>NW_018921664.1:143998-172117 GCF_002207925.1 Prunus avium | reverse complement strand
ATATTGGAGAAGAATAAAAATATGAGCGAATATGAGCGTATCTTAGCATAACTGAATATTTGCCCTACTTTGTTTGACATGATTATGGTAATATTTTAGCTAATTCAATTACAGTGGTTCTGGTAACAAGATATAAACAAAAACATGTGAGCATTTGATGAAGGCATTAACAGCAACAAGCAATGATTCCAATTTGAGCATGTTTATCAAATAACTATCTTTTCTGTACAATATATTCAAATCAAGAACTCGTGTCTTCAACTTATTCAGCAAAACTAAAGGATCAGCACTCAAACTCTTCGGAACAATAGTAACGTAAAGGCTCTATGTAATTAGTTGATCAACATACATTTAAAAATTTCTATATAAAAGATACACTATAAAGTTTTACCTCCCTTTCTATATTCTCTACACCTCACGTAATACAAACCTGGAAAGAAAAAAAGAAGTAAAAGCCTTGTCGAGACTACATTGACCCTTCATGCCCTTTTACTGTGTTTGTTGCATGGTAATATGCATAGGTACAATACAACTTTCTGAACACATGCACCTCACCAACTTGTAGAGCAAATGGAAATGCAGCATCATTCTTCTGGCCGAAATAAAGTGAAAGTTGAACTTGTCTCTGTCTTTGGACCGGGATCGGAGGACGACGACGCCATGATTGAACACTTCAATCGAACCCAAACCAAAACAAAAAAAAAACCTAGAGAGAGAAATTGATGAGTGAGAGAGGGAGGAAGTCTGAGTGTTGAGTTGTTTTGGAGTTTTTGGGTTTTGCTTATGTTTTTGTTTCAGACTGTAGAGAGGAAAAACTACAGTGAGAGAGGAGGAGGAGGTGCGCGGAAGTACCAATTTGCCCTTGATTTGTTTTTATTATGGGGTTCGTGATGATTGGGTCTTGTAGGTTGAAAAGGTTGTAACGGCTAGGATGAGAAGTGGGGGGATTTTAGTAATTTAAGATGCTTTGAAAGTGTGTAGTGGCGTCGTCTGCGAAAGCCACATGTCTTGCAGTGCTCCATGTCTGCTGCCTCCCAAGGATCCAAAGCCTGTTAAAGAAAAACATTTTACTTTTCGTTTTTAAAAAATTAATTACATAATACTCTAGAATTCTTTTTTATTTTTTATTTTTTATTTTTTATTGTTGAAAAAGATGTTTAATTAAAAAATAATAAGCACTATAAGAGAGTACTCTCTACAATTCAATTTTAAAGTTGGAATAAAATGATCTACATCATATTAAATTTCTCAATAAAATAATTCGTTTACAAACGATATTGAGAGAAGGGAGAATTAAACCTAAGACCTCGTGCTCTAGCCCAGTGTAAAAGTGCCTTGACTTGCATATTAGAGGTCTCATGTTTGAACCCATATGACATTTTGATTGTATGTGTGTGAGAAACTCTCTTCCCTGTAGTTTAGACTATTGCATGTACTGAAAAAAAGTTTTTGGAATAAAATGATCTGCATCATATTGAATTTCTCTATAAAATTATATTTTTTTTTAAAATACAAAATGATATTAAGGGAATGGAGAATCGAACCTAAGAACTAGAGTGTATAGATAAATATTTATAATTTAGCAGAAAACTAATCTTATTTTATTATTTAGAAAAAATACTCATCCATTTTGGACTTAAAAGTACTTAAAAAAAAACCCAAACTAAGATGAGTAGCCATCTTGTATTCCCATATGGACTCACTCACATCTCAGTCGAAGGTGGCATAATTTTAACATAATTTAATACATCTTAAGTTTCTATTAGGCTTTTATATCAAAAATAAAAAATAAAAAATTCCTCTTGATTGTCCTATTCTGTTTGCTGGGACCAGATTGTCTGAAGGCCTGCTTGGCATCCTATGTTTGTGCAATAATTTGTACTGAAAATGAGGTTCCTTAATCCTAATCATCCATGACGGTTTGATGGCCAAATAACCCACAATGAAAATTATAATGTAAAAATGACTCTTTTATCTTCTTTTGTTCTTACTATTTCATCCTTTTAGCCATTTACCCATTTTGTATTAAGAAACATGATTTTTTTTTTTTTTGCTGCGGTATTAAGAAACATCATTCTACCATCACTTTAAGCCATTTCAGTTTTTTATTATTTAAAAATAGGAAACTTGTTTGATAATATTTCAAATTTAAAACAAAAACAAAAGACTCTTAGAATTTGATTTGATTTTAACAAAAAGGGAACAGGAATGCACAACCAATTCATTTCCAACCTCAGGCAATTAGTGTAGACCCTATCCAATCAGCAGTTTTAACAATCAAATCTATCATGACTACCATTCTCATCTTGCATGAGCTGTACAAAATCCGCACATAATCTTCTATGTTACATTTGGAGCTATCAAATATATCACAGACAGTTCTCGTTTAGCAGTCAGAAACTGGATATGTAACAGCCATTGTTGACTCCAGCAGTTTGTAGTTCTCGACTTTTGTTCTACTCGTCAATGAAGAGGCGGAATGAGTATCACACAGCTTGCTTGTAGAATCTTGGTGCCCAGATTTTCTTTTCAAGAGTTCTGCAGAATTTCATGACCAGATTTTAATTGCCTATCAACTTAGTGACATGAGAATTTCATGAAGATACAAAGCAAAATGAAAATTGTAGGCCACTTAGATTCAAGGGCACAAGACGATATTGCAGCTGAATGTATAAATTAGTTATTTTGACAATAAGAAGGGAGCAGTTAATATAGCTTCTCAGAGCATGCTCACCACACTGAACAGCCACTCTGTATAACTTTTGTTTTCTGATTAAAGGATGAGAAAACTACTACTCTGAGCAATAGAAATGCTTTCTCCAACCTTCCAACCTCTTCTCCATTTTCTCCACAATTAGATCCTAGAAAATAAATTCACATGGATTTCTACCTAGTAAACCTAAATATATCATAGGCTTGCTACCCAACCCACAACCAAAACAAGACACCTCCAAGTATTTTGACGGTACAAGCAAAGCATAGATTTCGAATAAAGGAATTCTATTAAAGGAGATGTGCATCTGCATACCGATTCTTTCCTTTATTAAAGTAGCATATTCGGCTCCACCACTTTTTTGTGCAAAAGATGATATATCAAGATACATTTGGCTAGAAGGTCGAATTCCGGCGTCCACCATCCATTGCAATACCTGCGCAATAAGTAGTTGTTGCATTTTGTGATTTGAGAATCTATAAACATAAGCATGAGATATTGTAAGGCGAAAATTTGTATCACGCTGTTGTCGAATACCCACAAATGTCCTACCTACTCCCTATAGAAGCAAGAAAAGATCAAATAATGCATGCAATCACCATGCATTGGTGCTTTCAGTAATATAAAGCTCAGCCCCTTTGGTTCTAAGACAGTACTCCAGCCAAAATGTTCAATGCTTATAAATTCAATAGGTAATTGCCTATATTCATGGCTTGAGTACTGGTCTCCATAAAGAAAGTTTCAAATATTGAGCCGAAGCCAACATGAGCTCATTGAAATGTTAACTAATGTCTCTTTTTGTAAACATGCATAATAATTTAAAGAAAAAATGAGCCTCGATGTATAACATGCATAAATTATACTACAGCACCAGTAATTAAGAACATAGGTACAACCTCAGTATGATTTAAATGTACTTCGGACTTTTGGCCATCATGCCATTTGTGCAACCAAGAAATAGCATGATGCAAACTTTACTGCATTTGCTGACAAAAATAAATGCAGAAATGGACGTTTGACTTAAAGATTACCTCAATATATTTTCTCCAACTTCCAACAGACAAAAGATTCTTCAACAAAATCGCGTAAGTATCAAAATTGATATCACCACTGGATGCCACTATCTTGAAGAATAACTGTAAGATGAGAAAGAGAGAGAGAGAGTTACAAAATGACGGCAATGAAAGAAAAATGAACTATCAATATTCAAAACTCAGCTTAGTTGCATATGATTTAGGTAATAAGTTCCAATGACTTCGGTAAAAAAAAATGGAAGATACATGAAAGAGAACCACTGCATGCATGAGTTTGTAATGTAGTTTGCTTTGTAACATTGAGACATCAAATATTAGAGAACTTTCTAGGTACCTTCATCATAGTCTCAATCTTTCCACTTCTTCCCAGAATGCGCAGAAGCTGATTCACAAGTCCAACTGAAACTTTAGGTAGTGAGGGCTCTATCAACTTAACCAAGTCCATTGTTGTTCTCCAATCTTGTAATCTTCATTCAAAGGCCAATTATCAATTTCTTAATTAACAAAGAAACAAATGAAGAACTTATGGGAAAAGCATAGAAACTATAATGCCTCTTTGAAGCAGAGTTAATAATTGGAAACCAAAAAGAAGCAAAAATCTTGCAAGGATAGAACATGGACAAGTGATGCTAAGGAAGATCACTCAGCAAATCATAAATCTAGAAAAATAAGACATGAGTTTGTTATTATCACCTGAAAATCCTGTCAAATATGCAATGAATGGTGCAGCCTTAGCCAAAGAGCATTTCAACAATAAAGAAAATGTGCTCGGGGAAAATTGTAAAATTTTGTCTCCCCCAATATTTCTTTAATCAACTAAAAATAGTCATCTTCAAATATAATAGGGCTGCCTATCATATAAATAAGTAATTTATTTCCCAAGAAATATCACAGAAATGAATATGCATAAGTCTAGAAAATTTCTGAGGACCAATGCCAATCTTCATGTAAATGCAACTTATCATGGGGAACCTTTTTTGATCCAGAATTCCATTATATGTAAGGTAATGCCTAGCAGCATGATAAGTCAAGTCTTCAAATTAAGAATAGAAAAATCTATCATTAAGAAGAAAGAATAGGGAAAGAACAAGGAAACATGTTGATGACTGCTTCTTGCTGAGACAAAAATTAAAAGAGAGTGCAACTCACAAGCTACAGGCCGATACCATTTCAAAGAAAGTGGCATCATTGAAAGGAATTTCCTTTTCTCTCATGAGTTCTGCGAGAATAAGAACCCTGGATGGATCGGCTCCTTTGTTAAAAGCTCTCATCAAAGCTGAACATGCAATTCCATCTGGTTGAATGCCAATTGTTTCCATTTCTTGAAATATTGCATAAGCCTTTTCCCAATTCTCTGTTATGGAAAGATCCGAAAAACATTTAGTTCAAAAGGTACTTCATCCTACCAGCGTCCAAGAATGTCAGTGGTTAAACATAAAATCTTACCCGCAGCACTATATGCATGCAACATTGCAGTATATGAGACTACATCAGGAGGACAACCAGCCATTTTCATCAAATTGAATATAGATTCTGCTTCCATAATTTGGCCCTGAGTAATAAAAAGACAGAAAACAGTTAATGATGTTTTGTACAAGTAACCAATAATTTAATAAGGAGCAACTCTTGGCAAAAACTTACCTTCTTGCTGTAGGCACATATCACAGATGAGTAGACCTCTTTGGACAAAGGAATTTTCAAATCCATCATTTCATCATAAAAAGTTATTGCCTCACTGTATTTTGACATCTTACAACAACCACTTATCAACACAGTGTAAGTGACAGAATCCGGTTTAACTTTCTTCTTTCTCATAGATTGATATAAGTTTATAGCTTTCTCTTGTTCTCCCAAATTCATATAGCTTCCAATAGCTGAGTTATATGCAATTGTATTCAATTCAATGCCTCGCAGCTTGGCAGCTGAAAGTACAGCGTCAATTTTCACCTTCTGACCGCATTGTCCACAAGCAGACAAAAGTGTGCATATTGAGACAACATTTGGATGAATTCCATCTCGCTCCATCTCACGCAAGACTTCTACAGCTTCAGCTAACAAACCATTAGATCCATAGGCATTAATTAGTGCATTATAGCTCACAAGATTTGGCTTCAAGTTGTTTTTCTTCATCATGTGAAATACTTCCCTGGCCTTTTCAGGATGGCGTGATCTTCCATAAGCATTGAGTAAGGATGTATAAGACACAACATCTGGCCGGAAACTACTTTTCTTAATCTCATTAAAAACTGACAATGCCTCTTCACTCATCCCATGTGAAGCATATGCACCTAATAGTGCATTATATGAAACAACGTTGGGTTTTAGGCCTTCTGCAAGCATTGTACTAAATACAGCTGCACAAGCTTCTATCTGCCCGCATACAGAATACAAATGAATGATGCTGGTGAATGTTACAATATCAGGGCGACATTCTGCTCTTTTATCTCTCATGGAATTGAAAAGATCAATGGCTTTCTCATGTTGTCGAAGCTTTACAAGGCAATATATAACAATATTAAGGGTGGTTGTGTCTGGACGGATATTTGTTCCCTTCATAAGCTCAAAATAAGATAAAGCCTTTGAATATTGAGCCCCTGTTTTGTATGCAGATAAAACAATATTGTGAGTCACAAGATCAGGTCCAACTCCGTTATCTGTCATTTTCTTGCAAACTTTCAAAGCTTCCCTCCAATTTCCACTTGATCCACAAGCATTGATCAAGTTGTTATATGTTGACCGACTGGGAGGGATCTGCACCCATAAGATAATGTCATGAAGATCTCTTGAGATGTGCATGTGGTATCAACTAACAAAGATCTCAATTACTTGACATCAGATCAAAGAGAAAAAATTAATCATGATTTATAAACCCTAAACTTTAAAGCAGTCAAAAACATGTGTAACCCAAAACAAGATGAACATAAATTCAATATAATGTCATCCGGACTGACACCAATAGGTATCATGCAAACTCTATATTACTTACTGAAGTAAAAACGAAAACAGTGAGTGTGATTAAGATATGCGAATTGCACACATTTTCTCCCCATGCATCATTTGAGAAATCAAAGAAAAAAGAAAGTTGCTCACATCAAATCACACCCACTAAGATTTGTAGGAAGAAGAAGACAGAAAATACACACAGCTGCACGCAGCATGTCGTCCATAAGATTCATGGCCCAACGCCATTGACCTGCTCGACCATGTGCATTGATAAGAGCATTGAAGGACTCAGCATCAGGCTTGCACCTACCAAAAGTTCATTGTTGAAATATTACTTGTTATTGTACAAGTTTCTATTTTCCATCTTATAACTCTGTTTATTTTTCAAAACACTCCTATCCCTTCTCCTCTGCCTCAACTTGTGCTTCTCTTCATCTAACCTTAACTCGTACTAAATTGGGAGGAAATTTCAAAAACAAAAACAACAAATAAGTACCTCCATTCTTGCATTTCGAAAAACAAGCCACGAGCTTTATCAACAAGATTATGCCTAGCGTGCAATCTGATCATCATATTATAAATGTCAGTACGAGCACAATAGTTCTTCTGGTTCTTCATCCACCCAAACACTCGAACACAGTGCTCCACTGAACCCCTCTCCGTCATTTCCTACAAAAACAAAAAACAAAGCGACCCCATTTTTACACACACAAATTCAAACCCTAAATCAACATGAAAAGCTCAGAAATTAATGAAATTTTACTTTGATGAGAACGGGGAAGTTCTTCCGAGCAAAGCGCCCAACCCATCGATTGAGCAAGCCCTCGATGTCGTCCCAGTGGCGGAGCTTGTAGACCCGGTCGACGACGTCGGAGACGGCCCAGTCCTTCTGAAAACGCTCCGTTTCGACTCGTAAACGGTGATGTTTTGGGATGTGTTGTTTGGTGAGGCCGGGGATTCGGGTGGAGATGTGGTGAGTGCCGCGGTCGTAGTCGACGGAGACCTGTTTCTTCTCTTGGAAGGCGGATGATGAGTTATTGGCGGGTTTTTTGCAGACAATTCGGGTCCTGGAACGGGTCGGGTTCAGGAATGGTGGCTGGTATACGGTGGCCATTTCGGTAGAGAGAGAGAGAGAGTGGATAAAATGATATTTTGGAGGGAGTGGAACGTTAAATTTGTATTTTTTTCATAATTGACCAGCAAAAAATGTTCTTACTTCTTAGAGCATCTCCAAGGGAGATGTCAAATACCAAACATCAAATTTAAATTTGATGGTTGATGTGGTAATTTGATATTTACATAGTTTTACACTCCACCCGATATGTCAAATAAATAATTATTGTAACAGTCAAATCATTCAAGATAAAGAAGAAAAAAAATAAAAAAGGAAAATAATAAATGAATGTAGCAGCTAGCTGTCTTTAAAAATAATAAAATATTCATTTGACATCTTGCTTTTGGTATGTCAAAAATAACAGCTGAACCTCCAACCTTCATTCCACATCAGCTTTGGCAATTCGGTTGGAGTGATGTGAGATGTTATTTCTAGCCATTAAATATCTATGTGGCACTTTTGACATATCGGTTGGAGATGCTCTTAGGAGCCAAACAGCTTAAGAAGAAAAAAATTTAACTACCACTCTCCATTTGGACGAGAGAAAATAACTCAGAAATGAGCAAAAAGTTGGGAATTTGAGAGGAGAAATTGACAATTCTCTTATTTGGCAACTTAAGTAAAGAATTTATTAAATGACACGTGGTGGCAACTTAAGCATAAAATTTATTAAATGACACGTGGAAAAAATCATGAAAATTAAGGCATCAAATTCTCGAGTTTAATTTCGACCAAAATAGGAGTCATTTCACAATTTTCATAGTGCCATTTACAAAATTCCATTATTTACAAAATTCGACATACATAAATCCAAACATAGAAATCT
The DNA here is from genome assembly GCF_002207925.1 of Prunus avium. The sequence continues at coordinate 163,487 of NW_018921664.1, read as the reverse complement.
TCAATTGCTAGAAATTGAAATGATGGAAATCTAAATTTCGTCATGTTAGAATTCTATGTCATTTTAAATTCCTTCACCCAAACGGAGGGTTAGGGAGCCTTCACATCTTCTTAGAGCATATCTGAGAGATTTGTCAAATGCAAAATGTTAAATTTGAATTTGATGGCTTATGTGTGGTAATTTAATACTTCGGAAAAAATTTAACTTCACAAAAAATGCCAAATATTATATTATTTTATTATATTTTTAAAAGCAAATGGTACCCATATAATGCATAAAGTTTTAAAAGAGAGTAAATGATAGTGGGGTCAATGACTAAAAAAACATTAAAATAATATTTCACATCAAGCTTTTTGATATGTTATTTTTGACATATCTCTTCCAACCTTCAAATCCATGCAGGATTTAACTACTCAATTAGAGCAACTTTAACCTTCAATTTTTGTCATTTCATGTCCATGTGGCAATTTAAAATATCGATTGAAGATACTCTTACAATTACAATTATTTTTTAGGGCTAACGACAAAAGACACCCTCAAGGTTTGGAGTCATTCTCGGTATGGACTATGAGATTTCAATTTCATCAATTTACACCCCAATATTTTCAAATCTGACCAATTTAAGTATTCCGTTAAGTTGACTGTTTGGTCAGACGTTAACTGATGACGTGTCCACTATGGGACCCATCAGCTAACTAATTCCTAAAAAATATATATAGAGAAAATGATAAAATAATATAAAATAAAATAAAACTTAAAAAAAACCGAGTCTCTTCCCTGCCAAACAACCCACCGCCCTTGTTACCCACCCCATCTCAAGAGTGGCATCCTCCTAGACGCCGACCCCGTCATCAGCTGATTCTTATGGCTCCGAAAATCCAAAGCGACACAGTCTTTGGTGACCGACCACTGCCTTACCCACCAATAATATCGCAGCAACCAACAGAGCATCAGCTCCACCGTCTACGACCCCACCTGGCGCCTTCTCCACCGCAACCTCACCTCTAAGATCCTCCACCCTTCCCACATCAAATCCAATGGTGAGGCCCTTGGGTTCTTGACATTCTCATCAACCTTCTCAGATCCGAGTTTCAAGCTCAATCCAAAGGCATCAGAGTTGAGCTTTGGGACAAATTAAACGAAGAGCAAATCAAAGAAATCGACGACTTTCAGTGCCGCTTGCTATTGAAAAATCCTTGGAACCGTAAGAAAGAAGAAGGCGTGCTCATCCCTCTTATTCGAGCACGATAGAAAGCAAAGAGTGAAAGGCTGAGCAGCATGGACGACGACCAAGATGATGACTTTGTGCACCTTCCTCACAGGAAGCAGACGAGGGATTGGGATGAACGACGAAGAGAGGGGAGGGGGTTGGGCTTGGTTTCACTAGGTTTTCAATTTTTAAATTTTATTTAAATGTTTTTTTTATCATTTTATATTATTGATAAAAAAAAAAAATAAAGGGAGTTGTTCAGTCAGTTCATTGGTGGGTCCTATAGTGGACACGTCATCAGTTAACGTCTGACCAAACGATCAACTTAATGGAATGCTTAAATTGGTTAGATTTGAAAATATTGTGGTGTAAATTGATGAAATTGAAACCTCAGGGTCCATATTGAGAATGACCCCGAACCTTAAGGGAGTCTTTTGTCGTTAGCCCTATTTTTTAGTAAAAACTATGCCCAAAAAAAATTATTTCTTCAAAGCCTTCGCATCTTTCAATTATTACAGTCAATAAGTAATTGTCTCGTCCCCCAGAAAAACTGGCATGAAACGGGGATAACATTGTTTTGCTATTCCCAACTAATTACAAGTTGCCACATGGAAAAGTTATCACACGTAGCATGTCGCGATTGATCGAGTATAGTAAAATAGTAATATCCTTATTTCACCCAAGTGTTTCTCCTTGTCCTCAAACTTGATCAATAATATATTTATTTTTAAGTAATAAATAATATAACACATATAATAAATAACTAAATAATATAATATATTTTTAATTTTGCCAAATTGAATTGAGATTATTATTAAGTTAGATTTTATAATTCAATTTAATGTAATTGAGTTGAATGATATTAAGGTGAAATTTAAGTGTTATAATGTAGGATAAATATTTATATAATAAAAAACCGGAGATTCCAGGCAAGTTTGGGAGGTAGCCCCTAACGGGGACGGGGATTCGCCAAAAGTTCTTACCGGCAAAGAGAGAGGAGGTGAGGAGTAGGGCCATCTCCAGTCATAGGGTTAAATGTAGTCCAGGGCTATAAATTTAGTCCTCCAAAATATTAATTTTTTAAAGAATAGTATAGGGTTAAATTTTTACATCTCCAGTCATGCATGGCTATATTTTAGGGCCCTTCATATTTTATTATTTTGAGAAAAACTATGGTATAACACTCATACATTCCACAATTATGTATTGTTTAATTTAATTAAACTACTATTTAGAGACAATATACCATATATGACACATGGCACGTTGATAAGCATTTAACAAGATTTCTGATAAGATTTTGTGTCCACGTGGCACGTCTTATCCTAAAGGAATCTTAATAATTTTTCGGATATGATTTTCGAGTGACACGTGTCAGTATGGGAGCAACTATCCAGATTTTCGATTAGATTTTTGTCGACGTGGCACCTCTTATCTTCATCTTTAAATGTCAATAAATGGAGTGTTTTCGATTCAATATCTCACAACTTCATCTCCTTCCTTTGTAAATGAAAGGATTGATTATGCCTCTGTGTATTTTTGTGAGATGCCCCAGTGCTTTTTTGGTTAGTACCCACAACGCTATCTTCGGAGACTTTAATGAAAGTCTTGCAAAGATGTTCATCTTCCACTCGTGACCAATTTCGCCCCTTCAAAGTCCGGGACATTTTTCAATCAATATGACTAACAAAATAAATAAAGAAAATAAATTTGTAGAAAATGTTTAGATGAAAAGAGTGTGGAAAATATTTGACAAAAATAAAGAGTGTGGAAAGTTGTGAATAAGTAGAGAATGCAATAGAATTTGTAAGAAATGTGGAATAAAAAAAATCATGGTGGTTGGTGTGAGTGGTTCGGCGCTCTCATTCCTTAAGAGAGGTCAGGGGTTCGATCCCCGCTCTCGTATAAAGTCACCACTTTGGCCAACACTTTACCCCTTACGGGCCGACCCGGTGTGAGCGGGGATTAATCTGGGTTGTGGTTAAGGCTTAAAGGTGCCACCCATAGTTGGGGCCCATCCAGGACCACCTCGTGGTTCAAACCAAAAAAAATATAAAAAAATATAATAAAAAATAGGTCGCATTTCAATGGTTCTGACCTCCAACGATCATAACCAATTTTTTAAACAAACGAATTTAATACATTTAAAAAGATTTTAAATTTTTTAAAAAAGTAACTTTTCAATCAATGGTTTTGACCTTCAATGGTTAGAAACCAATTTTATATATATAATGAATTTAAAAACATTTTAAAAGGTTATTAAAAAAAAAACTAACGGCTAGCTGACGTCAACATGCCTTAAATATTGATTGTTGGATTTGCAATTGTATGAGATGTTTCATGCTCTTGCCCACGCGTACTTTTTCTTCTTAGAAAGCACATGCGCTGGGCCCACAAAAAATTTGGCCTAGGCTAAAGCTGGGCTACAAGTGGCTTGGTTGGAGGGCTAAAGGGCCAAATGTGGCTCTCCAAATTTGGCTAAAAAACATTTTAGCCCATGGCTGGAGATGGATTTTGCATTATTTTAGGGCTATATTTGGCCTGTGGCCCATGACTGGAGATGGCCTAGGAACGGAGATGACAACCATACCAAGCCCGAAACAGGCCATTCCCATCCTTAACAGCAATATGATTAATTAACATTATTTAGCAAGTAGCTTCAGTTCCAGGGAATATTAGATTGCTCATTCAAGTTATTATAATGGAATATTCTATTTTGGTATAATAAAACCACCTCCAATCCACCACAAATCTATGTCCCACTTCCTAATCCTCCACATCATGTCTCATTTTATCAGCTCTATGACACATCTATGTGTTAGAAATATGCCCTAAAGTCAAACATGTGATGTTGCTTTCTTGATATTTCACCATCACTAATAGGCACGATAGTTGTTTTCAACCATGATATTTGGTATATTAACAAAATAGTAAAACAACAAGTCTATGGAATATGAAATTGTATGAATGCTATGCAATGAGATTGGATATAAGGTGTAAAACCCCGAAAAATTCAAGGTGGATTTTCATATTTCACTGAAAAATAATATTATGGTGAAGGATGATTATGGGTCTTTTATCAAGTGATTTTGGATTGAGAATATTGGATTAAGTGTGTTTAATTTCAAGTTGGACAAAAATGCCCTTATGTAACATTTTGTGAATTTTTCAAAGGAAGTATAAGAAATTGAAGTGATACCATTATGATTCTTAGGAAGAGCGATAAAATTCGACTCAACGAACTCATAGGAGATCGTTTTTAAATTTTGGGCCGAAATGACCAAAATATCCCTACGTATTAAAATTACCAAAATACCCTTATAAGCCCAAAAAAAAGAGAAAAAAGAAGAAGAATATTGTTGACACCATATTGACCTCACATTCCCCCTTAAGCAAATCCCACAAATTAAGGGATAACCCTTGCTTGTCATACGTCACATCCCACCAAACAAGTAGCTAGCCACAAGTGTGACGTATGACAAGCAAGGGTTCTCCCTTAATTGGTGGAATTTGCTTGTTTGGTGGGATGTGACATGGACAGCAGTAGCCCATTCTCCTCCCATTCTTTCCCCCTTGTCTTAAGTTTTCAAATCCACAATCATTTTGGAGATGAGTTGGTATAGGTGAGTCATTAGCCTAAGGTGTGAGTTGGAAGGGCGAAGAAGTATGTCACGCTTATTAATTAGGGCGAAGAAGTCTGCAATCAAAGTGGATACTTGTTCATGATGGTTAGGTAACTATTAAATTTTTTGACCAAAAAAAAAGGTAACTATTAAATTTTGTTTTGAATATTTATTTTTAATAAAAATATATTTAAAGGCTTATTCTAAAATCCTTGTAGGTGATGGAGCATGTAGATCACTAACTAAACGACTTCTTCCAGAATGCGATGACGGAGTTGTTCACCTCTATGATTGATAAGAGAGTTGACATGAACTTCATGCATGCAGTTCAAATTTCTCTTGGTTGAGGTAAATATATGATGAACACTTTTCAATGTTGGTGTCTGATTTTGTTGATTCATTCCTTCTTCACTTACTGATTTTTTGATATCTTACTTTCATTTAGTCCTTTATGATTGTGCAAAAATCCTTCCTCTAATTGCTTTTCACTGACTCATTTTTTGATATCTTACTTTCAAGCTTGTCAGACAGCCAGAAAGGTTCATGCTCAGGCATCTCTTCCAAATCCAAATACCTTAGGGGAGACTCTGGCTGAAAATAAAGAGAAACAGACAATATTTGTTACAAAAGATCCAAACTGACAAAGTGACTGCAAAAAAAGAAAAAAGAAAATGCAAAGGTTACCTTTGGTGTAAGATTCTTGGAAGAATTTCAACGAATGAATTAACGGCCTGCCAAGCCTGTCTAGGCCCACCTCTAGACCATGGCCTTTGAAACCTTCATTTTGGAGGAGATTAATTGTCATGTAAAAGTGTTCATCATATATTAACCTCAACCGAAAGAATTGGAATCTCATTTAGGGTTTATTGAAATAATTTTATAAATTAGTTGAATGATAATTTAAGGTGAAATTAAAGTGTTATAATGTGGGATACATATATTTTTTTAATTTAAAAAAGGGAAATTGGGGCAGATTTGAGAGGTAAGCCCCCCTTTTGGGGGATGAGGATAGAGATTCTAAAAAAAAAAGTTACCATACCCATTCCCTAACCATCCTTAGACTCCAAACACAAAATCACTAGGGAAGTAGACCACTTGACTTCCAATTCTTAAGGGTCGGATGCATTTTGCCATCCCTAAATCCGAACACAAAATCACTAAGGAAGTCAGATCACTTTGACTTCCACTCCAGGGTTGGATTCATTATCCACTTAAATTTAGTCCTTTTTTCTTTGGGGACTGATTTTCCCAATCCCCTTTTATCCATCTACACTTGTGTTTTCAAAAAGGAGTGTAGGTGGATAAAAGGGGAGTGAGAAAATCATTTACCTTTTCTTTTTGGCTTAGGGTAACTAACTCCAAAAGAAATATATATATTTTTTTAAAAAAAGTAAAAATTCAGGGTTGAGGGTTTAGCCCAAAATAATAGCCCAGTGAAAAACACGCTCAGAGAAAACACGAGCACGCAGCGCGACGAGAAAAGACTGAGCAGTGCACACGAACGTCTTCTTCGTCTTCAACCAAATCGTCGTTGTCTTCTTCTTTTTCTGGTTCGAATTGTGTAGTTCAGAGTTCTCTTTGATAACTATCCAGTCGCTTATGTATTTGCTTGGTTTTTTTGGCAGAAGTGAAAACCTGAGGTACCCTTTTCACAGACAAACACTCGTCTCAGCCACTATGGCGCAATTGAAGTCCATTTCCGCATTCTCGTCCTCCAACCTCGCTTTTCACGGTCCCAAAAGAGGTACATTCTTTTTAGCAGAGAAATGGTACATATTCTCAACCGCAAATTCTGGGTGTAGTAATAGGCTTATAGAATTCGAGAAGAAAATAGGTTCCTTTTGTTCTTAGAGAAAGCGTAATTCATTCCAGATGCTTAAGGATTTTGTAAAATTTTAGGATAAATTAGCAGCACCCAGATACTTAAAAATAGTTGGGTTACTGGGTGATGGTATATTCTGATATAACATGTATCCCATTTTTTGTTTATATGAGCAGAGTCATATCCATATCATGGAAAAGTTTGTTGTCCAGGGAAATTATCTTCATTTCAAGAGGTAGCTATGCCTATATCCATAATGCCCTATACGTATCACATTTCCCTCTTCTTATGATTATTGTTGATTACTTGATTTTGGTTTGTTCCTGACTGGTTTGCCTCTTTTTTAATTAATTAATTATTTTTGCTTATAACTTGTTTCTGTAGTTGGCGGCTAGAAAGAGTGAGCTACAGGGGAATACATTTGCGGTTACTAGTAGCAATGGAATTGTAACTAGAGCTCTTAACAAGCAAGGTGGGGTTGCCTAGTCAGTGGCTCTTTCATATGTTGGCCTTGGTTCTGATTTTGGATGTTACCGCTTTTGTTCCGTTTTATTTAAGTTTAAACAACGTTTTTGTTATGGAATTTGATCTAAATCCATGCATGCTGTATTTGTTTGTCTTTTTTTTTCTTTTGTGTTGTTTTTACTGAACACCCACATATGTGCATAATATAAATGTATTCTGGCCCCTCAGTTATTAAAGTGTACTTAATGAGTTCATTGCAGTGATCAGATATGGTGAGATGACATTAGTGAACGTTTTGAACTGTGAAAAGTTTAGCAAATTAGTATTTCGTATACATGTTGTGCATATCTGTTGAGGTACACACATAGGCAGTAGAACTTCCAAATCAGTAGATGATACATAGGATACTTCTGTAAAGATGCATGGGTATGTTAGGTGGCATTCTAGTTTAAGGCTAGCATTCCAGCTCATGGGAGAGCAAACAAAAGAGCAGGTCCTTGCCTCTCCTGATGTTTATTTCTGAGCTGCTGAACTCACTTAAGCCTTCAATATAGAGAATTAGAGAATAAGGTAGAGAAGGCTCTTCCAAGCTTGTAGTTTTCTCTTCTTTTACTGTAAAACATTGGCTACAGGCATGCTTCCTACGATTGTTTATTTTAAGCACGCAATAACCTTATAAAACTGTCTTCAAAATTTATTTCGTGATGAGGTTTCGAAACCCCCTTTTAAGTCATAGCATATCTACAGATACTTCTTCCAAATTGACTTTCACTGGACAGTTAGGAATATGTTTAGCCACAGAAAAATCAGAACCGTTGGATCACATATTAACATCTCAAGAACTTCGGCGTATATATCTACTTAGTGAAGGGTGGTTGTGAATGGATTAAACATATGGATAAGTACTGTGAAGAGCATGTATACGTGTGTATGCACGTTGGAAAGTTAGAGAGATAAAGGAGTTAAAAGAGATGCCATGTTTCGTTGATCAGCTCCTGATAGTATTAGCTAAGAGGGAATCACTTTTTCTCAATCAAGAATTCCTCAACTGGATAGATTCACTTATTTCACACAATTCTTTCCATTTTCTAAGTTCACTCATCCATTGGTTCTGTAATATTTGAGGTATTAGATGCTAATGTAATATTTATCTTGAAATGAATGCAGTTATTAGAGCAGTGCTGCCCACTTATAGTGAGACAGAAGTATCTGGATCTACAAAGGAAAGAGGATTACGTGGCAAATTGAATAAGGTTGTTCTGGCCTACAGTGGTGGCTTAGACACATCAGTCATCGTTCCGTGGCTAAGGTATTCCCCCTGTTTTCTTTTATCATTTCATTGACCATTGTAGTGATCCCCCCCGCCAAAAAAAAAGAAGTAATTATGTCTTGTGGAGCATGAAACTCATCATGAATAGATTTTCTTTTTGATGTCAATGCAAATTCTGGAAGTTCTTGAATAATAATTTTTCGAGGAACAATAGCTTTCATGTATAGGGGCCATAAATTGCAGCCGTATCCATATTCCAATAATTATTCAATTTGTCTCATACTTTCTGGATAGTTTGATTGTAGAGGAAACATATAAGGAGGTTTTTAACAAACTTTTGGCTAATGCTTATGAAAGGAGTTTAAGGGAAAATGCAACAATGTTATGCAGTTAATAAAACATAACAATTTATCCTCTTTATGTCTGCACATATCTTACCTTCTCAAGATTTGCTTTATTGCCATACTCTTTCACAGAATAGTTGAGATACTTGCAAATTATGGTATTTTTTAACCGCAACTTATAAGGATAAAATAAAAGTACTGTCTGATTAAAGATTAGTGAAATTCCCTTATTGGATAGTTCTCTTCTGTTGCTCAATACAGCCTGTTTCATGTACCACTGCACCATTTCGTTTCGCCCAGTGTTAATGCTTATTGATGCATATTGCATATGTTGTTTCTTGTGTTTTCCAAGGGCACAGTTAACTTACTAGCTTGTACTTCTGATTATTTACTTCATCGTTATGGTTTTGTACAATTATTTTTTTATTTGCAGGGAGAATTACGGTTGTGATGTTGTTTGTTTCACAGCTGATGTTGGCCAAGTAAGTTGGAATTAGCAACATCTACTTCAAAGTCAAAACTTTCTTGTTTCTGCAATGCACTTTAGGATGGTAATAATTGCTTCTGACTTGTGTGCTTGCTACTTTATCTAAAATTATTAGGGTTTAAAAGAATTGGAAGGTCTAGAAAAGAAGGCCAAGGCCAGTGGGGCTTCTCAGTTAGTAGTAAAGGATCTAAAGGAGGAGTTTGTAAACGACTATATATTCCCTTGCTTGCGAGCTGGTGCCATCTATGAGAGGAAATACTTGCTGGGGACTTCCATGGCCCGCCCTGTTATTGCTAAGGTGATCTCTCAATATGATGTTTTGTTTTAATTATAAATACATCACCTTTATGGATTGATATGTGGACAGCCAAGTACTGACTTTTGGATTTCTTGAATATGCTCTTCCGAGGTCTGTTCTGTCTGGTTTGTTTCTGGTAGAGCTGAGTATAGCTCCTTAGTAGCTCAGTTTTAGAATTTCACACATTTTGTCTCGTCTGTGTCATGATATATCTGTACTCTTCTCGTTGAAAAAAATATTATAACTATTACTTCATACAACGACATTCCTGAAAACAGGCCATGGTAGATGTTGCCAAAGAAGTTGGAGCTGATGCCGTAGCTCATGGATGCACAGGGAAAGGAAATGATCAGGCATGCCTTGCAATGCAGCATTTAATATCACAACTCATGTATTTATTTTTTTCTGTGGTCATACCAACTCATGTATTTCTTCTGACACAACCTATCATGCCTGCTTAGGTTCGTTTTGAGCTGACATTTTTTGCTCTCAATCCCAAACTAAATGTTGTGGCTCCTTGGAGGGAGTGGGATATTAGAGGTAGAGAAGATGCTATTGAATATGCTAAGAAGCATAACGTGCCTGTTCCGGTGACAAAGAAATCCATATACAGCAGAGACGGCAATTTATGGCACCTTAGTCATGAGGTATAATCTTTACAACTCTTTTTTGTTTTGTCTGGATAACTACTATCTTTTCATATGAAATCTTTTGCTTCATCTTTGGCTTGTTGATTGAATTCTAAAATTCTCTCTAATTTGTGTATATATTTATGGAATTGATCAAAGGGTGATATTTTGGAAGACCCAGAAAATGAGCCTAAGAAGGATATGTTCATGTTAACAGTCGATCCAGAAGATGCACCAAATGAACCTGAGTAAGTTCCACTTTGAACCTATGTGTATTAGCTTTTACTTTGTGTTATGAGTGCATTTTCTTATGTATCTTGCCCGTGCTCTCATTTCCTAAAGGTGTGTAGATATCGGGATCGTTTCCGGAATTCCAGTTTCAGTCAATGGGAAGAAGTTGTCACCAGCATCTCTACTTGATCATCTAAATCAGATAGGTGGAAAACATGGAATTGGCCGTGTTGACATGGTTGAAAACCGGCTCGTTGGTATGAAGAGCCGTGGAGTGTATGAAACTCCTGGAGGCACCATCCTATTCGCTGCTGCACGTGAGCTGGAGTCTCTAACACTGGACCGAGAAACAATGCAGGTTAAAGATTCGTTAGCCCTGAAATACGCGGAGCTGGTGTATGCAGGCAGGTGGTTCGACCCGCTTCGCGAATCTCTGGATTCATTCATGGAGGAAATCTCGAAAACAACAACAGGATCAGTAACTCTCAAGTTGTACAAGGGTTCCATCACTGTGACCAGCCGGAAGAGCCCATACAGCCTGTACAGGCAAGACATCTCCTCATTTGAGAGTGGGGATGTATATGATCAAGCTGATGCAGCTGGGTTCATTAGGCTGTATGGCCTTCCCATTAGGGTGCGAGCGATGCTGGACTCTTGAGGGCCCAACTAGGCTATTGTCTTCTTTTCATTTGTAATGTATGTTACAACCAAGGAGTGAGCAGCTTTTATAAAATATTAGACAGTGGTTTGAACAAAATATTAATTTGTTTATAAATAAATTAGTATGAAGATTGAAGGATTTGCCAAAAAAAACTCATATAATTAATAGCAAGGATCTCACAGTACATTACAACTTAGAAATAATTGCACATATTTAATTATAAAAAAAGGTGTTTTCAATTCGAAAGTTCGAGTTACTTTACACTACAATCTGGATTCAGAGTGGTTGTTTGTCATGAAATAAATTTTGCAAAAGGGATAGAAAGAAACAACGGTAATCAATAACACATCAGCTCAGTGAAAAAAGGCATTGACTTGTAAACCAGTGGTTTCAAGTTCGAACCCCCATGATATCTTGGTCGGTAGTGTGTGTGAGAAACGGGGGTGGCCCTGAGGGTGTGCAAGTGGTGCCACCGCACAGGGCCCCTGATTTTTGAGGGCCCCCGAATTTTTGTGTGTATAATATATATACTGAGCTAGCAAATTTTTAACACAATGACATTTCTATTGTGTTGGTTTGCAGGGCCTCAACTTCCATTCAGGGCGCGACTTCAAAATCCGCTTGTGTAGATCATAGTTTTAGTTCTTTTTGGGTTTTTTTGGGTAACAACAATTAATAATCATAATAATTAAAGAGGCAAACACGTTATTTTCTGTAAGTAATAATCATCACCAATATCTCTCCTTGACTCTCTTTTTTAATCCTTTGACAATTTTTTTTTTCAATTTCAAGGATTTCAACACAAAAATTCGACCAAAAAAATTGATAAATGTCACTCAAAAGCAAATAGTCATATATAAATCTGAATTCAAATTCAAGTATGTATCTAAATTTCAATTTATATATACTAAATGACTTACTTACCACTAATTTTTTCAAGTAGTATGGATCCTTAATTTGTTGATGTTTTTATGTTTATTTTTTGTCACACCACCCAATTTTCAACAACAACAAATCAATGAGTTTAAACAGAACAACCAACAATCCGGGATGTGAAGCTCGGAACCTTCAGCAAAAGTACCTGGAATTTTTTTTTTCTTTCTTGATACAACACCACTGTTCCGAACCATAATGTCAATATTGACTCAACTCTTCTGAGTCAAATATTACATTACAAACTTACATAATAAGTTTGTTCGTTATCAAAATAACGCAAACTTCATCTCTGGGGACAACAACTTTTTTTTATTTTATTATTATTTTTATAAATTGACAGACAATATTGTCAATATGATTCTTTGAGAGGAACACCAGAAAAGATCATCTTTATTGAATTGTAATCATCATCCATCTCACCATGATTACCTTCCCGATCTTTCATAAGAAATTCCATGAAAAGCAATTAATTATCACAAACACACAAAATACACAAGAATTAAAATACAAGATGGTTTCAAAAATAAAATTACAAAAATCACAAAAACCGAACAAAATCATGGAGCACTTTCTAATTCCACAATAGGGGCCTTTAGTTTTGCCCTCTGGATCTCTTCTCTTGGGTTTGCACGCATCGCTTCTTGGGGCTCATCACTTGAACGTCCAAAGATCACACTCTTCCCTCTCGAACTCCTCTCGTGATCTTGCTTGCGCTTCCCTAGATTCTCCAAGATCTCCACCTGTTTTTGCATGTCTTTAGAATAAAAATTTACCATCTTTGATAGGTTTTTATTCTCTTCCCGCAATACTTCCAGCTGGTGTCGATTCACCTCCACCGTCCTTGACCTCTCCATTTTCAAGCTTTTTATAATACTCTAACATTCCTGTACCAAACTCCGCTCCGCCGCCAACTGAGTCTTCAGCACCTCCACCTCATTGGATTTCGCAATTAGGCGATGGCCCACACTTGCAACACATATCGTACTCTGCACGCTCAGTGCCATGGCATCGCTCACGACTCGGTTGTCATCCCTTGTCCCCAGCACACGTATATATCTAGGAGTCACTAAATTTTCCGCAACTCCAATGGCGACAATGTTGTATAGGAGTACTGAGTCGTTTACTGTCACGGGTCCTCGTGAGGATGCAAAGTAAGGCATCCATACTGGTGCCACTCCTTGACCCCATGTTTGAGTCGATGGAGCTAGGTTGAGATCCAACAAAAATGGGAAGGAAGATGCCATTTGATTTCTTTCTGTGTTTGATTTTTTTGAGTTTGCGAGGTTGCTCCATAACAATCTAATTTTTTCTTAAAAGTAATTTGCGGGGCCGTTCCGTAATTTCCGCTCCTTGTTTCCCGCTCCATGTTTTCCGCCTCGATTCCATGTCTCTGTGATTAGACAAACCCTATCATTTTTCGCGTTCCTCAAGCTCCACAACCTTCCGGCTTTCCATGACATCTGTCATTTCCGCTTAGGCAAACTCTGTGTCTTTCCACAACCACAACCCCAATATTATCTCTCCCTCTGCTTCTATGCCTTCTCTGCAATCTCTCCCTCAATTTCTTTCTCTCTCACCGATTCTCCAGATGTTTACTCGAACGCTTAATCCTTGTGGGGCTTGCAAGTTCTTGAAAAGAAAATGTAAGAAATGATGCATTTTTGCACCGTATTTCATGCATGACGAGGCTGTAGCGGATTTATCCTCCATCCACAATGTCTTTGGCTCGAGAAAAATGTCAAAGATTCTATCTGAGCTTCCAATAAGTGAGCGCACCGTTGCGACCTGGACGATGACAGTTGAAGCTCAAGCCAGGGTTACCAATCCCATATATGGCTGTATTTTCTATATTTTATATCTCGAACAATAGGTTAATTAATACCCTTTGACCTGGAACTTGTGGAAAACTAGATATATTCAATTAATCGATGAGTATATATATGATTTTTTTTTTTTTTTAACTTTGCAGGTGCTGAGCATACACGCACAGTTGGATGAAGCACACGCACAGTTGGCTTGTGCAGTTGCTTAGGTTGCAAACCTTAATGAGCAAGCTTCAATCACAAACCTTAATCAAGTTCTGGAAAATAGTAACGAGCAAGCTGCAGTGGCAAACCGTACTAAGTTTGAAAGTTTACCACAATTCAGTTTTGAGGATGTTGTTGAATTACTCGTAGATCCGTGGTTTTCAACATATCTAGCCAACATCTAATTTGAGCTCGTATTTGGAAATATGATGAGGACAATACTCATTAGCGATGTTTTTACAAGTAACCAATCTACCACTAAGTTCTCAATCTTTGACAACCATGAGTGAACACTTAGCCGTGTAGTTGGACACACTAGATACAGTATGTGCGTGCATATAAATGCATCATGTTTCGTGAACTTGTATGTCAGAGCACTTATAATCTTCACTCCCATAAATCACGGCACTAGAGACCACACGAGTAAAGTGACACTGCACTCAAAACACCGTTACTTCTCGAATAGTTTACCACAACTTCAACAGAGGACCCATTCCTCTAACACCTAGACCCTTCTTAGAGCTAAACACCGTAAATGTCTCCTAAGCTTACCCAAAGTTCCAACAAAGCAAACCAATTGCGCATCTAACAAATTGTCAGAGCTGACCATAAGCTCTGATACCAAACTGTCACACCCTGAATTTTTAACAACAACAAATCAATGAGTTTAAACAGAACAACCAACAATCTGGGATGTGAAGCTCGGAACCACAATGTCAATATTGACTTAACTCTTCTGAGTCAAATATTACATTACAAACTTACATAATAAAATGAACAATCATCATATTACATAATCTGCTCCTCAGAGCTCATTTTACACAGCGGAAGTCTAACACTCACCAACACTCTCACACCACACTTTGCACTATGTAGAACCACCAACGAGCCTCAAGCTCCTCATCTTAATTCTCCTGCTCACGGTCTCTACCACTTGTAGGATTTGCCCCTACACCATTGAATAGTGCACCGGGTTCACCACATAATAACCCGGTAAGCTTTCTAAAGCTTGTATGGGTAAACCACGTCCAAAGTATAATATGTCAATTTACACATAAATATACAAACACGTGCACTTTCATTACCATGCCATAATCCTTGTATAACCAAGGTAATCATAATCATCAATATCATCACAATCACAATTTTTTTATTTTAATTAAAGAACTTCGATCACCACCTGTGACCACACCAAAACTCTTTTATTTCAAAGTAGTTTTCCCATATCAAATATTTGACAGACAGAAGAGAGAATACTATGAACCTCTAATCTATAACACTACAAACCACCAAAGTAGTGTTCACTCATGATTACACACCAGTCATGAGTACTAGATGGCGCCAGACTAGAGCTCTAACTGTTCTTGGGTCTTGCTCCCTAGGGTAATTTATCCCTCATTATTTGCCACGAGAATGCCCACCGGACAAACTCAGAAGGGATTCAAGGTATTCTCCCCTAAATCCACCAACACCAAAACAATATAAAATGTTGTTTCACATTAAACATTGTTTTATCGTCAAATACACCAGTCACAGCAATACATATTTATTATATATATTTATGTGGTTATTCACAAATGAATTTCCACTATACATCCACAACATATGTTATATGGTTCAACATCAAAATCTCCAATAAAAAGAATCAATTCAAAACAAAATAGGTTTCACTTACTTCATGAACCGTTGAAGAACAAGTTCATGTGCTTTAAATCAATTAAATCATTTTACAAAATCACAAACAACATGTTAATTATAGCCATTAACATTATCCAAGGTCAAATTATAATAAATGTAATAATTCGTGATTTTACTCACGATTATGATGGTTTTACTCACCTCTCGTCCAAGCTGCGTCTTCAACAACTCAGCAAATCCTCAATCTCAAACCTCAACGAGCACTCTGGCCCCACAATCCTCATTGAGCAACTCAAACTCCAACAGTACCTAAGCAACGTACATAACTTAACTTAGCACAAAACTCCAAAATCCAAGATTTCGCATCCAATGACGAAAACGCCCTTTGGACCAACCGGGGGTCCAAAGCATTCAAATCTCACCCAACCAACTTCAAAACTGTGACGTATATGCTGTCGACATCAAAACATGACCAATGACATCCGTTGTCCAAAAGGTCACTATTTGGGTTTCATGGGTCCCACATGTCTAACCGACCCCCCAAAAATCCGCCTTGGGCCCACAACTTCAGATTTCAAATCCGATTGCTCTAATGGACTCTAAATAATTCCTACATCAGCCTGCAATAATTTGGGCCCGATCCAACTGTCGGATCATTCTAGATCGCATGATTGAATGGCGATCGCTCGCCTTAACTTTGAAACATAACAACTTAAGATCGGAACGTCCGATCATCAATCCGTTTGCACCTACAGACTCCTAACAACACTAGCTACAACATAAGTAAAATTGGACATGATCCAATGGTCCGATTCGAAGCGCAAGTGGCTCAAACCGCCGGTTGAACTCGTTGACTTCACTAATGACGAACCAACTTCACAGCATCACCATGCCTTCATTTCATCTCTGATGGCCACGATTCTTCTTGGGTTATGCTTGCGAGGTAACAAGCTTTTGATCTGGGTTGGTGGTGTCAATCACCGCACTGTACGCCGTCTCCGGAGCCGCCGGAAATCGACTCTTCGATGAGCTCTCAAATCTTCGGGCCAAAATCAAATCTGTTTGCAATTAAGTCCCTGTAACTTCAAACGAGCATAACTTCTTCGTTTCAACTCGGATTCACGAACCGTTTGTGCTTAGCGTTCGTGAGATCAAGCTCAATTTTCCAATATTTTCACTTGAATTTCTTATACTTCCTTTGAAAAATCATAAACTTAATCGTAAAGGCATTTTAGTCCAAATGTGAGATTAAGTCACTTAATTCCAATATTTTCATATCAAACTTAATTCATAAAACACCCAATATAGCCACACAACTTAATAAGATTTTCCCTAAAAATAATAAAACCAAGTATTATTTTTTAGGTTATTACATTTTTATTCATGCGATATTAAAAGGAATGGAGATTCAAAACAGGACTTCCGTTGCATGATAAATGCTTTGAATCACTTGAGCTATGAGCCTCTTGCTAATTTGTCAATGCTTATTGAGCTAAAGTTGTGCTTATGAATACTAAACTCTAAACTCAAAACGCTGAACTTGAGCAACGAGGAGCGCTAAAAAGAAAAGCAGATGATCCTATTTCTGAATTTTTCATGTACAAAGTAAGAAACCAACTTACATACGTGTTCTTGTGCGTGATCAGAAACTGCAGCTTGCAACAGTGGATAATCTGTCCAATGCAGCAGAGTGGGTTCTATCAGAAATGCTCAACCAACCGGAGCTACTAAAAAAGGCAGAAGAAGAACTAGATAGGGTAGTTGGAAAGCAGAGGCTTGTTCAAGAGTCTGATGTCCCCAACCTCCCTTACGAAAGGGCTTGTGCAAGAGAAGCACTTGGGCTGCATCCAGTTGCACCATTCAACCTCTCCCACGTGTCTAACATAGATGTTATAGTAGCAGGCTACTTCATCCCAAAAGGGAGTAGTGTTCTGCTAAGTCGCTTAGGTCTCGGGTGCAACCTGGAAGTGTAGGAAAACCCGCTGAGATTCGACCCGAAACAACATCTAAAAGGAGATGCTGATCAACAAGTGGATCTGCAAGAGCGTGAGCTCAGGTTCATTTCTCTACTGGACGAAGAGGATGCATGAGGGGTGGGATTGGGACTACAATAACTATCATGCTCCTAGCAAGGCTTTTGTAAGGGTTTACTTGGAGCATGCCACCCAATGTGGACAAATTGACCTCACTGAGGCTCTCACCCTCTTCAAGGCCAACCCTTTGCTTGCACATGCTAAACCTCGCTTGCTTGCTTCTCTCTACATGGTTTAGTTTCACCCAAGTGTAGTCAGATCTACCAACTGGGAATGGATAAATAAAAATAAGGAAAACTTTGTGCTTTGAATAGTTTTCATCTTCAAGGAAGTGGCAGATTTCAACAAAGTATAAGAGAAATATACCAAGACTAATGCAATGTATAGGCTTACATCAAAAGCCTATCTTATGGGATGAGCTGAAAATGGTCGCCAATCAAATTGCAAATATGATAAATTAATTGACTAGACTCTGGATCATTCAATCCATTACAAAAATCTATTAATTAAAATTGGAGCCAAGCATATTGATTCCCAATTTGCCATTGCCAACAAATAGCAGAGAAACTCTAGTGTAACATGTTGCATGCTTCTTTTTCTCTGTCTTTCTCATCACATGATTAATCATGTGATGAGAAAGATAAGAGAAACGGGTAGAAAACAAGATCTCCCAAGGTATTTAAGATACAAAATTGTGTGTGATGATAACACTGTGTTCCATGCCGACACTTATCAACATATTGTAAACACATGAACATTATTCTTGTGATTCTTTGTTTATCTACATCTATTTAGAGCACCTTGTAAGACAATTTATTGTCTTAGTTCTAGAAATATATCTTCTAATCCTAAAAGGACTCAAGTGTTTTAATTGATAATGGAATAGAACTCAAGCTTTTGGAATAACCACTTGTACATAGCTTATTAAAGTAAAACACAAGTGTTAATTCATAATACAAATTGAAACAAACCTAGTCTAATGCAAACAGAACACTCGAAAGCTTCTTGATAGGCAAGGCATTCAAGTGATGCATGTATATATAGGGGTCCTTTCCCTTGCAGCAAAACGTACTCAAAAACATACTCTCACCCTATCTAAAGAAAAGAGAATTAAAGAGCTGCATAGGAGAAGAAGTTCCTCTATAGTTGTCATGGCTGAGCAAGGTTAGTATTTTGGAATAAAAGTAGCAAAACCACCATAATGACCTAGCTAGTAGCAAACCCACCATAATGACAATTAGCGTCAAATTAAAATTTTGGTTTGTTTTTTTTAAACTTATTGTTTTCGTTGAAAGATAAAAACTACTCTACTATCTATCAATCACATAATGTTGCAACCACTGTTTAAAGCAACTTGTCCAATGTCAACACCAACATTCAATATCCCAGCTACTGTTCGGTTCATTTTTACACATGATTTTTCATGTTATTCACCTATTATTTTGAGTTAGTTCTTGACATTTTATAGCTTTTTACTTCCTTTTTGTGTTTTCTTAGATTTTACCTTGGTTAGAATGAAAATGAGCTAAAAGTGCATTATTGGTTATAAATTCTGATTTTGTTCATTTTCGTAGGTCAACTTCTTGGCCTTGGATCAGCATGCTCCAATGCTCGGATGAGGTGAAGATCTTCATGAAACATGTTCCAATGGATGTTAACTACAACATATCCAAATTTGAGCTCCATTGGACAAGTTTAGCCTATCCAACTGATCCTATATGTTGCAGCAGCTCTGGAAATCCGAAGTAGGCCAGTTTTTTACCTCCATAATGTTATCTTGATTCTTCTTGTTACCATAACACTTGGTAACAAGAA
>NW_018921664.1:88457-139019 GCF_002207925.1 Prunus avium | reverse complement strand
TAGACACACAACATTGACCACTTTAGCTGACCACCTTATGTGGCAATTGATGTGTCATGCCAAGTCAATTAATGAATGTCGTCATATCAATTAAAAACCAAATTAAAAAAACCCTAGCGTTCCTAGTAAGTGGTCTCATGGCAACATTCATTAATTGACATGGCATGACCAGTGGCGGACCCACAGAGGCGCAAGGAGGTGCAGCTGCACCTCTCTTCGCCCAGAAAAGCCTTGGAGGTACCAGATTTGCCCCTCTGCTCTGGTGCCCACCAACTGCTCGAGCAAATGCCCGAAAGACATTCTTGTTTTGCTCGAGAGAATTGTCTTAAGTTTTGTTTCTGCTTGTTAGCTCGCGTGCAGGCTCACTTTGGGGAGAGGCGGAGGTGTTTTGCCTGAGCCTATCATTGTTTTGCAAATTTCAGGTATTGAGGAAGTGTCTAACAGAAGCGGTGTGCGAGGCGAAGAAGACGACCTTCTTTTTTCAAATAATTTGACACAAACGGTGTCGTTTGCATTATTGTTGTGATTCTTTTTCATTAATAAAACAACCTGTTTTGGCTTTGTGTTGTAAAATCAAACAGTGCATTTTCAATTGTTTTTTAATGAAACGGTGTGGATGTGTTTAAAGAGGAATAACCACCTTTTTATTTTAAAATAAGACAGCACACCCCTTCTGAAATAAACCATGCTTGCTTGTAACAAGTTCTTTTTTTTTTTTTTTTTTTTTTGGGGCAATAAAACGTTTAGATGTAAGTTATTACCTACACATGAGTGACTTTAAACCTACCACTTACCAGCCTAGTTTCACTTTTTGAGCTTTTAGCTTTTTAAATATCGCCCCTTCCTTGAAAAATTCCTAGATACGCCACTGGGCATGACACATCAGTTGCCACGTAAGGTGGTCAGCTAAGGTGGTCAATGTTGTGTGTCTAAATAGCATTACTCTATTTAAATTGGGTGACCTAGGATTTTATTTTTTTGGCTGGAAAAAAGAAGCCACCTATGCTATAGCCTAGGTTTGCCAAACTAAGGGTCCGTCCCTGGTTCTTGGAATATTGATACAAAATAAGTTAGGTGTTAAAAAGATATTCAATTTTGCAAAAATAATGCATCCAACTAACTCAACTAATTTCACGTCATGATGGATAATTCACCACTACCTGCAGTGCTGCTTAATTATTAGCAGTATTGAGATAGAACTATAAAACCTTGACCAACACTACCTGCTGCTCAATTCCACATCCTCTCTGAATCTAAATCATGAACACTCCAATTGCAATTTTCCTTGTATCCTTTTTCATCTTTCTTGTCAACTTGATCAGGTTGAAAACCAGCAATAGAAACAAAGGAGTCTCTCTCCCCCCAGGCCCGACGCCATGGCTAATTGTTGGTTGTGTACCAGAAATGTGGAGGAACAGGCCAGCATATAAATGGGTGCATAGGGTTTTGAAAGAACTCAACACTGACATTGCATGCATAAAATTAGGAAATGTTCATGTCATCCCAGTGAAATCACCAGAAATTGCCAGGGAGTTTTTGAAGAAAAATGATGCAGTTTTTGCATCAAGACCTGTCACAATGGCAACTGATATTTTAAGCAGTGGGTTCTTGACCACAATTTTTGCGCCTTGGGGAGGCCAGTGGAAAAAAATGAGAAAAGTTTTGATTGCTGACGTGTTCAATCATTATATGGTTCAATGGCTACTTGGTAAGAGAAACGAAGAAGCTGATAACCTTGTTAAGTTCCTATACAATCAGTGCTCGACCAATCCGAACGGTTCGGTGGTGAATGTGAGAACTGCAGCTCAATTTTACTCAGGAGGTGTGATGAGAAGGATGATTTTCAACACGAGGTACTTTGGCAAAGGTAGAAAGGATGGAGGGCCTGGCTTTGAAGAAGAGCAACATGTCTCTGCGCTTTTGACTATACTCTTGCATCTGTACGCTTTCTGCGTATCGGATTATCTTCCATGGCTGAGAGTGTTTGACATAAGTGGCCATGAGAAAAAGGTGAGGGGTGCTTTGAAGATCATCAAGCAATATCAAGACCCTCTTATAGATGAGAGAATGAAAGAATGGAGAGATGGAAGGACGAAGGAGCCTGAGGACCTGCTTGATGTTTTCATTTCACTCAAAGATGCAAATGGACAGCTCTTATTGTCAGGTGAAGAAATCAAAGCTCAAATCACAGTGAGATATTCTTACTTACCACTAGTTTTTTCAAGTAGTATGGATCCTTAATTTGTTGATATTTTTATGTTTATTTTTATTCATGCGATATTAAAAGGAATGGAGATTCAAAACAGGACTTCCGTTGCATGATAAATCCTTTTAATCACTTGAGCTATAAGCCGCTTGCTAATTTGTCAATGTTTATTGAGCTAAAGTTGTGCTTATGAATACTAAACTCTAAACTCAAAACGATGAACTTGAGCAATGAGGAGCGCTGAAAAGAAAAGCAGATGATCCTATTTCTGAATTTTTCATTTACAAAGTAAGAAACCAACTTACATACATGTTCTTGTGCGTGATCAGGAACTGCAGCTTGCAACAGTGGATAATCCGCCCAATGCAGTAGAGTGGGCTCTATCAGAAATGCTCAACCAGCCTGAGCTGCTAAAAAAGGCAGAAGAAGAACTAGATAGGGTAGTTGGAAAGCAGAGGCTTGTTCAAGAGTCTGATGTCCCCAAGCTCCCTTACATAAGTGCTTGTGCAAGAGAAGCACTTAGGCTGCATCCAATTGCACCATTCAACGTCCCTCACGTGTCCAACACAGATGCGGTAGTTGCAGGCTACTTCATCCCAAAAGGGAGTAGTGTTCTGCTAAGCCGCTTGGGTCTCGGGCGCAACCCGGAAGTGTGGGAAAACCCGCTGAGATTTGACCCGGAACGACATCTAAAAGGAGATGCTGATCAACAAGTGGATCTGCAAGAGCGTGAGCTCAGGTTCATTACATTCTCTACTGGACGGAGAGGATGCATGGGGGGTGGGATTGGGACTACCATAACTATCATGCCCCTAGCAAGGCTTTTGCAAGGGTTTACTTGGAGCATGCCACCCAATGTGGACAAGATTGACCTCACTGAGGCTCTCTCCCTCTTCAAGGCCAACCCTTTGCTTGCACATGCTAAACCTCGCTTGCATGCTTCTCTCTACATGGTTTAGTTTCACCCAAGTGTAGTCAGATCTACCAACTAGGAATGGATAAATAAAAATAAGGAAAACTTTGTGCTTTGAATAGTTTTCATCTTCAAGGAAGTGGGAGATTTCAACAAAGTATAAGAAAAATATACCAAGACTAATGCAATGTATAGGCTTACATCAAAAGCCTATCTTATGGGATGAGCTGAAAATGGTCGCCGATCAAATTGCAAATATGATAAATTAATTTACTAGACTCTGGATCATTCAATCCATTACTAAATTCTATTAATTAAAATTGGAGCCAAGCATACTGATTCCCAATTTTCCATCGCCAACAAATAGTAGAGAAACTCTAGTGTAACATGTTGCATGCTTCTTTTTCTTTGTCTCTCTCATCACATGATTAATCATGTGTGATGAGAAAGATAAGAGAAACGGGTAGAAAACAAGATCTCCCAAGGTATTTAAGATACAAAATTGTGTGTGATGATAACACTGTGTTCCATGCCGACACTTATCAACATATTGTAAACATGAACATTATTCTTGTGATTCTTTGTTTATCTACATCTATTTAGAGCACCGTGTAAGACAATTTATTGTCTTAGTTCTGGAAATATATCTTCTAATCCTAAAAGGACTCAAGTGTTTTAATTGAATACGGAATAGAACTCAAGCTTTTGGAATAACCACTTGTACATAGCTTATTAAAGTAAAACACAAGTGTTAATTCATTATACAATATGAATTGAAACAAACCTAGTCTAATGCAAACAGAACACTTGAAAGCTTCTTGATAGGCAAGGCATTCAAGTGATGCATGTATATATGGGTCCTTTCCCTTGCAGCAAAACGTACTCAAAAACATACTCTCACCCAATCTAAAGAAAAGAGAATTAAAGAGCTGAATAGGAGGTTTTAATCATAGTGAGGTGGACTCTTGTATATGGCAGCTTACCTCCAATGGTGAATTTTCAGTGAAAACGGTTATCTCTCCTTGTTTACTGAGGAGACTAATCATACTTGGAATTGGGATATTATTTGGAAGCTGCATGTTCCTCCTAAAATAAAAACCTTTGTTTGGCTGCTGTTTCAAGGTAAGCTCCTAACTAATGTCCAACGTGTTAGAAGGAACTTAGCTTCCAATCCTAATTGCCCTTGTTGCAACGTTTCCATGGAGTCTTTGGACCATCTTTTTCGCAGGTGTAGTCATGCGGCTAGAATGTGGAATTCCTAATCAAATTGCTCACTCTTTCTCTATGGATTTTAAGGATTGGCTTTTCATCAATATTAAGGCTAGTTTCAGCTGCATGCAAGGTATCCCTTGGTCCTCTCTATTCTTGGCCTCCTTGTGGTTTTGTTGGAAATGACGATGTAAGAAAGTGTTTGATGACAACTTTACCCCTCCTCATTGGCCCCACATTCCAATCATTCAGTTTACTAGGGAGTGGCTGGTGGCTAACCGCTCCAGGAATTCTAAGGCCTCCAAACAAATTCTTAAGTTACATTGGTCTCCTCCTTGTGCTGGCTGTTTTAAAATTAATGTGGATGGTAGTTGTATGGGTGAGATGGGATCTATTAGTGCTGGAGGCATCATAAGGGATTCTACGGGTGGATGGATTAAGGGCTTTGTCACTAATTTGGGGTGTGGTAAAATCCTTGAAGCTAAATTATGGGGTATTTTCAGAGGTTTACTCCTTACGTGGAACAAAGGTATCCGAAGAATTAAAGTGGAGTGTGACTCTTTTACTGCTATCTCCTTAATTAATGGACAGAATAGGCCTAGTCACCCTCTCTCTAGCCTCATCCATAGTGGCAAAGACATGTTATTGCATGACTGGGAGTGTTCCATTTCTCATATCTATAGAGAACAAAACATTGCTGCTGACCATATGGCACATATTGGTCAAAGTTCCAATTTGGGTTATCATGTTGTTGACCTTCCCCCTCCTTCTATTTTAAGCCTCTTGGCAAATGACTCTGTTAGGATGACCACTGCTAGGCTTGTCCCAGTGTAGTTTTCTTTTTGGTTTTCTTTCTTGGGCTTCGGCCCTCCTTGTAACCCAAAAAAAAAAAAAAGAGTTGCATAGGAGAAGAAGTTCCTCTATAGTTGTCATGGCTGAGCAAGGTTAGTATTTTGGAATAAAAGCCTAGAAAGGATTTACACACCTTCCGTAACATTGGCCAAAAAATAAAAGTAAATTTTTATTATTAAAAAAAAAAGGGCCTGAAAATCTCTCCCGACGAAATCGCTCAGGTCTATCCCCGCGAAATATGCTGAATTAGACTTCCCTCGATGAAATTTCGTCTTTCGTCGGGGCAAGTCTAATCCAGCAAAGCTTCGCCGGGATAGACCTGTGCCGACGAAACTTCGTCGGGAGAGATAAAATAGAAATTTTTATTTTAAATTTTCTTTTTAGTAATTAAATAATATCTTAGACTTATTTAATTACTTTTATCTGTAATTCTGTTTTAATTATTATTTCTTTAGTGAATAATTAAATATTTTAATTAATTTAATAAATGGTAATTTTTATTTTAAAATTTTTATTTCCATTTAATCAAATATTTAAATACTAATTATTCACTAAGTAAATAGTAATTAAAACATAACTACTAAATAAAGTAATTAAAAAAGATAAATCAAGATTATGCTATTCAAAAGTAAAACGAATTTAAAATGAGCATGTGAAGGTCGGATTCCTTACTCTAATTTCTGTTTGGCAGAACTTGACTGGAATCAAAGGTTTATCTGAGGCTAAAGTTGATAAGATATGGGAAGCTGCTGAAAACCATTTCAGCTCAGAGATTTTATATCTCATATGTGTTCTTTGTCTTAGTATGAAAATTGTATTGTCATTTCCTAGACTCTAGCATAGGTTGGGAAGTAGTGTGTGAATTATGTTTACTAGAAGATTTGGCGCAACACATTCAATCCCGGATTTTCGAAGTGTGACATGATCAATATGAGGAAATTGATTTCAGGTAAATCATGACATAATCATGCATTCATTATAGGATTCCTAGTTAAAGTTATTTTCACTCAAGCACTTTTATGTTAGTCCTATTTTAATAGGATTAGATTTTATCTCTTGAGATTGCTTTCCTAGTTGGACTCTATTTTGATTTAAGTTAAAATATTATATTTTCCCATTATGACTTGCATGTTGAAATCATCTCCTACTTGATTGGTCTAAATTCTTTTGTTTTAATAGATATTATTTTTCTATTAAAAATTGGCTGGTTGGCGTTTTCTTCAAGAATCCATATTGATTCAAAACTAGTTGTCATAATTGATTAACCTTTGTGGTCCTATTTTGACGTCCTTACTATGAGTTCATTTTGCATCAAGTTTGGAGTCATATAGTATAATAGGTTTCAGAGTCATTGTTGAATTGAAATAGTAGTCACGTGGGTTTCTCTCTTTTGAGAGAAAACTTGCCTTGAATAAAATGCGGTGTTTTCTTTTTCAAAGATTGAGCTTTCGACATATTTTTTTTCAGTATACTGAATTTTTAAGAGAAAGCTCATGTGCATATTTTTGAGATAAATCATCAAGTGTTCCATGTTTACTTGGTGATTTATCAAACACTTTAATCATTCATATTGCATTCATTTGCATTGTTCGGTGACTCATACGGTTGAGGGCACCAAGACCGTGGTGGCGGTTTTCCTCCAAGGAGCTTGAAGCAATCGTGACCAGTATTGCATTCAACATAAGGAGTGTCGAAGATCATCCCGTGACAGAAGTTGAGTTACGAAGAAGTCGGTAAACATTATCTAGAATGTGTCTAGGATAAGTGTGTGAGCACTTCTTGTAATCATCGTTCTATAGTGGATTTGTGTTGGATTGAAGAGTCCCGTGGATTTTCCCCAAAGGTGAGGTTTTACCACGTAAAATAATTCTCTCTGTGTTCTTTTATTTTATTCCCAACACATTTCAGGATTGATAAGCCATATCAATCCTGCTACCGAAGTTTATTTTTGTTTACTTGATTATAATCTTGAATTGGCCTATTCACCCCCCTCTAGGCATTTTTAGTCATCCTACAGGTATTTTCACTTTGGTTGTAAGCCGTTATGTTGCTGAAATGTTCAAAGACAAATTCAACTTGGTATTCATAGTTTGATAGATATTCAACTTCTTGCTGAAATGTTCATCTAATGGCAGAGGAAACACTTCGGAGACAAATTCAACTTGTTATTCATAGTTTGAGAGAGGTAAAATCTTGCTGAAATGTCCCAATTCATATAAGACTCAAAAAGTTATGTACTTTATATTAGGAACTTGTAGTTTCATGTTTAACTTCATCAATTTTTTTGTTTATCTGGCTCTAGATGGCGCTGACGGGTTCCAGAATACCCATCAAATGCAACAATTTCAATCTGCAGAATTTAGTATTGATCAGGTAACTTTCATGTACATTTTTCTTTCTTATATTATTTGTTGTTATCGTTGTTAGGGGAGCTCGTTTGGGAGGGCTTTTGGAGCAGCGAAAAGCGCTTCTAAATGGGTGAAAGCGCTTCTGTCTTTTTAAAATGGTGTTTGGCAAAAATTGCAAAAGCGCTTTGAGTGAGATCCAAAAGCACTTGGAGTGGTCTTGGAAGAAGTACTTGAGAGGTGCTTCTTCTTAAAAGCATTGCAAAACAAAAAAACACGGGATGCACTTGGCTCCCTTTAATGAAACTTTTAAAATACCGAAAATACCCACATTTAATTTTTTTAAATGCCAAAATACCCTTTCTTTCTTCTTTTTTTTGTCTCTTTTTCTCTCCTATTAAAACCAAAACACTACCCACGACCACTATAATACCTTTATGGTTGTCAAAGATGCACCAGTTCATTGTCCACAGATGCAAATTAATTTCACAGTGATTCTTTTATCAACGGCAACAAAGCAGGATCCACTTCATCTTTCGACAGTAATTGAACTATCAACTCCGTTGTTGATGCATCTGCAGAAAAAGCATCATGGCCTCGTCAATCTTTTTATTCTTACAATATCCATTTATCAATGTGTAGTAACTAACAACATCAACCACCGAGCCCTTGCTAAGCATCATGGCCTCATAAATCTTCTTATGTCCCCTTTTTTATTTTCAAAAAATGATTAAAAATTATACTTGATGAAGTTCATACTTTTTTAAGTCGTGTTTTTATTTTGGGATCCTGTGAATTTTTATTTCCTATGTTTATTATAATATTTTGGGATTCTTTAAAAAAAAAATTAAGTACTTTTAAAAGCGTTTTTTACTGTGTCAGTCAAACACTTAACAAAATATCAAAAGCGCTTTTATGTACTGTAAAAGCTTTATTAAATGTGAAATTAATTTGCATGGTACTATATATATTCTTCAGCAAGTTGTTGAGGCCTAAAAAATCCAAGGTTGGGCCCAAAAATATATCTGGCCCAATGCGATACCTTATTGAGAAAAAAACCAATTGAAGCACATGAAAGTTCGTCATACACGCTTGCACACCTCGTCTTCCCTTTGCTTCCTCTCTTCCTGCTCCTTCCTCCTAGCGAGGGCCTCTTGCATCTCCCTAACATGCTTTGGCACTTTCTTGTCTGCTGCTTTACCTTTCACTTCATTCTTCTTGGATTCTTTTGGTTCAATTTTTTTTTCTTCTTGTTTTTCATCCTCAATGGCCACAGAAGCAGTAGCAGTCCCTGCAGCCGCTGCTGCAGCTGCTGCCTTTTTCTCCTTTTCCTTGTCCTTCTTCTTTTTCTTCTTCTTCACCGCAGCAGACTCCACAGTCTCTTCTTCACCTTCCTTTTCACCTGAACCATCAACCGGGGCGACTATATCAGGTTGAACCTCAACTTTCTCCTCTTGCATGGGAGCAGCAGCAGGTTTCGATGCAAAAGACCCCTCACCTAGCTCAGCAAGAATCATATCCAAATCATCCTCTTCCTGAGCAGTCCTTCCACTTTTCTTCTTCTTTTTCTTACTTTTTGAAGTTTCTGGAACCTCTTTACTCTTGTTAACTTTAGCATCGTCAGCTTCAATTTTACTAGTTTCCTTACTTGGTTGTTCTGGTTCAACTACATCTGTATTTTCAGCCCCAACCTTAGTTTCTTCACTCGATGCAGTAATAACACTATTATCTTTCTTTTTGGAAGACTTCTTCTTACCTGTGAATGCAATCACAGATGCATCTTCGTCCTCAACTCCGTCATCACCAACTCTAGTTGATTCGGATACAGAAGTATTTGGCAGCTGCAAAAACTGAAGTTATTTGGCAGCTGCAAAAACTGAAGAAAAAAAATTCAAATTTTAGCCTAAGGTGAACGGTATCAGTTTTGATACCGAACCATCCCGATCCCGATTAGAGCCGGTATGGTTTGAACGTGTTTTGAAAATCTCCCATCCCGTGTCATACCGTCCCGATTCTCCTATTCGGGATTGACACCGGGATGACCTCCATCCCGTGTCATCCCGTACCGTGCCCACCCCTACTTGCACATGTGCCACACCAAGCAAACAAGCAATACGCCATGCTACAAGCTTAAGTGGGCCCAAGCCACACAAATGCCTAAAGCTTGCTGAGCGGGTTGTGGTATGGATGGTTACGAGCATTCACGAGGCCCATTGATGAGCCAAGAAGTGGAAGTTTTGGGCTACTTGGGAACACCAAAACTCAAACCCATTTCTTGAGCCCAAACATATGGGTAAGCAAAAGAGAGAGAAAAATGACCCAATGCCTTAGGAGAATGTCCAATAGTCTGCAACACTTAGGAAAGCCTCATATCAGTTAAAGCCTCTAGCACCTCATCAAAAGGTAAAGCAAATAAGCCATTTCCAACAGCCTGACGAAACCTTAGCTGACTACTGGAAGTAGGAAGCCAATGACCCAATGCCTTAGGAAAAGCCCAGCCCAACGCCTTATAAAATATCTAGCATCGTATTCCACTCTTGTCAAAGCTCCATAAACAGCCAACAAGAAGCCATTGCAAGAACTAAAGGAAATCCATGTGTGTAGGAGGAATACCCACTGGACAAACGACTCTATCCATTCCCTTTTTCCTCTGCAAACTCTAATTTGAAAACCAAGGAAGAAAGCAGGTGGCGCCTCATCCCTATGAGGAGGTCCAGCCGCATAAAACCTTGGAACCCCAAAGAACCTTTGACCCAGGCACTCTGGTTGAAGAGATTTCACCAAAAAGGGGTAATTGGAAAGAAGCAAAGGAAAAGTGGGAATGGAGGATCGATAGAATTAGGGTTCTAAGCGCCTATAAAAGGGAGCTTCCTCAACCCAACAAAACAACATCATCCAGAGCGCGACCAAGCTTTGTCAAGCGACTGGAAATTTACTCTAGACACCCTGTCTTCTATTTCTATTGCTTCCTTTCTTCCTGAGATAGAAATTCTCCTAATCTTCTCCTCCCCCGCTCTGAACTCTTTTCTTTCCGTAAGAAATTCAAGCTTTTGTCTCTCTCTCTCAAATTGCTAAACTTGTGAAGGCTTAGCTCCCATGCCACAAGCTCCTCAAGCCAAGCCATACCATTGCTAATCTGTCACGTTTATTTGGTTGATTGGTGAAAGAATCCAAGGTGTTTTCTAAGGTTGCCACTACTCCTTTCAAAACTCTCTTGGAGCCCGATCTTTGAACTCAGAAACAGGGGCAATATTCTCCCCTCATTCTTTACAGCAGCCCAAGCCCATTCGTCTGGCTGCTGGAAGAAAAAAGACCCCCACACAAGTATATTCTAATTGCCCCAATAATATCTATATTCCTATGTGCAGACATTGCTTGTCATGTGCATACGTCCCCATCATTGACTTGACGCTAGCTCTTCAATTACTCATGTAGATTTTTTTATTTTTTTTTTCAAGTGCCCATAGAGATAAGACTTCCATATATAGGGCTCACCTCAATTAAAAATGTAGTTAGTAAAGTGGTACACGATTGTTTTATATATGTTCAAATATTTAATTTTGCAAAACTAATGCATCCAACTAACTCAACCAAAAAAGTTGCATCCAATTAATGATGTTCTTGGAATATTGATACAAAATAAATTAGGTTAAAAAGATATTTAATTTTGCAAAAATAATGCATCCAACTAACTCAACCAAAAAAGTCGCATCCAATTAATGATGTTCTTGGAATATTGATACAAAATAAATTAGGTTTTAAAAAATATTTAATATCTGAATATGATCTATTACGACAAAGACTCATCGTCACAATCATGGTGATTATTCAAAAGATGTAACATCCCTGATACAATTTAATCGATTTAATCAAATTTAATTCTTTTGTGAAATTTCAATTTTGCCCTTGGGAGTAGGGGTACTTTGGTCACTTTAAGAAGAAAAAAAACATTTATTGTATGGCATTACGTGATGGTGTAAGTTTGTGTTAGCTTATGTGAGGCCCCAGTTTAAGGTTAGCACAGGGCCCTCAAAATCTCAAGACTGGCCCTGGTGAGAAACCCCCCTCCTTCCCCTTTGTAGTTTAAACTATCGCTTGTATTAAAAAATAAATAATAAAAAATAAAAAAACTTGATTATGCTATTGTCTCCAAGTTCAGCTTCTATTAGTTTCTATAAATAAATTTACAAAAATCTATTAACACACTAATTAACGCGAATGCAAATCACTAACGAATTTGCTTGGTATTGAATTACGAAAGAGGACGGAATGGGAAGAAGAAACATCATTTTTAAAATGAATAAATTAATTTGCTGTATGGCCACGATATACATATGAAAGATAGGTTGTTGCGTGAAGCTTTTAATGAATGGTGAAGACTCTCACAAATTATTGGTGAATCGAAGGCTAGAGTTTGAGTAGAGCGCAATGGAAAGTTTGTAATATCTTGGGCTGAAAGGCCAGGGCCATGGGGAGGTGAAGGGTTTAGGGTTTTCACTGAGTTCTAATGATGTTATTAAGGGTTTTTTTTTCTGTTTAGACAAGTGTCATTAGGAGTTCTGTCCAAAAGAAAGTATCATTAGGAGTTAAATACAGAACCGCATATGCACTCTAATTGTTCATAACCAAAATGCCTTGCAAACACATCACTCATTAGCTACAAAATGAAAATGCTGCCCAAATGAAAATGAAGAAAATATATAAAAGAATTATCATTATATAATGCAAAATTTGACATTAACACAACTCGTAGATTCTGTCAACAAACAACTGTCATCCCCACATTTGTTTTCAACCCGAACCCAATGTTCATATCGGATTCATATCATGTTATCTTGTCATATTAAGAATATCATCCCAACTCATATTGGATAATTTAGACATACGCATGTTAATCATACATTACTCGGACAAAAATGACAACCATAATCAATGATCTACTGTTTTCTCCCAACCTTTTTGTGCTTGAATAATTTGGTGGATTTATTACTATTAGTGCTAGGCCTCTGCCTCCCAGCTGCACCCTTGCTCATATTTGTCTCATCTATCTTCCTCTTGCGACCACTTTTGGGCCCTTTATTATAATTCTCTTTGTTTGTCTTTCCACTTCTTTCTGGCTGGTCCTTAATTGATTTTACACCATCAGATTGCCTACCTCTCCCAGCTCGCTTCAGTCCACCCCCAGAAGACATATGAAGCTCATTGGTTCTAGGGTTGCTGGGCATGTGTTTCTTTGCCCTTTTACTCATTCTATGTTCCGTTGATTCATTCTTTTCAGGTCGCGTACCAAAACCCTTGCGTTTTCTATCCTCCATCCTTTAAGAAAGAGTTCAACAGCAGTGAGACGATGTAAACTAAATACAGTTAGTATATTGGCAAATACAACTGGTCAGTACAATGATATCAGACCTGTTGGTTGAAGAATCTTCATGACTTGTATCTATATCGGTTGTGGCAACTTCGTTGGAACTTTTCTTGTTATGGCGGCTCTGCAGTAACATTGCACAGTAAATTCAATTTCTGATGTCACACATAGAAATTTGATTCATCACCTCAGTTCAAATCAACAGATTAGACATGTCAACAAATTCGGCTCAACTAAATGATTAATTTTCTTTCAATAATGTTACAATGTGAAAATTAAGGCCATAATAGGAAACAATCATAAAAAAGAGGAATCTGTATTATCTGCGACATGAAGGTTTAATTCTGGCCAGCACGTGTTAAAACATGGGTACCCTGAACTTAACCATCAAATCACCTTTTCAAAAGGTTCAATATATGGAAACTCAACATGTCAAACACAAAAGGAATATTACCTCCAAAATACCCTTGACAAAATTCTTGTATTTATCTGGCGTAACTAACTGAACTGCTGCAGTACCACACTTCCTTAACAGAATCTCCATTATGATTGTGACCTGTAGATAAAACAAACATGATCAAGGTGCAAAAAACAAAAAATGTTTACATACAAAAATGTGAATATGTATAAACATTCTACAAACATAAACATGCGTGTGCATTTGTATAGCCACTAAAAGCATTATTGCTAAATATGTACGTGCCTTTGATTTGAAATGATGTCTCGAGACAGGTGACCATGGGAGAACTGCATTGACGATATCAGGAAGAAGATTTTGCAGACGTCTAGCTTGTAAGCAAGATACTAGTACTTTCACAAAGCCCAAAACAGCCTGTTAAATGTGCAGCAACTAACTCATTAGCATTTCAGGTCCAAAAAGAAGCTCATTAGCATAAACAAAAACAGAAAGAAGAAAAAACAACAAATGCCATCAGAAGTAACAACACTCACTTTTATAACTTCTAGAGCTTTCCCTTGCAGCAAAGATAAAAGAGAGGGAACAAGATCAGGCATCGAAAGACAAATATCTGTATCCTTATACATCAGCACTGATAGCACAGACACTGCTCCACTCTTTATGTGAGGTGATCCACCGGAAAGATAGCCCATTATCTGAATATTGTAAAATAATCAGTTGATAAACATACAGCAGAACAGAACCAGGTCATCCAACAAGGGCCTAATGTGAGCAAGAACGCTCATAAGAAAGATGGATTGGAGCATACTAGTTTCCATTCTCTACATATTACTTATATATGATTTTTTTTTTCAGGATGTACAGTTAGTCTGTTGAGGAAATAGAAAGAGAATGAGAATCCAAGAGGAAATTAAATTACAATCAAATCAAGAGACTACATCACCCTTATTAAACAAACTAGGAAAGCAAATATTAGGAGTGTCCTAATTACAAAATAATTCTATTTCCAACACACCCCCTAGAGCAGAAGCATAAACAATTATCATGTTCAGTATGTTACAAAACTCAGAAACATAATCAAGAACTTGAAAACATAATAAGAAACTAAAAACTTTTGAACCAAGAAAAACTAAAGACACTAAAATAAATTTTAATATAGATACATATATACATACATCTGGATGTAATCCAGTCAAGCAATTTAACAATATAATACTAACTAGATTCCTCCACCAATCATTTGAGCACAGTACAAAACTAGCATTATCACATAAATGAGTAGCAGAGAGATGCATTTTGCCTCAAGAAAATAAGCATTATAAGCTATATCACTCATAAAAGAGCTTCAAGTGGGATAAGCAAACCACTTACCATGTTAATTAGCTTCTGGTAAGGTCCATCTGAACTGACACATGATGTGTCTCTCAAGCTAACACTTATTTTGTGGAGTATATCATAAGCTGCTTCCCTAACTGCTTCATCCTTGGCCTACAAATCAAGAAACACGAAAAATTATTAATAGATCCATGTCTTATATCATGAAAATTATACGTGATGATTAGTCTTAAATACAAATCATTAGACCATGACAGCTTGGATATGCCACAGCCCATAAAAAGAATCAGGCAAACAGAAGATTTAAAAGGCTCACACACAAAGCCTGACTCAAAAAGTTGATGACAGAGCAAGCTAGGACAACAGAAAGAGGTGGAACAACATAAGAAGAACAATAACACAAGGACATATCAAAACAATGAACGAATCATCAAAATCTCAAAAGAGTTCTTACATCCTTTAACGTGACTATGATCTCATTGAGAATAAGAAACGACTTTGAATTTTCCAACTCTGAGTCTACCTGCAAAAATCATTTATAAAGATTAAACAAAGTGTTCAATTGACCACTTAATCCCACTAAAATGGCCATTGTTGCACATGCATATGGCAGAAAAAGTAAAGATGTTAACAGAGAACAAATATAAGATGTCGGAAAAAGTACGATTTGTACACCATATTGATGACAGAAAAAACACATGATTTTCCCTACTTGCTGCAGCAAAAGTTATCCTTGGTCTGGTCATGAGACATTGAATTGTCACTATACAATTGCAATGGAAATACAAAGATGCATAAATTTGTTCTACACAAAATAAAGAATCAAATGGGATAAAAGAGTTGTTAATTAGAGAGTGCAGAAATCTACACATTAAAAACCAATTATGAGATCACACCAAGACTTCAAATAGCACATGAAAGCTGAGATGAAGTTATAACACCAGCACAGATGGAAGCAGCGAATAGACACAGTTGTCAAAAAAAAAATGCTGATTTATTGTTTCACCCCTTAGACCTCGAGCTCGCTCACTTAACCACCCGGAACTCAAATTTTCTCACTTTACCCCCCATTCTCCCACTCCGTCTCAAATGTTAATCCCTCCTCCCAACGCCGTCTTATTTTCCCGTTAAATGACCTTTCTATCTCTCCCCTCCCCAACTCTTATCGCACACCACCCCCTCCCCCTCTTCTCTCTTCTCTCTTCTCTCTATCTCTCTCTATCATTCTCACTCTCTCTCCTCTCCCCTCCCCAGACCCAACCCCCACTCCAGACCTAACCCTCCATGGAATTACTCAACACACCCAAACCACCACCACTCAAAATTTTTTAAACAAATCTCCTCGACAGCCACTCCCCATCTTCTCTCTCGGCAGAGAGAGTGAGAGTGAGAAAAAGGGACAGAGAAGAAAGAAGATGGGAGGGGTGAGGTGCGATGGGGATTGGGGAGGGGAGAGAAGAGAGAGGCATAGAGAGTGATGGGATGAGAGAGAAAAGAGAAGAGAGAAGAGAGAAGAGAGAGGAGGGGTGGGGTGCGATGGAGGAGCATTGGAGGCAAGGTAAGGTCTGAGGATGGCATGGGAGAGAAGAGAGGCAGAGAGAGTGTGAGAGAGAGAGAGAGAGAGAGAGAGGGAGGCAGAGGGAGGGAAAGGGGTAGGGTGCACTGGGGGTTGGGTCTAGGGAGGGGATAAGAGAGAAGAGAGGCATAGAGAGTGAGAGTGAGAGAGAGAGAGAGAAGCAGAGAGAAGAGAAAAGATAGAGGGGCTAAAATTACTAGAATGCTCATGCCACCTCAGCACACTTAATGGTTTTGTGGACGGAAATGGACGGAAGTGGTAAGGTGAGAAAATTTCATCAATTTTTAGAGATTCGGGGGGTAAAGTGAGGAAATTTGAATTCCGGGTGGTTAAGTGAGAGCGAGCTCGAGTTCCAGGGGGTGAAACAGTAAATAAGCCCAAAAAAAAACCATTGAGTTGAAAAGTATCCAGAATTAGAATTATGACAAAAGGACAAAGTGGACGGGAGGATAATAATTTTACTCTTTCCAATCACCAAGCAAGATGTTAAAAGTTGCATGTAAAGAAAATGGTAGTAGTTTAGCAATTCCAATATCGCATGAGATAAAAGAGAATTTTGGACAACTTCTAGGGGAAGTTGTTCTCGACTCGTAAGATTACTTTATGGTAGTAAAATTGGACCATAATAACTAATTTACGCAATTCTAAATAGTAAACAACCTAGCAAATGCTTTCAAGCTATACACTAAAAAGTCGACATCGAAGCATGCATCAGAACCATCACACCACTTTTGTCACACCTCACAATAATACTGATGTCTACTTTTATCATCTTGAGTCATGAAATAAGCTCATACAGAGGTGCATGCAATTTATAAAACGATCAGTTAGGTTCTCCATAACATTGGGTAAATTCAGAACTTCATGTAATTAGGATAGAAAAGGAGATTTAGGAAATTAAATAAAACAACCATAAAAAGGATCGGAGGAAAGGAGTGGATAAAGTGAAATACACACAGACGGAAAAGCTAGAGTCACATGTCCTCTCTATATTTTTCTTTTACACAGAAAAATCCATGTGTGCCCGTACCACACGAAGCACTTTTCTGAAACAAATTAAGTGACCTTCTACTACTGTATCAAGAACAATGGCAAATTACAATGTTTATAAATGATAGATATGCATGACATTCGTAAAGAGATAATTCTGACCTTCAAAGTATGAATCATTAAAGTCTGGAAACATGCGAAACGACTCTTTAGAGAATAGATATCAACAGGAGATCTCAAACCAAGTAACAGATCAATCAACTCAGCAAATTGGGAAGAACAGAACCAAGTATGTTCCTGCATTAGTTTCAAACATACAGGGAATAGGAACTTAAGCCATGAACATAGCCAAAAACATTATCTATGAAAGTTTAACCAAGATATCAGTGCAAACCTCTAGAATTCTGCTCAAAGCATGGTATGCTTCACGATTCGCTACCTCGTCATCATTCTAAATACAGAATAAGGTATGATTTCAGAAATAAACAGCAACAAAAATAATAAAATGTACATATAAAAATCATGCCATGAAAGCAATAAAAATCAGCTTTATACCTGTAAAGTATCTTTAGCAAACATATAGATTAGATTGATGAGATCCTCCTTGGCTCCTTTAACAAGAGAAGATGCTAATTCCATTATCACGCATCTGTATTAAAACTAAAACAAATTTAGATCACTTATTTAAAATAATAAATAAATAAAACAATTTGATGATATCATCAATGCAATTTATCACAAGGAAAGAACTAGTCGTCATAGCTCTTTAAGACATCTTAACATTTGCAACAACTCCAAGTTATCTATAAGCTCTGTCATAATACTCCAAATTTAAGTCCAATGTCGCTTGAGCAGTGGCAGTGATTTTGACAGAGAACTTATATTTGGAACTGGAGGGAGCCATATTTATTATATCAAAAAAGGTGATGCTGTTCATTAAAGAAAAACCTCTTGTAATAAGAAGTATAAAATTTCAAATACCGGATACACCTAAGTTGGACACCCTAGCCATCTTATAATTAATTGATAGATCCATAAAGCATTTAATAGATAGATTCCTCACACCATGACAAATGAAGAGCCATGTATATTTGTCATCAAGTGGAAAGTCTCTAACACAGTCATGATTATGATTATAGCTATAGAAAGACAACAGTTGTACAGACATTCAGAAGGAGGATAGCTTGAGCTTTTGATTAGCAAGTGCTGTTTCCTTTTAGTGAGAGTTAGCTAATTCTTTATCTGATCTAGTTATAAGTTTAAACATCTTACAAGAGGAGATTGTTATAAATGACACCAAAACACTTAGACCCCAACCCAAGCAAATAAAACTGAAAGAAAAACAAGGATATCAAGCTGTTGAAACATGTAAAGCTCATTCTTAAATTTTCAGTACAAGGGCCCCATAAATATGTCCTTAGATGAAATAATGAACACTCAATGCATAATTATAGAACCACAAAACAGACAAACCTCACTTGTAAAATTTCTGCACTTCAATACAATGTGGAAGAAAAGTCTCTAGCTTACCTCTGAGCATCTTTCTCTCTAGTACTCAGGTTGCGTTGTTCTTCACCAGATGATGCATCCGTATGACTCTCCACCTTTCCAAATTCATCCCTGCCATCTTTGAACTGGAACTTCTCGAGCAATGATTCAAAAATCTTCTTGGAAATGGACGAATCAGTTACTGAAGCCAAGCATCCTATGGCATCCTGAAAAATTAAAATACAAATTATTTGAGTCAACATGGAGACAAATAACATAAACATATATATATATATATATATATAAGAAAATTTATCCAGGTTCATCAAAAGCTGTCCAAAGTT
The DNA here is from genome assembly GCF_002207925.1 of Prunus avium. The sequence goes on along the minus strand of NW_018921664.1, from coordinate 119,978 downwards.
GTACCAGAGTTGGATCTGATTCAACATTGTATATTACAAAATTCTGGACAGTGAACCAAACCTAGTTAAGACCAGCCCTAGTGGACAGTAAAGTGCTTCACCTACAGTTGAGTACACAGGCGTCCCACATAGTGCAAACTAAACAGCTTAAAACCAGTTGGTTTGAGGTTATGCTGACAATTTATGGCTAGTTAATAAAGTTTAAACAAGGGAAAAACTGAAAAACCTTTAGATATGAACGCTTCCCAGGCAGTGAATCAAGAAATAAGTCTGTTAGGGCCTGAAGCAACTCAGCAGAACATGATGTCAAAGCCCTAATATTTCTGGTAGCAGTTTTCTTTGAATAAGTGGGTATGTGTTCGAACTTTGGCAACATTTTGTTCACATCATAGGAATTTGTCTCACCACCACCATCTTTTTGGTCAAGTACTCTTTTGTTCTGATTCACAAGAACCTAGACAAAAAAAAAAATCACAAATACAATAGGAAACGTGAATACAATAACAAACTTCAAGTGAATTATTTGGATTCTAATTATTGTGAAGGAGTAATCACCTGCAAGGCAACTGAAATATTTTCATGCATTAAGGAGTCCTTCAGAAATGTCACTAAAACCTCAGCCAAAGATCCAAACTTTTGGCATATATCAGTTGGAAGATTACAGAAAGCAGGTAGCAATCCCAACAGATCACGTGCATGAGCCTGTAGATCTTGACTGGTTATTGACTTTTTAACTGGAAAAGGAGCAAAAGAAAATGTGATGTCCAGAAACGGGTGACTTATGTACAGTGACATATTGCATTTTATGGAAGCCATTGAAAATTTAAAATAAAATAAAAGAAAACCAGAGGAAAGAATAGGGTTTGAGACAGAAAAATTTATTCCTCATCATACCCAGAAAGGAAAAGACTCATCTCATAGAGAGGTGGTGAGACTAATGACAAAGGTAAAACATGTTTCGAAGAAAGTTTCAAAATAAATAGTAAGAACAAATCTTCCTATCATTGAAAAAAACAACAATAAAACAAAACAAAAAACAAAAAGAACCAGCAAGAAGGCCGCTAGTATTTTTATTTTAGACCTCTCTTTATTCTCATGTGACTAGGATGTCACTTCTCATGAGTTGAATGGGTAAGCTTTAAATTGAAATTTATGTAATGAAAAGCTGAGAATCTAGAATAGTTGAAAACGTTCTATTAAGGTTTTTTCAAGAATCTAAGTAAGAAGCTTTCTTTTTGTATCCGTGCAAACCAAAAGGACGAGTTAAAAAATTTCTTATTAAATTCATTATTCATAATGATGTACATTGTGCACTCCTATTTCATAGAAAAATAAAGATGATTAGGAAAGAAAAAAACTCAAAAGAAACTCTCTAGATTAATTGCACTTTATCATTTTTGTACATGACCATCCTCATTAAAGAGATATTTAAGCCAAAAAAGAGGAAGTATAGATGGGGACAGGAAAGGATAGAACTAAATCCTGCTGCAGCATCACAGCAGCCCATAGACACAAATTCATAAATGCATGTGTCGAATTTATACTTTTTTAGCAAATTCTATATGAATAGTTTGAAAAAAATACCTTTAGTACTGGCCCGACAAAAGGATTTCGCAAGAGGCATGATATGCTCCAAATAGTAACCCAATGATGCTCCAACAACATAATTCTTCAAAATAGGTATCAACCAAATGTTTAAACAGGTGAAGTCGCTAGCATTAAGAGAGATGGGCAAAAGTTCAAGAATCCTCTCTGGTCCCATAGCTATTACTGCAGTTCCAATACATTTCTGAGGCTGCAAGTTATGATAAAAGGGACATTAAACCGTTATACAGAGAGAGAGAGAGCGAGAGAGAGAGAGAGAGCGAGAGAGAGAGAGAGAGAGAGAGAGAGATTATTTTATAAGATCCTTACACAAGGAATTGTTTCTTAACCCAGTAGATCAAACATGAACAGTTGACTGGTTGAGATGCATCTCACCCATTGTGCATTTCAGTTATTCATATCTAACAAATTCTTGAAAACCAACCTTATTTGAGAATAATTGTACTTATATATATACATATATACATACATACACACACACCTTAAGTGATAACAAGTGAAAAACAAATCCTTAAATAAGGATCCTATAGAGGGTAATTATATGTGTGTGTGTGTGTAAATAAATCTGCCCACGGCCCATCTATCTTCTCTTCTTTTTCATTTTCCTTCTGAAGAGATACACTTAACAGACCACAAAATCAAATAAATATTGTAAATTTCCAGCTGCAACACCCTCAAAAAAAGTAATGAATATTTAAGGACATCCAATGATTGTAAAAAAAAATTCCACTGCACCCGGACACAAGCACATTTGAAGTATGCAGAAAATGAGAAGTTGGATCCAGAACCAACAACCAAGAGACTTTATCGGATTTGATAACATTTGAAATCACGCAAATTTATAATAAAAGATATGAGAAAACATAAGCAGCAATAAGGCGATAAATTACAGATATTAGTGGAATATTGCACCAAAGTGCTATCATTATTGCAAATGCCAAAAAGTTTTCAATTCAGACTTACATGATCAGTGTTAGATTTGTCCCCACTAGCAAGGGTCATTAAGTTGGCAAGGTTGAGAAGAATATTTTTCATATAGATATAGGAGATTCCTCCTACAGCCAAACATCCAGAGTAACAATTAGAAATTGAATTACCAGTGAAAGAAACAATGTAAGATACAAATAGTGGAAAACAGTTCTAACCATTTGGAGAAGAAAAGACTTTACAATTTGATTAATTTAAAAAATGGAATGACACAACCACAATAATTAATCCAAAAACCATTATAAACCTAAAGAGTATGCAAGGTCATGAAGTTAACTGACAAAGCTGCAAAGTTACAAAAAAAAACCTAAAAATATCAAACAATGCAATGTGTTTTTTTAACATGAACTACAATAACTAACTGAAAAGTTAGCAAAATATCTGAATGAAGTATTCGACTAATTTTTTTTTAAAGGGAAACAGAATTTTATTAAAGTAGGAAATCTAATTACGAAGAGTGGATAAGGAATCCACAAAATGAAGAGAGAGAGAGAAAAAAAATACAATAAAAGACCACTCAAATAGAGGTAAATTGGAAAAATACCCAAAATTCAAAAAATCTAGTCTCACTTCACAGCTGCTAACAAATCCAACATTAAAGAAGAATGAAAATAATCCCTAAAATCAGCTGAAACTGATGCTCAAAAAGCTGCCCAGAACCTCACTGTCCCAGAGTTCATCTACCCTCGCACCCTATAATCCCCAAAGATTTTTCTAACAAACTTGGTGTTCAGAAACTCAAAACAGCCCTTTGGGATATGCCAACTAGCTTTGATCTCCTTAAACAATTTCCACCACAATTGTAAAGAATAAGTACAAGGGAGAAAGACATGATCCACACTCTCCTCCTCATTAGGAGTTATGCACCAGTGTTAGTATTCAACTAATAACAATAATAACAATAATGATATGGCTATGTAGTAGTTATGCGAATCCCTGATAAAAAGAAAATTCATGTGAATCATCAATATATACATACCGAGCTTGAGGAACAAAGCAGATATAACGTCCAAAAGATGCTCATTTGGCAATCCTTTACAAGTGCTAAGGGCATCCTCAAAAATAGTGCATATTGATATTAACGCCCTTGCTTTCGTAGTCTCATGTCCTCCATCTTCAGAACATTGGCTTTCACCCACCAGCAAACTTCTTTGATCCACAAATTGGCTTATCAGCTCTTGCAAAATACCTGAAGCATGTGCTGCAGTGCTAGCCTCAGAAGTCAAAAGACCTAGATGAGTTAAGGCGACGTATTAGAGAGCCACAAGAAACAATTTCCGTAAGTGCATAACATGACGACTATACCAAAAAATAGCTTTGGTTAAGAATTACTAGATAGATATGACGTATATCAAATACCCTCCACCAACACGTAAGCAAAAAAAAAACTCAACTAACAGGCACAATGTACATGGTCAGAAATGCAGATTAAGGTTCATCAACAGATATGCCTTTCTTATACCCTTCAGAATAGTGTAGCACAAAAACTAGTCACAAGACCGTTAAAAAGAAGCTTGAAATCAACAAACAATTAAGGATGCTTAACATCTTGCAAACTGGTGTGGATCAACAAGTTACAAAAGAACACTGCAATAGCTTCATATTAAAGCACGGAAACATGCCAGGAAACTTCAGTGGCTATATAGTATGGAGAAGAATCCCCACCAATCATGCCAGTTGCCTTAAAGATACATGATAATTAAATGACAGGATGAGAATAGTCAATTTATGAGTGTTCAAGACTATGTTTCAACTGTAACAAGATTTTGTTAGTGACTAATGAAAATAAATAAATAAAATTTGGCTAACCCATATATGTTGACTTTAATAAAGGAGCATCAAAGTGTCTAGATATAGTAAATACAATACAGAAGCATACCCGCCACAGAACCACAAACTAGAGGAAGATTATTAATCCACGATGTTGATTCACCAGTATGAAGTATACACACAGAAGATTTTAGTAAGGTTGCTGCAGACATTACAGTGTCCAAGGGGTTCTTATCTCCCTTAGACACAAATGAAGCAAGAGAAGATATAGCCTCCTCTGTCTCTGAAACAATCGCATTAACTCTAGAGGTCTTAAATAATGCTTCAATAATTTGGAGAACGTGCCTTGTGAGTGCTGAGAACCGTGAACCAACAAGCTTATTCATTTCTGAAAGAAGTTTTGAACTGACTTTTGCTGAGAGAAAGGGAACAGTAAGCTTCACCACATTTAGCATGTGAAGGACCTCTAAATTTTTAGGTCCATTTTTAGTCCGTGAACATAATTCAACTGCTAAAGGCATGTAACCTTTGAGCTTAGACAGTACCAGCTTGCTCACCTCCTTGATAACAGCACGAGACTGGAGCGACTTAAAAACACTCTCAAGACAATCTTGGGAACATTTACGGACCTGCAACAATGAAACTAGGCACATAAATTCTCCAGATATAAATAATCCAACTTCAATTAGTAAGGGGTAGCATAATACACAAAGCTCCTGTTATCAGAAGGTCTTAAATGGTCAGACCCGGCTTGCGGAGAGGCTGTTTTTGTTTCTTTCACCTCCAACTCACAAAAGAACAATCTTACTATTAGACCAAGGCTCGCCCTAAACAATCTTACTATAAAATACTTGTATTGTCATTATGGTTTGCAAATAGTCATTAATTTTTTGACTTTCCATATAGAAGTCCTCCAAACTACCAAGCTGTTATGCACAAAGCTCATGCTCCCTATGCGGCTCACACCAAGTGTACACATTTTAAACCCACTTATGCTAATTATATGTAAACAACAACATAATCAAAGACCTCCTACAAAATTAAACAAAGAAGCAAATTACAAAACACGAATTCAGACAGAAAGCTCTATACACACCTTGGGTCGCCTATCGACGGAGAACTTGAGCAATGTCTCCAAACCCAATTTGATGGATCCCCAATCCTCCAAATCACAAAACCCCACCAAAACCCCCAAACATTTTATCAAAGCCCTCACGCTGGACATGGCCAGCCCCTCCTCTTTTTCCAGAAGCTCAATCAACATCGATACGGCCTCACCCGCCTTCCCTGACGAGACACTCCGTGGAGGCATCAGCGGGAGCACCATGGCCAGAAAAGACAACAGCGCCGCTACGCCGGTGGGGTCCAGGTTCTGGGACACGGAAGACGACATGTCGTCGATGGCGGAGATGGTGGCGGCGAAATAGGCCGGTGGAGTGAGGGGAAGCGACTCGGCGGCAAGGATTGAGCGCATTGCGGCGGCAGTGGCGAGGAGGTGGCGGTGCTGCGGAGCAGAGGACTTGGCGTAACGGTCCATGAGCTGCTGGCAGATGTCTGCGCCATCGTTGAATGGCTCTATTGCTTCTGCCTCTAGGTCGTGGTGGTGTTCTTCGTCCATGGTGGTTTTTGGTTATGGAGGGTTTTGGTGGCGTAAGGGAGAGGACGGGAGGGTTTTAGCGGTTTGGGTTTTGGGTTGGAAAGGTTGGGCTTCAAAAAGTTTTCAAATGGATAAAATTGGGTTTGGGCTTAAAGTTGATGTTATAATCTTTTCTCTGGGCTTATTACTTCTCTTTTCTCAAATGTAATCTCTTTCTTTATTCCTCGTCATCTTTGGTGGCTCAATTTGGAATGAATTTGAGTTTAATCCAAGCTATGAGTCCCCCATACCTATATTGGACTTGTATCACATGTTAGATTGTTATTCAATTTAATCGAAATAGTCCAGTCTTGTCTAGTGCTGGGCCACCGAACCAATGCACATTGTGAGGGGCTCACCGAACACCGAACCAGACTCCTTGATGTCGCCGATTAACCAGACCACTAGTTCGGTTGCAGTTTGGTTTGTGTGGCAACACCAAGATTTATCTTGGCTTCGACCAAATCTGACGACGGAGATGCAGATAGAAGGGAGGAAGTGGCGAGGAACATACATAGATGGATAAGAGAGAGAAACCATTGAGAGAGACATAGAAGGAGAGAAAATATGGAGAAGAGAATGGAAGTGTGGCCTGAGGAGCAAGGTCGGTTCTGACATTTTGAGGGCCATGTGCAAAACTTAAACAGGAGCCCCCAATCTATATGAAAATATTTATAAAAAAAATTTCCATGACTTAACACCATAAAACAATTTTTTTTAATAACTAAAATTCATCATCTATTAGCATCTAATAACAATCATAAATAACATTCATAAAAGTTTTAATGTTTCAATTTGAGAAAATGAAAGAGGAAGAAGACACGAACTTTTTTTGTTTCGTTTTGAGTGGGTGAAAATATAGACTCCAAAAAATTTTGTTTCATTGGAGAAAGCTTGTATATATTGCTTTCCTCTTCTTTGACGTGTTTCCTTTTTCTTTTTCTTTTTTTCTCTATTGTTAACAATAAATAAATGTAAAAATACAACTACTGAATGACACAATATGAACTCGAACCCAACTTGCCTACTTAAAACGAGGGGATGAATTCCAACTCAACCAAATACACATTTGTGTTACTTTCCTGCACGCTCAACTATATATATAATACCCATAATATTAATATCCATAATATACACGTAAAAAATTTCGAGGCCCTTAAAAGTTGGGGGCCCTATGGTGCCACACCCTCAAGGCCACCCCCTGATGAGGAGATAAAGATGGTGGCGTGGCTTAAGGAGATGAAGATGGAGGCGTGCTTGGCGAGATGAAGGGCCTATTTGGGAGTGCTTCTGGAAGAGCCAAAAGCGCTTTCTGATAACTAAAAGCGCTTCTGACAGTGTTTGACAGAAAAGTTTAGAAGCGCTTTTAAATCATAAAAGCGCTTCCTGGATAAGCACATGCTATGTGCTTCTTCAGGAAGCACTCCCAAGTGCTTTTCCACAAAGCACTTTAATTTTTTTATGAAAATTCAAGATTTTTATAATAAAAGCGCTTTTGTTAGAAGCGCTTATGAGCAGAAGTACTTCCTAAAGAAGCAGTCCCAAACGAGTCCGAAGATGGAGGTGTGGCTTGTGGAGATGGAGATGGAGGCGTGCAGATAGAGATGAGAGAAAGAGATAGGGCGACACATTTGTTAGGGTTAAAGCCGAACACTATAATATATATATTTTTTAATAACTAACTAGGAATCCATTAAATATTGATTACACACATAAATCACAAGAGTACATGTTACTTCAATGGTTTGGATCGGTTCAGTTTAGGTGAATCAGTGATTCGGCAATACTCAAACCGCAAGTTAGACCAAATTGACCGATTTAGTCCAATTTATCACCATAAAAAATTAAATGAAATTAAAAACCAAATTGACCGATTTGGTCGAATCTAATTCAGTTAATTTGACCGATTTACGATTTATAATGCCTAGCCCTAGTCTTGTCCAAGCCACCAAACGTGTGGCCTCGATTTGTGGCTTGGATTTGCATGCATTATGTATACTTGATTTAAAAGATTGCTTTTACTTTCAAAATTAAACATATTTATATTTTCTTAATTTGTAATGACGTTGTTAATTTCTGTTTTCTTAGCAATATGTAATTTTTTAAAGTATAAAATTGTTAAAGAATATATATATATAAAAAATTAGTAACTTACATTATGAAAAGGTCGTGTTAGGAGGGTGTAAATAATATATATGACACCATATAAGATATGTTGTCGAGTACTTTGTTTGACAGGCTAGATGTAATAGAAGGGATACATGATAAGATCATTGAAAAACCAAAAAGAGAGATTTTTTTTTGGGTTTTTGAATTGTAAAATGATATCAAAATTCATCATAGTTTGGAATCAAAAAAAGAAAGTAGAGAGAGCATATAAATGTTTGTGAGTTATAAAAGTTGTCTCATGAGTTACGATCTCTTTCATTATTAAGCTAGCAAAGAAATAAATATATATATATCGACCAAAAAATAAATATAAATAAAAATATATAGCGAGTAAAAAATTGGTGGTGGTGGTGGTGGGTCAGTGGGTGTTCAGTAATCAGTAGGGCCAGAAAAATTCCATCCGACGGTTCTCTCCCCATCTAACGGCTCTATTTTTTCAAATTAGCCATCCCGCCTGCCCGCCCGCATCTCACTATTTCAAATGGCGTTTGCTATTCGCGCGACTAGCCTGACACGTGGTTTTGGGTTTTCAAAGGAGCTGAAGCATTTTTGTTAATTTCCGTTTCTGCCCTTGTGCAGATCGGATAGCACCAAACAGATAATCGTCAAAAGAAAGTGAAAAGGGCAGAGGAATATTTGTACAGATTCTTAGCTAAAAACCCATCTCATCCCTTGACTTCTGTTCTTGATGTTTGGGCATTTTCTGTGAATTTTTGCAATTATAATAAGACATAAAAACTCTTTTGGGTTTTTTTTGTTTCCTCTGCAAACTATCTCTATGTCTATGGATTTTTCTGCATGAAAGTAATTTTTTGATGAAATGCATCACTTTTTTCATGGAGTTTTGCTGTGCATTATTTTGTTGACAGAGAGAGGGGTAAAAGGGGGAAATAGAAAATAAGCAGAGAGTGAGGAGCTCAGTCGCTTTTAGTGGAATAGCAAAACATACTCATTTCAAATTCTCTGTCCTTTTCTCTCTCTTTCTCTCTCTCTCTCTCTCTCTCTCTCTGTGGATTAAATTAAATGGTTAGATAGATGAAATCCCCAACGGCTAAAGCCACAGAGAAACCATTTTGAATTTGTCTCGAGCAAAGACAAAGGACCACCATCACTATGTCTTCCCCTCAGCCTCATCTCTTCTAATATAATTCAAAACCCCACCTTTCTTTGTCTTGCCGTTTTCTCTTCAGGATTTTCATCCAATATTGGGTTTCTTCTCGTGTGATTTGATTTACCCAGATTAGATTAGATTAAATTTTCAATCTTTCAGCATCAAAACATCAATTTCTGTTCTCTGTTGGTTGAGTTTAGGCTTGAACCCCCCACATACCCACAAAGCTCATTCTCCATGGGTACTTGTTTTAGCAAGAAGAAGAGGAGCTCCTCTCCTCTTCCTCTTCCTCCTCCTCCTCCTGCTGCTACTGGTTATGGCTATGTAGTGGGTGAAGATCCAAATGATAACAAGAACAAGCCCAAATCGGTTTCGGTAGTAGCAGAGCTAGGTCGGGTTGAAATGAAGGCGAAGAAGCCGGAACGAAAACAAGAACAAATTGAAGAAGAAGAAGAAGATCAAGAAACCCAAGTCCAAGTGAAGAAGGAGGTATTCATCATCAAACACCGCAAGAGCCACGACGGTAGAGGAGACAGAGATTGCGGAAAAAGCTCACTTCCCCAAAATCAAATCCAACAACAACCATCAGTATCAGATGGGGGGGCTGATGTTGCTGCTGCCTCTGCTTCTCCTCCTATACCTCAGATTGCTAATAGTACCGCCAAGACTGGTACTTGCAATGAATTGGTGGATGACGTTGACAAGGTTGTGAAGCGGGTGAGGACACAGAGCTGCAATAAAGAAGAACTGGACGCCATTCTTCTACAGTGTGGAAGGCTCAGCCGCAGCAACTCTTCTGGGCACAATCGAAGGTACTCTGGCTCAAAGAGGAGCTATGACTTTGATGCTGTAGATGGTCATGTCAATGTCAACGAAATTTGTCATGAGGATGCTGATGCTGATGGTGCTGATGAGATGTCTGCAGCAGACAAAATCCGTCGCCATCGCCAGTCCTCGCGGTCAAGGCCTTCTTCTCCTTCTTCTCAAGGGAGGAGGAGGAGGAGAACGCCAAGCAGAGAAAGAAACCAGCAGCAGCAGCAGCAGCAGCAGCGATCCAGCAGCAGAGAGAGACGAACTAGTCGATCCCCGAGCAAGCGCTCATCTTCCCAACAAAACCCTTCTGCGTCTTCTTCTTCTAATGCTAATGCCATTGCCAATGCCAATGGGAATAACAGGCCAGGAAAGATGGTTTCGGTCCCTGCCGCTGCCATTTCTTCCGTGGCGATGGTGGAGAAGACAACCCACATTAACAATGGAGAATCTGCAGCTACCATCAAGCGGGTTTCGGTGAAGAGAAATGTTGGATCGCCCCGTGCTCAGTCTCCTGCTAGAGCAAATGCTAGAGGGGCTCCCAATGAGGGTCAGCAGCAACAACAACCTTCACTTAGCCGCAGCTCTTCAAGAAAAGCAGAGCAATCGCCCTACAGAAGGAACCCATTGGCTGAGATCGATCCTAACTCCCTTGCCTATCCACAAGCACATACCAACAACAAAACCAAAAGGGAAATCCAGACTGAAGAGGACATTCCTGTCAAGGAACCCACCAATCTTTTGAATCAAGTAAGCTTAACTTCTAGTCATTTCCTCCATTATCTTTTCCAATGTATTATTTGCAAACGTCTCTACCATTATCATAAATCTAGAGTATATTAGACTAAATGAGAGCGAAGAATAGGAAGGGAGAGTTTGAGAGAAAGGTTTCAATTGTATTGGTTATTCATCATTATGTTTATATCATAGAGTTTAGATAATTAAGCTGACTTTGGATTTACTAATCTGCTAGCCTCTTATACTATTAAGATATTAACAGACTATGCTATGAACTTGTTTTCTCAAGTTTAGCTTGATTAATCATCTTGCAGGCGCCAATGCAAAAACCGAATCTCGAAATTAACAATAACAGAACTGTTCCCCATGGTGTTAACTACATAACCAGCGGCACAAGTACAATGGACAGCAACAAGGCTATGAGTGCAAACTGCTCATCAAGGGAAAGGCAGCAGAATGTTCCAGCGGAAGAGGTTAAGGGACAGCCACAAGGGAAACCCCAAACATTAACAAGAAGCAGGTCCTCTAGGCGATCCAGAGACCTAGACTTCGATCCTGAAACAGCCACCCTTTCGAATCCTGCTGCGCCGTCTTTATATACTTCATTATTGCTCCAAGACATACATAATTTCCATCAGCAGAACACCCCTAATGTAGTCTCAGTCCCTCCATGTGTAACCAAGGCTTGCTCCATCCTAGAAGCTGTTGCTGACCTCAACTCTGCAACGAAAAGCACCCCTACAGATCAAATAAACAAGAAAACTACTCCTGGTTCCGGCTACAATTGTTCACTGAATGCTAATTATAATGTTGGGAAAAGCATAGCAGATCAGCCCAAAGACCCTTTTGTGGAGTCTGAGGTAGTTGTCAATGATGATCTAATGGAACCAAGCTTCCACAAGTATGTGACAGTGAGAAGGGGCACTGGTGCATTGGAAGGAGGGGACGACCTACTAGATATGGAGGACCAAGAATCTTCTGGCAGCAACAGCTTTGTGAGTGGCACTTCTCATTCTCAACAGCATCACTGGGGCTTGTCTTCTTCGTGGGAACCGAATTCAGCTGATTCCACCGATAGCTGGACCTCAAGATCCAACACCAGAGAGGAGGGTCACAATCACAGAATAACTCCGCTGAGTTTTGATGTGGATGAAGCTGCCAGGAGGAGATTGAGTGGGAGAAAGAGAGACTCTGATGACCATAACCAGCGGAGCGGTGGGATTGGACGTGGCAGGCTCGCTGCAACTAACACTAAAGGGCTTCATACAATTCCAGGTGTTGCAGCTGCAGCATCCATGTAAATGTAGTGAAAGGCTTTTTTACTATTCATTCAGATTTGTACCTTTCAATTTAAGGAACTCTCTAGATTCCATTGTTGTTGGCAGTTGCATACTTGCAACGTTTTTTAATTGAAGCCCTCATCAGTTTCTTATTTTCCTTTAAATCATTCTTCTGTTCATTCCTTCTTAGTTCTTACACTATAATTTATAACTCTACTTAACAATTTCTGGTATGTGTTTGGATGAGTTTCTTGTTAGGGGGATTTACTTAAACGTCCCATATGGATCAAATTAGTTTGGGGGATTTACTTAAACGTCCCATATGGATCAAATTAGTTTGCTTGCCACTCTGAAAATGGGATTTATAAAGTGATACCAGACTTTATGGTGGGATTCTATAGCTGCTTTGAGGTTCAAATTCTTATGATTTCTATGTTTGAGGTTGATTTAGGGGTTCAATGATTCATTTCTGACTTTTACTTCCTCTGCCTTTTATTTTGGTTTTGAATGGGCTTGGCTTGGGGTTGCTTAGTTAATAGGTTTGTTCAAATTCAGAATGGATACCTCCTTTTCTCATAAATGTTAAGGCATTATGGATTGAGTTGGTTTATGGTAACAAGCTCATTTCTGCATAATGAACTTGGGGTGCTGGGTTTTTTCTTTTCTGGATTACTTTTTCTCACTGTGATGGTCAGAATGCAACCCTCTTCGCCTAGCCCTCCTCCCTCTTTCTTTGTAAAAAGAAACAACAAAAAAAGAAAAGAAAAAAAGAAAATCAAAAGATATCAGTCATGTGCTTGATGATTTGGATAATGTGATATGGTTGGATGGAGTGTGAGAAATTTAGGGTATTTATTTGCAGGCATAGTCAGTACAGCAGGTAATTCAAATTTCTTCCATAAGGTCCTGCAGTTGTATTTGTGCAGAATGGAAGGTTGGTTTGCTGCAGAGATGCTTATACAATTTCACTTAAATGCCGGGATCAGGCAGGCAAGCTTCTAATCCATCGGATATAAGCGATATTGGGGGAGGGGGATTCAAGAAACAAGACCTCAGTGCAGGGGTAAACGCTTTTAACCATTTAAGCTACAACCCTTGCATATCAACTTTCTTATTGTTGCAGCTACTTTGTAAATCATCAGGAAGCAACAGGTCATTCTGTACTTGCTCATGTGCCTTCAGGGGTAGCTGGTTAAGACAACATAGTGATACTTGTTCAATTGGCTAGCTAAGGGTGCAATTATGCGTTCCAGTCATCTTACTTTCTTCTGCAATTTTCCCATCTTTATCTTAATAGACACTTTATGACAGAGACTAGAGTCTAGAAGACTTTAAAAAGAAGGAAATTTTATCCCCATAAAAAAGTTTAGGTTCTTAAACTGAAGGTGGTGGTGTGGTGTTCTCAAATTTGCCATGTAAAAAGGGAGCAAATCGAACAGTTTACTCATCAAGTTATGTACTTGAACTAGAAAGTTGTATATGCAGCATGCATGACAACACTCTCTTTTAATTTGCCATCTCCAACCAATCATATCCCACCACATGTGATAACTTTTTCACATGACATAGCATGATTGGTCGGAAATGTCAAAATAGTGTTATCCCAATGACATACAAGTTCTTCTCTTATAAAGGGGTACGGCATTTATCCCCATAAAAAAGTTTAGGTTCTTAAACTGAAGGTGGTGGTGTGGTGTTCTCAAATTTGCCATGTAAAAAGGGAGCAAATCGAACAGTTTACTCATCAAGTTATGTACTTGAACTAGAAAGTTGTATATGCAGCATGCATGACACTCCCTTTTAATTTGCCATCTCCAACCAATCATATCTCACCACGTGTGACAACTTTTTCACATAGCATAGCATGATTGGTCGGAAATGGCAAAATAGTGTTATCCCAATGACATACAAGTTCTTCTCTTATAAAAGGGTATGGCAAATTGATTTGGTCTCAAGTATTTTTCCTCTAATCATAAATTCATATTTTAAATTAAAATTAATCTAGTCTTAATTTTCAAATTCCAAATTCCAAATTAAAAGCTGGGCGTGGGGGTTCAAATCAAAACGGGACAAAAATGCAATTAATGACAAATTGATGGAGGCAAAGGCAGCGCAAGGGGGCAAAAGGACTCAGGTACCAGGCCCAGTGGACATCTACCTCGTAAACCAAATGAATTGGGTTCGGGCTGCTGGACTTTTGGACTTATATGGTTTGCCCTTTTTGTTCCTGCTAATTTCTCTTTTATTATAATTGGAATTTTTAGGTCTAATGGTCCTTAAACTTTGACCCGATTCACATTTTGATCTCTCAATTTCCAAAATCATTCCCGTGGTCCTTCAACTTCGCTTTCTTTAGGACAAATGGTCATGCCAGAAATTTTGTTATCTTTTCTGTTAAATGCAAGGGCAAAATGGTTTTTTTTTTTTTTTCCAATTTGTTTCTCATCAACAAAATTGAGGATATGAAATAGAGTGAGGGGCATAAGCCATTGCAAGGAGGGTGGGTTGTGAGAGCGCCATCAGTTGTTGCTGGGGTGGTGGGGTTTGGGTGCACCAAGCCCATGTACCCCTATAAGTGAAGCAATTTCTGAATTTGACCCACAACAGTACACTATGTGCCATGCATATGCTCAAATTTAACAGAAAAAGTTAACAAAACTGACGGCAGGACCATTGATCCTAACGAAACTAAAGTTAAAGGACCACGGGAATGATTTTGAAAATTGAGGGATCAAAATACGAATTGGGTCAAAATTCATGTACTATTGGACCTAAAACCCCTTATAATTGATACAATTATTCATACATTTAAAAAAAAAATCTCATTTATACTTTAGACTTTCTTTTTTCCAATTGGGAGGTGGGGGGGAATGTGAACTTATGACATGTTCCACCATTATGAATAGAAATGCCACTAAACATTCCTTTCTCATTCATACTTGAGACTTTCTTACTAGTTGATTATAACTTTGAGTTGTGAGTTACATGAGCAAACTTAATATCGCACACATATTCACATTTTTTCTTAACCCTATCATATTCCTTACATGCAAATAGATGTTGTACTGGATCATGATTCTAACTTTTGGATGTTTTACAAAGGATTTGTAGCTTAAGTGATTAAACGCATTTATCCAAGCACCTAAGGTCCTATGTCCATATTCCCACTCCCCTAATATCACCTCTTTTGTTTTTAAAGAAATTTTTTATAGCAATGCTTGGGTATTAAAAGAGAGGGAGGAAAAGGGTGCATACATATTCTTGCTTCACTTAACATAATACATGGTGATAGCTTGTTCACTCTCACGAGAAAAGTGTATATATCACGAGAATAACACTATTTTGCTATTCCCATCAATCACGTTCTATCGTATCATGTGTGATAAAGATTTCACTTGACGAAACATAATTGAATGAATATAGCAAAATTGTGTTATCCCCTTGACATGCTAGTTCTTCTCCACTCTCACTCTCACCTATGCAAACGTCAATGGAGCAAATGTAACAACAAAGACCAAACAAGTGTATGTGACCAATGAAAAGCCAGAGAAATGGGCCAAGTGGAGTCCACCCCACCGTCGTATTTGCCACGATCCATGATTTTTCAAAAAATAAAAAAAGTAAGTAAATTTCAAGGCAAAAAAGATCAAGTGAAAAGTCCAATCAGATGGACAAATAATAACCATTATGAATTGAATTTGTTGCGGAGTCCACTATTATCCCTTGCCATGAGTCAATGTCTATGTATAACCATGATGATGATTAAGAACTTTCACCCAAGAAAATCCCACAAAATCACTCGCTTTCAACTTTATAAGGCTTTTGTGAGGGCTTAGGAATCAAACATTTCGCACATTTGGGTCTTCTCAAATAATTTGATGTCATTAACCCATTTTCATCCTGCCAAAGAGACGGGTCAAAGACTCTCTCTACTTTTTTCAACTTAACCATATATTGCATAATTTCATTACAAAAGACATCAGTACGGGTCAAAGACTCTCTACTTTTTTCAACTTAACCATATATTGCATAATTTCATTACAAAAGACATCAGTGGAACCATATACTTATATATCGTATTTTATTTTCAACTTAACCATATATTGCATAATTTCATTACAAAAGACATCAGTGGAACCATATACTTATATATCGTATTTTATTTTATCAAATTTCCGACGTAATATTTTTACAATCTTTAACAAATGCGCATTACCTTAATCAAAAGTCTGATTTGCACTTGAGCACAAGTTCTGAAAGCAAACATAACCCACAATTAATGTATCATTAAACAAAAACCTCACATGCTTAGAATAATCAAGCAAATAAAAAAGAAAGAAATATTATATTTCCTTCTCTTCTTGTAAAACTATTATTTCTGGGAACTAGGGTTCATATAAATATATAAAGTCATCAGAGTGAGCAGCAACAGTCCAGCCAACCAGTTCAGGTTTTCGAAACAGTCTGCAAGGAGCAGCTGTGGACAAGGGCTTTAATATCAACACGTGTGTTTAGTTTTCTTGGAAACTTCAATCAGATCCACCGTCAAAACAGTGCCAAGAAAAATCCCAAGACATGCTTGGGACCCTTCATTCATTCAATACCTTAATTATAAGTCTCAGGCTCAGCTCAGACGATCCCCACCTCATCAGATCTTCGTGTCTTATTTTGGTTGGTCAGTCAATCATACACCAACATAGTCTAATAATGGTCTCTAGGCCCTCTCAAATCTCACAATTCTAAAGAGTCATATTTTTTCCTATTTTTAGTGTTATTTATTATTATTATTATTATTATTATTATTATTATAGCTAGAATAGAATATTGGGTAAAGTATTTCATACTTAATTGGTTTCTTCGAAACATGAGCAAATAATAAGTGATCATAATAAGATACCAGCAAGCAAGCGAATATCTTGGATCAGCAACTCTACTATCAAAATATGGTGTTTAGTATCATTTGTTTTGTTACAATCTTAATAACAAGTTACCTTAAATTTTTTAAAACCATTAATTAAAAACTCCTTACTTATTACGGAGTACACTCTGCGGTGAAGTTGACATATATCGATCAAATACGTTATTACTTTTTTCAATAGAATTTTTGTTGATTTGGTTAGTCATAATTTTGTGCGTATGTCGAAATTTATACGACGTTGTTTGGGAGCTTAAGCCTTTTTTTTCTTTCCTTCTTTTGGTTGGGAGTTTAAGTGTTTGTAGGTTTAGGGTTTGGTATTTAAGGCTTGTGGTGAAAATATAATTAAATGAAAGTTTAAAATGACATAGCCATAGACATACATTTTGTTGTTGTGAATAAATGGAATTTATACAACCAAACAAACAGTTGCAAGTTCGGTATGCAAACAGTGGGCTCATTAAAATCTTCCCAGAGATAACCCAATAGGACAAACTCGAGGTTAAAAAAGAGTAATACACATACCATTACAAAGGTTAAAAAAGAGTAATACACATACCATTACAAAGACAATCACACACTCCTATTCTAAAAGGAAAAACACCAACACACAAATTGCTGGCGTGATGCCATCCCCAACACAAATGTTGAAGTAGCTAATCCATCGATATTAAAATTTAAAAAATTCATCAAAATCAAGTTCAAGAAAAATACAAAATTTCTAGGAGGTAATATTGTACTGGGAAGCTTATGTCGAAACATTATTATTCTGAGGCTAAATAAAAGCTTCTTTTCTTTTTGACACAAAGGCGATAGTATTTTATTGAATAAGAGGGATGAAACAAGTACAAAACCTAGCATTATCTTAGAGAATTAGGCGAGTATCTCTACACCAATGACCATTATGGTCTTCGGCTAACAAGTAGCCTATTCTCTCAACCTGATTGATAAGGAACTTGGCCCCGTTAGAAAGCCCCCCAAATCCCCCTAAGATCAAGCCCAAGAAACTCATAGTTACATTCCTCCAATAAAAGATCAGTGATAAAATCAAGAGATTCTTCAAACCAAGTAAGCGAAGAATCAATATGCAAAGCAAAACGATCAATACGATGAGCAACTCCATTATCATAGCGACAGACATGGGTGATTTGAGTCTACTACAAAATCTAATTGAATCTAAACATTTTAATAGAATTAAATATAACATAATATGAATGATAAAGAAAAAATATGATAAAGTTAGATTGGATATGATTTGATTGAAATTCCTTGGTGTGACAGTCATACTAAAATATTCTTCAAATAAAGGTGTTGAACGTTTAATATAAAGATTTAATTCAATCTGCAAAAATCATCCAAACTGATCAAAATGATTTGGATTGGATTTGGAGAGCGGTAATCTAATGGATATTTGAATAATTAACTCTGAATGGATCATAATTTTATCGTATTTACTCGTCACCAGATGTCATTTATCTCCATTTTGTTGAAGGTGAATCTCATGCTTAATTTGTTTTTATATGTTTTGAGTCCATCTAGTCTTTTTTATCTACCCACCCAATATTTCCATCCCAGTAAAAATTTAAGAAAGAAAGATCATCAATCACTTCAATGGTAAAATCTCTTCTCACCTCCATTCCTTAAAGATTATCAGCCCACTCTTTCTCTTCCACCATGCTTTGTCCATAAACCCTAAGCCATTCTCACATCAAAATTTCCATGTTTTTTATCATTCAATTTTGGTCTAAGAATTTATGGCTATTTATAGAATAGGCTTAAATACTTGTTTTTTTGTCATTGGGATTTATACGAAAAATTCAAATTGGTCACTTTGTTTCCCTAAATTTACAATTTATATCAGTTATTTTTGGTTAAGTTTTATTTCAGTTTTCTTCCTCTAACTCAACAAATTAGGGTATATTGTGTTATTAGGGTTTAACAATTTGGGGCAAAATCTTGGCTTGAAATCTAAATTGTGAGGTATAAGGAAAATAAAAAAACCAAACCAAATTAAAATGAAATCAACAATTTACCAATATATTTTGGTGCTCTATCACCTTGATTACATCTCCTTGCCATCCGAAGTCGCAACATGGTTCTCACTACTCAATCGATTTAGGCTTCAATATAACATCCAATCCGTGACGTTATACCTCACAATTTCAATTTCAACCCAAGATTTTCTCCAATTTGTTAAACCTTAATAGCACTAACTTATTGAGTTAGAGGAAGAAATTGAACGTGCTTCCTTAAAAACAAAACAAAACAAAACAAAACTGCACTTAATGGAAGATAACAGAATGTCTTTAAATTGTAAACTTTGGGAAACACAGTGCCTAATTTGGCTAAATTTTTTTCTCAGTGACAAAATAGAATTTTCGTATAAAACACGGTGACCAAAAAGGTATTTAACCTTATATGTAGAATATAGATTTTATGCTCACTAATGAATGGAAGATCATATATAGAGGCTAATTGAGAATAGTAATTAATAACTTGTTTCCTCATATATTGTATGTGGTAGCCAAGGGGGAGACTGTTGTCAAACTTGGTAGATTCCATCCAACAATGACAAAGTACAAGATTATGTGGTGTTTACAGATTATAACCCCCGCCACATCAAACACCAGCCAACAGAAAATTAATTAATTACATCAATGATATTGTTTGAAGTCTCACCTTTAAAGAAAACTGTGAAATTGCTTTAAGTTACCTTTTGACAATGAAGGATTGAATGATATGGGAGATGAAGACAACATGATTAGCATTAAACAAACAAATTAGCAAGGGCCTATAGTTTAAGTGGTTAAGAATTTCAACACCCAATATCTTAAGTTCAATTCCCCGCTTCTTTAATATCGCTTGTATATCAAAAAGATAAAAAAGCCGAAAGACGCTTTTTTTTTTATTACAAACCTTAGTAAGTTTTACCTAAAGATAGCCTTTGGAGGACAAAAGCAAACCGTCGTGGAGCTAGCAACGCCAGTGTTCATCAAGGACAATTATGGCAGCACCAACTGTCCACATGAGTCCATACTCCCTCCCAAAAACCCAACACCAACACCCTGTTATGTCATTACCAAGGCTCATCAATTTCTTCTCTCTTCACCCACCTATTTCCTCCATGGAATTTACGCCCACCACCTTTTCGACCAAATTCCCCACCCAAACATTGTTGCCTCCTCCAACCTAATTCGCCAATTGCATTCTGAATTTTGGATTGAGAATACAATGGTTGTAATTGAAAAACAGAAGGGTAATTTTGAAAGAAATTATTGAAGATGTTTTCTCTCAGAATTCGGTTAAGAAACAAACAACTAGAATTAAGTGTGATGTTTGTGACCAAAAGAAAAAACACTAGTGTGGCAGTTTAAAACATAACAAACAAACCTAAAACCGAAAGTAAAAAACAAACACAACTAGAACTGAAAAAAAGAGAAACAAAACTAAAACCTCTTAACACTTAAAATAAGTGATGATTAATTTTTACCAACCAAAAAAGAAAGTAAAATAAATTTTAGGTAACAAAAAACAAACAAAACTAAAACCTCTAAAAGCTCAAGGGCTAAGTGAATATGAATCAAGTATTTGTTTTTGTTTTTGTTTTCGTAACCGTGATAAGTGTAAATACGTGTATTTACCAAGTATGGTATAACAAGAATGTATTTTTCCTTATATGTTTTGTATTAGGTTTATTATTAATTCCAATTTCTTGCATAGCAAGAGAGGCCAAAACAAGAGTTTATAAACCAGTGGAACGCATGTGGGCAAGAGCATAGCAAAATATGACCCAGATGCGCACACAGACAGCCTAGCCTATCAAGCGAGAAAGGGAAAGCGCCAAAGCCAGAGAGAGAGAGAGAGAGAGAGAGAGAGAGAGAGAGAGAGAACAAAAGGGCGGATGGGTTTGATTGCAAAGGCCAAGAGCAACAACAGCAGCAGCAGCAGCAGTGAAAATTGGGGTATGGGTTTGCTTCTAGTTTTCTTTCCAGAAGACAACGGCACAGCCATTGTTGACAGAAGTAACATGCTTTTCTCTTCTTCATCGTCCTCTTCCCCATCTCCTTCCTCTTCATCTTCTTCTTCTTCATCAAAAACATGCACAATTTTCAGACGAACCAATTCCAATAATCTCCTTTTGTCTAAAGCCCGATCCACAATTTCCATCTGTGCCTTTTTGGTCTTCATCACCCTTCTCCTCTTCACCCTCTCAACCTTTGAACCCACAACCAAGCCTCACCCACTCATCACAACAGCCTCCAGAAGATTTCTCTCCCAAAAATCTCCACCCACCACCAACACAGGCCCCAAATTACTCAATAAACCCAATGCCACCACAAACCCAAATCACAGCTTCCTTCTCTCTTCCTCTTGGTTTGGCAAAATGTGGAAGCAAAAACAAACCAACCCAAATCTTGCTTCTCGCCGCCACCAATTTGCTCTGCAAAAAATGGGCACTCTGTACAGGCGCGGCACGAGAGCCATGTCCGATCTTGTGGTGGGCCATGTCCAAGAGGACGTCACCGAAGACGACCTCCGCTTGTTTCTGAGGCTCCTGCACAGGTCCGGCCTCACATCCAAAGCTGACGTGGCGCTCATCTTTGCTTCTTCTTCTTCGAGATTTGGCTCTGTAATTGCAGAGGAGGACGACTCGTTTTTCAAGCTCATTAACCATTACAAGGAGCTGAACAGGACGAGTCGAAAACCCAGTTCGGGTTTCGACGTGGCTCCGTTTCTGAAGCTCGAGAAGAAGCAAATTGAGGAGCCTCTGTGGGGGAAGAAGAGCACTAACTCGGAAGCTGAGTTGACTCAGTTGAGTTACGGCTCGGTTGTCGGGTTCGAGGCCGGTGAGCTTGACCCGGAGAACTCGCTTTCCGGGTTTCTAGACCACGTGGTCCCTATGAGTCTACGAAGGTGGGCTTGTTACCCGATGCTTCTCGGCCGAGTTAGAAGAAATTTCAAGCATATTATGTTAGTCGACGTCCAAAACTCGGTTGTACTCGGCGACCCACTCTGCCGAGTCAGGCACCATAGCCCCGAGTCGGTTCTGTTATTCACAATGCCACCTGGTAAGCATGGAAAGAAAAACTCTGAGTCAACTCCGTCCCACGGTCCCGTTAACTCGGTGATTATCACCGGCGGAGCTCGGGGTATCCGCCGGCTGTCGAACACCGTGTTGACAGAAATCGTTCGGGCTATTATGCAGCACAAGAGGAAGAACTCGGTCACGGAGTCAGGAATTTTGAGTCAAATTGTTGCCAACGCGTTCGTAGCGAAGAACATCAATTTGGTAACATCTACTGAGTCAATTCCGGACCCGAATTCACTCGGCGCAGCGACTGGGTTGTCGGGTCACACTATAATCCAACGTGGTAATAGTAACGCTCTGGATCTAAATTCTATTATTATGAAGCAAATTTGTTTATCAGAAATAGATACTTCTGTCTATAGGGATTGTCAGGAAACAATAAAATAAGTTAGGGGAAAAAATAGAAATCTTTATTAAGATGTTGTCAAAAAATTTCTTGCTTTTTCTTTGTTAATTTCTTCCCTCCATCCATGGCCCCAATTTTTGTTGTTACTTGTTTATAATATTGATTTAGCAATAAATTAAATTCTTGTGTATTTACTTTTGTATGGTGATGTTTTTGTGGTAATTTTTTTTTCTAGTAGTGGCAAGAATTTTTGTAGGTTGAGCACAATTCAAGCAAATACAATCAAATAGTAATTAGAGGGTCCAAGGGAGAAACACTTACATGCTATTACTGCCAATCACAGTATGTCACGTATAATAACTTTTTCACGTGACATATTGTAATTTTCCGGGAATATTTCATATAAGTTTTTATGAGTCAAAGGGGTTAAAACTTCTATTAGGTCAAACATAACTGAGTCAAGTCAACTAAGAGGCTTAGTGGGAAACAAAAAAACTAAGAAACTTAGTGCTAGAATGATTGGGTTTTCGCAGCTAAGCTCTAGCTATTTGAAGGAAACTTTTTTGAATAAAAATGGGTAAAAGACCCAACTTTTAATGCAAGATTGATGGGGGGGTTTTAGCACCAATGCAGCTAGGCTCTAGCAAATCCCTTGTTTTATCAAGCAACCCGTTTTTGTTTTATAATTATTAATGCAAAAAACTAAGAAGGAAATATTGGTGTAAGTGGGCCCATACCCCAGCTGGGCACATGAATAAATCTCTTTGCAAAGAGATCTCAAAATGGTGAAAGCAATGAAAGCAAAAAGCCAAAGCCGAAAAAGGCCAAAGGCTTGGGTTACTTGAAAATGGCGACACGTTTTTTTTTCTTCTTCCTTTTATATACAAATAATATTTAGAAGGTGGGAGATTCGAGCACAGGACCACGAGTATATCAGGACCACGAGTATATCGATAATTACTATTAATCACTTGAGCTATAAGCTCATTATGATGGGGGGGTTTTAGCACCAATGCAGCTAGGCTCTAGCAAATCCCTTGTTTTATCAAGCAACCCGTTTTTGTTTTATAATTATTAATGCAAAAAACTAAGAAGGAAATATTGGTGTAAGTGGGCCCATACCCCAGCTGGGCACATGAATAAATCTCTTTGCAAAGAGATCTCAAAATGGTGAAAGCAATGAAAGCAAAAAGCCAAAGCCGAAAAAGGCCAAAGGCTTGGGTTACTTGAAAATGGCGACACGTTTTTTTTTCTTCTTCCTTTTATATACAAACAATATTTAGAAGGTGGGAGATTCGAGCACAGGATCACGAGTATATCAGGACCACGAGTATATCGATAATTACTATTAATCACTTGAGCTAAGCTCATTATGAAAATAATGAAGCGATAAGACTTTGAATGCATGTTAATCACTTGAGTTACAAACTCGTTTTGAAAATGATGAAGTGGTTTTTTTTTGTTGGTAAAAACGGTGAGGCGTTGATCGTGCGTGCTTGTGTTCATGGGGGGAATGTGAGGCAACTACGCGTAGGGCTATAGGGGGAGGAGCATTGATGAGGAGCCATGTGCTTGTGATCTTTCTCTCCGTATTGATTTTAAATATTTCCCTGCTTTTCAAGCCCCAAAGCCAAAAAGCCTAAAAAACGTGTAATTCTTTAAGGGACTTTACTTTTCACTTTTGCCAGCCTTACAGTTTACTGTGCCTCCAAACTTCGTCTTGGTATCTAAGCTCGTGTCATAATAACAGCATGTTCCACGAAATAGTTAGATAACAAAAGTAGTTGACATTCAATTTTGGATTCTCAATTGTTTTACCAAAAAATTTCTACAATAGCTAAGATTTTGGTACTTGATAATGAGTCATTGATTCTTTTATATATATATATCGTTAGTAATGACGAATATATTTACTTATTAGGAATGAGAAAAATTATAGATCGAAAACTTATATATCAGACAGGGAGAAATGGGAATGCATCAACAACTTCCCTAATTAATCTAATTGTTGATTTTTCAGATATTAAATTATTGATTTTAATACCGAACCCGCATATGGTACAGTAGGAATTGGAATAATTCAAATACTGGAAACATGCTAAAAAAAATTCTAAGATATTCAAAAACTCACTAAATTGAGGTTTTGCATTGGTTGAATGAAAAAGTGGGGTTTTAACTTCTTAACAAATTATAATAACTATAATATTCTCCTACATTTATTTTTCAAATAATAAAATGATGAACTTTATGATTCAATAACTTGTAATCCCAGTGAATGCTGCATGTCACTAAAACAAATATTATTTTCTTAAAAAAAATACTTTTATTTCAGGGTTAATGAGATTGTAAGAAAAGTGTACGGCTATTTGTTACTCCCCATGCCGATCTTTTTTTTTAATTATTATTTTTTATTCTCACATTTCAAAGGCTCACATATTAAATACTCTTTATTTGACTTTCTTTTCCATTGATGGCATTCTGGCGAGAGAGAGAGAGTGGCAAATTTCAAGACAACCTTAAGGGACCCATTTATAGGTAAGAGATTGGCTGGTGTAGATCATGGCCCACACTTCATTTAACACATTGAACCAAAAATAAATTGACAAAAAGAATTTTATTTACACCTTGCTAATTAGATCCAAAACCCAAAAACCAAGAACTCTTCATTTTCTTTATAAAAAGTTACAGACGGTATTGAAGCCCCTTCAAAATTCATATATATATATTGTTTGCCAATACGCCATGATTAATGAGATTTTAAGAAAAGTGTACGGCTATTTGTTACTCCCCATGCCGATCTTTTTTTTTTAATTATTATTATTTATTCTCACATTTCAAAGGCTCACATATTAAATACTCTTTATTTGACTTTCTTTTCCATTGATGGCATTCTGGCGAGAGAGAGAGAGTGGCAAATTTCAAGACAACCTTAAGGGACCCATTTATAGGTAAGAGATTGGCTGGTGTAGATCATGGCCCACACTTCATTTAACACATTGAACCAAAAATAAATTGACAAAAAGAATTTTATTTACACCTTGCTAATTAGATCCAAAACCCAAAAACCAAGAACTCTTCATTTTCTTTATAAAAAGTTACAGACGGTATTGAAGCCCCTTCAAAATTCATATATATATATTGTTTGCCAATACGCCATGATGTTCGAACATGAGAGTTGAGACAACTGATCTGCAAGTGAATAGACTCCGTTAACTTGAAATTCATCTTTCAAAGTAAGCGAGGTTATCGCCTTGATAAACCCAAATGATATTAATTAATTATGGCTTTAGATTGCAAGTATGCAACAACAATAGTTAACTTACTTCCTAACTAGTCAGGACTCAGGAGTAGATTTCTCATAACTGGTCAGGGACTCGGGAAGGGTTTCTTTCTCCTTGCCGTTGGCGCAACACTTGTTCATTTACATAAAATAATAAAAATCGTGGGATCCATTTCTTTTACCATATTGAGTACTGTTATGATATAATCTTAATATCATGCATGCTTGTCAGTGTCACACCAAGTGTTAGAATTATTCTGTTTGGAACTTCATGTCCAGGTTCAAATAGGCAGCAACTAATCGTTTGTTATTTTTTGCCTTCAATTATTTTCTCAAATTTCTTCATTTTTCTATTGAAAATATTTTTATTTATTTTTATAAATAAGATAAACAAAAGTAATCAATACATTTCAAATTAACAGAGCGTATCGGGTGATAAAATATGCACCCGACTCACTTTGTCTTATACATATTGAGATTACACAAAATAGTGAATAATGTTAGAGCCTTTTTTTCTTTTTTTGACGTAGGAGGAACAGAAAATAAAACAAGCAAGTAGCCAATGAATTCCTTGATCAGATTTGAATATCATTCTCATCCACATCAATGAGAAAACTCCAATTCAGAAGACATTGCATATGTTGTGTACGTAGAATAATGAAACAAAGCTTTGGCAAAACTTGAAAATCATACAACTTACATACTCACGTACGTACATACGAAAATATTTTCATACTAGATAGTCCGACGAAGACATCATAACAACCCTGAATGTGTGTTCTGGATTTTCAATATAACAACAAAAATATTCTTTTTATGCAAGTAATATTGAGGACGTGAAATATCAGAATCTTCCGGTAAGAGAACATTATCCTTTTTTCAGGTGAATAAGATGTGAGGAAAAGAATTAGAACTAGAATAAGTTGCGAGCTTGATCTCCATTGAAGTATACATAACAGTACGGGTTTATTCGAAGATATCATCCATCGCGCACTATGTCAGATTCTAATAAGAAACAAGTTAGATCCATTTATAAATAAATTGTATTAAAATATTGCGTAATGGGTCCAAAAGGAAAGAAGTGAGAGATTATTTGGTGAAGAAGGTGAGATCATTCTCCTAAATTTTCTCCTTTGCCTTGGATGCCCACCGACGAAGTGCTTCGAATGCATCCATCCATGGTAAAAGCCAAAGAAGCCACCGACACAAATAAATGGCCAAAATGCGTCACTCATTCATCACTTCATATGCTTGAGACAATTACCAGTCCTTTCTAATTTTCTTTTGTGGTGAGATGCTTCTCGGTGGACCGTGATAACACAGAAATATGCTCAATTAATTTGACTCCACATACATAAGATCAAAGGGTTGAATTTCATTAGAGGAAATTTTGATTTGGAAAATCATTATAGTTAGGCCCACTTTATATATACCGAGAGCTTTCATTGAGGGATCCTTCAAATTAGCTTATTTGAGGAACACCTTTGTAGGGTCAACTACGTATTGTATTTCACTAATCCAAACCGTCTATTTTGTAGATACTCATTCAAAGATAATCTCTACAAAAAAATCACTTGAATCCGATATCATTTGACCACTCAATTGAATTATTGAAATTTTAGTACTTTCTTGAAGTACTGTATTCATTGATTTTGTAGGATACAATTAGATATCAAAACGGTTTCTAATTTGTCTAATTTTTTGCAATAATGATCTATAAATGTAGACTTAAATATTGGTATGAATCGTTGAAAAAAATTTCATAGGGGACCCTAAAGGGTGTCCCTCAATAGAAAATGATGTATAATTAATGGCAAATTGGGTTAGAAGATAGGACAAGACATTTTGAGTGGACTGTGTTGAGCAATTTTAGAGAATCCTCCAAACCTTGTTTTGTATATGAACACTGGCAAAAGCTCCACCTCTCTTTTTGACATTGACTTGGAAGATTTTATAAAAGTTCTATCCTTTTTGGTTTTTTCAATACTCCCATGTAACACATTTTCCTTCCCATGGAAAAGTTTCAACTACTACCTAGTTGTTCCACTCCATCTTGAGCACTCATAATCATAGAGTACATTGCTTGGCTTGTGTCATTCATCCTAACCAAGTAAAATGAGAATACCATAAAGTGAGAGAAATTGATGGAGAATTTCTTGATGATAATGAAACAAATTTACCCAATTAGATATATAACTAGAATATTCTAGAGTGTGGCGGCAATATATATACTTTCTCACTCACATATGCGCATCACGTATTGTTCACGTGATGAGATGATTGTTCTTTCATATCTACTTATCATGTGTTGCTCATGTAATTAAGTGATTGTAAAACGAAACATAAATGTTGTACCTATACCTATCACATAATTAAGTGAACGGTATAAATATATCATATGAATGTATGTACATTGTACATAGATACATGCGTACAATACAAATTCTTTACAATACATGTATAGCATATTGTGAACCCTATACAATACATACGTGCCCCTACATCCTCATCAACCCAACTTCTAGCTAAATTAATGACAAAATGTGAGAGTGACACACGCATGGACCAAAAAGGAGATGGACCAGACCAGCATTAGAAAATAGAGTAGGCCGAAAGCTTTGAAGCCGTACGTCGTTTCTTCTATTGTCTGCACTCTGCATTTTAGTATTTTTGTTTTGTTTTATTTATGCCTTTTGCTTACGTGTATTGGTGCCAAATCTAGTGTGACATTAAAATAATCCTAAAAATTACTCAATATCTGCCGAATCACATTATTGAATGACGCAATTCTTTCCAAAATCCGAAATGAAATTTTGGGTTTGAATTTTCATTCCACATTAATGAGTTATGAACCAAAAATAATAATATTCAATGGAGTTCCTAATGCAATCATGTTCATGGTGGCGATCGTAGAGTGTTGAATGGTATGGAAAAGTTTGACATTGAATTTGGAATATTTCATTGCTTTGTTTTGATTGTATAATATTATTCAAGTGATTTGGTTTTGTTATTTGTTTCCACATATGGGTTTGTATGATGGGAATGTTTTACCAACCCATAACATAACAAGGATTTTATATAATTGTGAGATCTTGATTGACATGAATCTAAATCGAAACTTCTCGTTTAGAGGTGTTTTGTTTATCGACATATTATAATACGTGTATATGAGCGACTACAAATAAATTATTAAAGTCCATATGAATCCATGACTGATTACATAACGATATTATTTTTCCATTTTGAATGTTTTGATTCAAAAACTTATTTAAACTAACAAACTTATATTTTGGTCAATCATGATCACTTTTTCTTAGGTCTAGTGTGTGCTGCTGCTAGGGATATTCTTATTATATATTTACCATCTTGTTCGTGTACGTTATATATACATATCATGAAATAAGATGCATGAAATTTTGGTATCATGAATTAATGAGAAATTTATGACAATTTGCTAATCATTAATACTAGGCGCATCAACTAGTGAATCTCTTGTTTTGAGAAACTATGAGCTTGCATTGCAGCCGCCGCCCCCTCTGGGGTGGGTGGCTTCTCCATCTTCTATCTTTCTATCCTCATCTCCCTTTCTCCTTTCCTAGTTTTCTTTCCCTCTCCTCCTCTCCCCAAATTTGTTTGGATTTTGGGTCCTCTTGCTCAGATCTATTCGGATCTTGTCTTTTGTTTGTTTATTTGTGTGTTTGCTGTTGTAGGTCCTTGGTGACTTTTGTTGTTCTTGGATGTGTCTTGCTGTCGCTGGGATGGCTGTGATTGTGGTGTTGTCGACCCAGTTTTTTTCTTTGGTTTTGTTGTGTTTTTGAAGTAAGTACTGCAATCCACCGTAGACACCATGATTTTGTTGCAGCTTTTGGTTACCTCACATGGATTTTGCTCCAATTTAGTGTTTGGAGTTGGAAAAGTGATTGTTGCCAGTTTGTGTGGGATCAGGTTTTGCCTGTGCAAAATAAGAGGTTTAGCCATGTTAGTGTTATCAGTCTCTTTGATTTGTTGAAGAGGATGTGGTTGGTGCGGTTGTGGAGGCAGACAGAGAATAGGACGTCTGGGGTGGGGGTGGGCCGGGAAGGGGGAGAGAGAAGGAAATGTTTATTTTTTTATTATTATTTATTATTTTGTTTTAAATACTTAAAAAAATTTAAAAATAAATAATTAACCATAGTTATACTTGCTCATGGACATGTGTCAAGTTTTTAAAAGGGCGGTGAGAGTTCACTTTGGGTTAAAGTGGTGAGTAAAAATTCTCCCCTGAAAGAATATACGTGGGAAATCAAATAATATAACATTCCTAAACTAAAGGATAATCTTTGATTCTCAAAACCTGAGCATTGCAAGGGTTTAATGATCATTAAAAGCTTATTTCTGAATTGACAAATAGACGAGAGTTGAAGCTTTAAAAATAGTCTTAGAAAATGCACTTCACACATCCATTTTCAATAATAAAAAGATGTAGTAAGGCACATACCACGTCTATTTTTGCAAAGCAATCGACGTAGTAAGAGTAATACCACGTCTATTAGTTAAAAAAAAAGATGTGGTATAACACTTACTACATCGCTTTTTAAGATATAGACGTAAAAAGTTGTTTCATACTTCGACTTTTCTTCCAATTGAACTCGAACAACGTTGCTGGATTATCTCAAATCACGACGGTCTTTAAACGAAGTGATGGTTTCTTGTCACGAATAAATATGGTTTAATCATTTATGAAAGGCATAAAACGACGCCGTAGAACCCAAAAAACAATTAGTGAGCAAAGACTCCTCTATTGAAACCACGACTAAGAAACATCAAAAAACTTATTTGGTACACTAATTATCTTGCCAAAAAGCATTGCTATGTGACACAAAGTTAGCTTCACGATACACACGAACCAATTATAGATGTCGGCATTGAGAAAGTAAAAATGGAATATCTCAAACAAGTGATGTAATTCACCATGCTAGGAAGCATGTTTAGTGAGAATATTATGGTGATTCGATTCGTTTTTAACCAATCCTGAAATGGGTATTGGAGTTATCTTTGATTCATGACTTTTCTTTGCCTATAATAACACATGAATGTTTGAATTATTCCGATTCTTGATTTCCCATGCGTTTACATTGCAATAAGTCGATATTTCGTAAATATGAAGTACTAATATATCCATGAAATTTTGTGTGAGGGGTAGCTATTGGTGGGCTTCTACAAAGCCCAACTGCCCATCAAAAAACCCACTAGCCCTTCAAATCAAACCCAGGATTTGCTTGGCAGCTCATTACCCAGGCTTAGCTCACCCGTGAACCTCCCTTGTTGGGTTCTTCACCTGTCGTCGCCTTCTTCAGCTGAATCAGTTGTTTGTTCTTTCACAGTGAAAGTCTCACACATTCCTACCCACCTACCTTCCCAGCTTGGCAGTTTCAGCTCAATCTTTCATCCTTGCGTTGCCTCCAAAGTGCCAAAAAGGTATTTCTTCTTTGGCATCGTAGTTTTCCATTTCTTAGTCTTCGTTTATACTCTCAAAGTGAGAGTAAGCTTTTTCTTTTTGTTGTTGTTTTTGTTGCCTTTATATGTATACAGGTATATCAGTTTCAGTATAACGATTATATTTATAATTTTCAATGAAGTATCAAGATTTCAGCAAGCAAAATTAGTCGAACTACTAAAAACTTAAGGTTTCCAGACAGTGGGCAGCTGCCTACTCCCTTCTCTCATAAGAGCATTTCCGCCCATTTACCATGGCAAAGGGCAAGGGGAGGCAAGGGCTATTACTGTTGACGTGAATAGTGGCAGC
>NW_018921664.1:36080-77392 GCF_002207925.1 Prunus avium | reverse complement strand
GCATAAGCTTATGCAGGAAAAGTTCATTTGTAACACAATACAGAAGAACATTTTGACTAACTTAGAGTTGCTTTTGTGACGTGGATGGTGAGAGCTCACCAAGAAGGCGTGATGGAAATCTGTCATCGAACCTCAGGCGACATCGAAGACCAGATATGATGTTCTATGATGTCCTTAAGCGGCCTTTTTTTAGCGTGTTTTAAAAGACGACGCTTTTTATAAAAAAAACCATCATCTTTACATATAATAGACGACCCTTTTAAAAAAAAACCGTCATCTTTACTTCATAATAGATGACCCTTTTCTTATAAAAAGGGTCGTCTTTACTTCATAATAGACGACCCTTTTTATAAAAAACCGTCGTCTTTACTTCATTATAGATGACCATTTTAAAAAAAAACAAAAAAAAACTGTCATCTTTACTTATAATATACGGCAGTTCTTTAAAAAAAACCGTCATCTTTACATATAATAGACGACAGTTCTTTCAAAACGACCATGTCTTTACCAAAAAAAGGACACTTGATTTTTAAAAGACGACGCTCGTCATACCTGCTGTTGTTGTTTTTTTGTCAGATTTTAACTCTAAAGAAAACCTTTTTAATAAGACGACGCTTTTTTATTTGTGTGCGTCGTTATAAAAAAAAAATTCAACAGTACCTCCGTTTTTTAGTTGTTTAAGTCACTTATCCACGACGGTTTTTTGTTACCGTCGTTTTTTTTTAAAACAAAGACGGTTTTTTGTTCTACCGTCGTCTTTTTCTGGTTGTCTTTTTTACTTTTTGTAGTAGTGCTTTCATCTTCCTTTTGAAAATCCACTTGTAACCGAGGGGTTTATTTCCAGGAGGAAGATCCACTAATTCCCACGTATGGTTTTGTAGGATGTATTCCACTTCAGTATTGATAGCTTCTTTCAAAAAAGGAGCTTCAGGGGATGATATGGCTTCCTTATAAGTTTGAGGTTCATTTTCCAACAAATAAGTTAGAAAATCAGGACCAAAAGATTTAGATGTCTTTTCCCTTTTACTTCTTCTAGGTTCAACCTCATTTTCATGTCCATGGTCAGATTGGTCTTGATGATTTTCAAGATTACTACTATCATAAGTTCTTTAAAGAGAACTTTGCTCATGTGCATCTTTACAAGGAAAAACATTTTCAAAAAATGTTGCATTCCTTGACTCAATAACCGTATTCGCATGTACATCATCATTTTTTGATTTATGTACAAGGAATCAGTATGCACTGCTAATAGAAGCATAACCAATAAATACACAATCAATGGTTTTGGGTCCTATTTTAACTTTTTGGGATCAGGGACTGCTGCCTTAGCCAAACACCCCCACATTTTTAGGTATTTATAGCTAGGTCTTCGTCCTTTCCATAATTCATTTGGTGTCTTTTCCAACTTCTTGTGAAGTTGAGAATATGATTTATGGAAAGCAAAGCTTCTCCCCACAAATTCTGGGATGCTCCATAACTTATCAACATAGCATTCATCATTTCTTTTAATGTACAGTTCTTGCTCATCAATACCGTTCTGTTGAGATGAATAAGGAGCGGTAGTTTGGTGAATAATTCCATGTTGAGCACAAAACTCAGCAAAGGGTGCTACATATTCACCACCTCTATCGCTTCTTAAAATCTTAATCATTTTGCTAAGTTGATAGACATAACAATATCTTGTGCAATCATCTATAAAAGTAATAAAGTACTTTTTACCATCTCTAGTCTGCACAAACTTTAAATCACAAGTGTCACTGTGAATTAAGTCTAAAGGTTTTGTACTTCGTTCTATAGAATGAAATGATGTTCTAGTAAGTTTAGCTTCAACACAAGTTTCACATTTTTTACTTGTATCAATGTTAAACTTAGGTAATAAATCCATGTTAACTAATCTATGAATAGTATCGTAATTAACATGTCCTAGTCTACCAAACCAAACATTTGGGGACTCAAGAATATAAGCCGAACTAACTGTGTTCTTATTATTCATAGAAGGTACAATAGTCATTACATTCATCTTAAATAAACCATTATTCAAGTACCCTTTCCCCCATATACATACCATTCTTAGTGAGTACAAATTTGTCAGCCTCAAAGACCAATCTAAAACCATTCTTGCTTAATAGCGCTCCATAAACCATTCTTAGTGAGCACATGAAGCACTTGATTTAGGGTGAGTTCTTTGCCAGAAGTCATCTTCAGAACCACCTTTCCTTGTCCTTCAACCTTGGAAGCTGATGAGTTTCCCATGAACAGTTGCTTCCCTTGGTTCAGTTGTTGATAAGTAGTAAACATCTTCCTATCACAGCAGATGTGGCGTGTAGCTCTAGTATCCACCCACCATTCCTTGGTGTTGTTTACTAGGTTCACTTCAGAGATTACAGCCGAGAGGTGAATATCAAATATCTCATTGGACAATTTCTCCTCCTCGGTCATGTGACCTTCTGTGGTTTTTCCCTTGCTTTGACAATTCACCGGTCTATGACCATGCTTATTGCAGTTAAAGCATTTGCCTTTGAACCCTTTGTTCTTCTTTGAGTTCCCTTGGCTAGAACCTTCCCCTGAGTGCTTCCATTTTTTCTTGTTCTTTGGCCCATCCTCCACTACATGTGCTTTAGCCACCATGAAGTTACTATCGGTTTTCTTTTCAGAACCACGACTGTCTTCCTCAATCCTCAGCCTCAAGGTTAGATATTTAAGTCCCATGTCTTTGTGCTTATGCTTGAGATAATTCTTGAAATCTTTCCAGGACGGTGGCAATTTTTCAATGATTACAGCCACTTGGAAAGTCTCACTCAGAACCATGTTTTCTTCCTCAATCTCATGCATAATAACTTGAAGTTCTTGGACTTGGTTGATGACCATCTTGGAGTCCACTATCTTGAAATCAAGGAATCGACCAACTACGAATTTCTTCAAGCCAGCATCTTCAGTCTTGTATTTCTTGTCAAATGACTAACATAGTACTTTGGCAGTTTTGATTGGACTGTATACATTGTATAAAGTATTGTCCAATCCATTAAGGGTATAGTGTAAAGACAGTGTGACAATTAAACAAAGTAGAACTTACCTTCACCAAGTTTTACCCTTCGTTTCCTTACTCTTAAGAAAATGCATATGCTGCTGAGGATAGTGACAAAAGCAACCAAAATCACAACGATGATGACGACTTGCATTAGGAATACGTGCCCAACACAGTGGGTAGCTGCCTCATCCTTTTGGTTGAGTTGTGTAGTTATGGTTTATCTTGGGCTCTCTTTATTTATTAGACTACTTCCTTCCAGAATATTGAGGGGCATTTACAAATTACAACGGCCTTTCAAAACTTTTATTCCTAGACAATAACCTCATGGTCTATTCTAATTTATCAAGTGTTATAGATGAGGTTTTGGATTTGTATTATTAAATTCGCGCTGTATTCTTTCATCACACTTGTATTCTGTCCTGTTTACTTAGGAATCGTTTGTGGAGTGCCCTTCAGTGGAAGATCAAGTCCAAGAGAGAGAAAAAGAAAGAGCCCAGCATCAATGAAGGCTGTAGTGATAACCACTCCAGGTGGACCAGAGGTCCTCCTACTACAAGAAGTTGAAGACCCAGAACTCAAAGACAATGAGGTCCTAATAAAAGTTGAGGCCACGACTCTGAATCGAGCCGATATTCTTCAGAGGAAGGGCCCCCAGGTTCCAGCCATACCTGGGACTCGACTGTTCTGGAACCATTGAAGCCATTGGGAAACAAGTCTCCCGCTGGCAAGTCGGTGACAAGGTGTGTGACCTTCTTAGTGGAGGAGGGTATGCTGAGAAGGTGGCTGTTCCAGCTGGACAATTGTACTTCCTGCTCCACTTGGTGTTTCTTTGCAGGATGGTGCTAGTTTTCCTAAGGTTTCATGCACTGTTTGGTCGACGGTGTTTATGATGAGGAGGCTATCTGCTGGCTAAACATTTTCGGTTCATTGGATAACATTAAGTTTTGATGGGAGGCTTTTTGTGAGTGGGACGGCCGTTACAGAAATGGATCTTCGTGTTGTGCTTTCGAAGCGTCTTACCATCCAAGCGGCCGGCTTGCGATACAGAAGTCCAGAAAACAAAGTAGCGATTGTTAGGGAGGTGGAGAACAATGTGTGGCCTGCAATTGTGTCTGGCAAGGTGAAACCTGTGGTCTACAAGTATTTTCCATTATCTGAAGCAGCAGAGGCTCACCGGCTCATGGAAAGTAGCAAGCACATTGGAAAGATTCTGCTTCTTCCTTTTTGATATGAATGTTAATTATTTTAACTCATTCACATGTGCATATGTTATGTTGTTGTACTCTATAATTCGGTTTTTAAGTTTGTGCATTGACTTCATGTCCTTACTTTCATGTTACTCAAAAGATTCACAAAAGACCAACCTGTCTTCTTTTAAAATCAATGCCGGTTACTGGATTGTTCGATTTAGCCCATAGTTGGTCCTAAGTTATAACTGAAAGTAATTTGACTACTTTCACTATCATTCTCATCCTCACTACTGTCACTTGCTTTGGTTCTGAATAATCCCCATTCCTTACAGATGCAGGTGCTTCACCAGTCTCCTTGACTTCAGGAACTTCCTGAGAACCATCTGTTTCAGAGAAAGCATTTTCACTTTTTTGCTTCAGCTGCAAGTACCCAGTTTCAGATTCACGAGAACAAAGACGAAGTCAAATCGTCAAGAAGCAACAGATCTGACGTTAGGGCCAGTGTATT
The DNA here is from genome assembly GCF_002207925.1 of Prunus avium. Next base: position 72,666 of record NW_018921664.1, on the reverse strand, counting down.
ATGCTTAGGACTAATGGGGAGAGGCATTGGAAGACATCACAAGCATTGATTTTCACTCAGATCAATGGCCAAAAAAGAGCTTGCACTTTGTTGGTATATCCTCTTTTCACAAGCATTGATTTTCATATTGATTTTCACTTTGTTAGTGATAATAAATTTTTCTTAACGATTTAATTTTGGGTGTATATACTCTTTTCATAAAAACATGCGCTAGGCGGGTTATCTTTTTTTTTTTTTTCTTTCTTATAAATAGTATCACCGCGCGGCTATACTCTGGATTTTTTATATTATAAAAAAAGTATAGCCGGGCAGCGTTACTGAGGTCTTTTTTTTAATTCTTTTTTACACGGCTATACTCTTTACATAGATACTGTGATCTTTAAAAAAAAAAAAAAATTGTTTTTCCCTGATTTTGGTTTATCAATAAGAGTAGTTTAGAGCATTATCCATTACTATTAGGTCATTACCCGAGTCTCTATTGTCTCATTTTGAGTTTTTACTTTTCCAGAGTTATTACTCATATAAAGAATTTTGCATTTTCATGTTTAATACTCGTATTGTACAAGTACGTACATATTTTTCATGTTTAATACACTTGTGTTTTACAAAATTTTCAATAACACACACAAAATTCACGTATTATACACAAAATACTCACATATTATTGAATAAAATTAAAAAATAATAAAAATATTCAAATACTAATTATTCACTAAGTAAATAATAATTAAAACATAACTACTAATGAAAGTAATTAAAAAGAGAAATTCAGATTATGCTATTCAATGGGTATAGCCGTGAGGCTATAGTTAACAAGAATATATTTATAGCGTATACTCGTGCGTCAATACTGTTGAAATATTCTATTTATATAACCGTGCGGCTATACGCTTTTCATAAAAAACAGGATTTAGGCGCTAGGCGGGTCTTTTATTTTATTTTATAAATAGTCTAGCCGCGCGGCTATACTTCGGATTTTTTTTATATAAAAAGAGTATAGCCGCACGGCCTTACTGGGGTTCTCTTTTTTTTTGGATTCTTTTTATAAATAGTATAGCCGTGCGGCTATACGCTTTACATAGATACTGTGATCCTTTTTAAAAAAATTGTTTTTTCCTGATTTTGGTTTATTGATAAGAGTAGTTTAGAGCATTTACCCATTACTATTAGGCCATTACCCGAGTCTCTGTTGTCCCCTTTTGAGTTTTTACTTTTCCAGAGTTATTACCCTATAAAGAATTTAGCATTTTCACATTTAATACTCCTATTGTACACGTACATACATATTTTTCATGTTTAATACACTTGATTTTTACAAAATTCACATATTATACACAAAATACTCACATATTATTAAATAAAAATAAAATTGTTAAAAAATTTAAATACTGATTATTCACTAAGTAAATAATAATTAAAACATAACAACTAATTAAAGTAATTAAAAAATCGAAATTTAGATGAAGCTATTCAATGGGTATAGCCAGTCGGCTATACATGAAAAAAAAAATCTATTTATAGGGTACAGCCGCGCGGCTATACGTTCGAAATATTCTATTTATATAGTAAGGCCGCGCGTCCATACAGTTTTATAAATCGTATAGCCGGTCGGCTATACCCCGGAAATTTTTTTTTTATACAAAATGAGTATAACCGCTCGGCTTTAATGGGCTCCGTTTTTTTAATTCTTTTTTATAAATAGTATAGCCGCCCGGCTATACGTTTGAAATATTCTATGTAACAGTCTTTAGGCGCTAGACTCCGGATTTTTTATATATATAAAAAGAGTATAGACGATTGGCTTTACTGGGGTCCTTTTTTTTATTAATTCTTTTTTATAAATAGTATAGCCGCGCGGCAATACCCTTTACATAGATAGCATGATCCTTTTTTTATAATTGTTTTTCCCCAATTTTTGTTTATCGACAAGAGTAGTTTAGAGTATTATCCATTACTATTAGCTCATTACCCAAGTCTCTATTAAAAAAAATTCTATATATAGAGTAATTAATTTGACTACTTTCACTATCATTCTCATGTTGCGTTGTCCCTGAGAACCATTTGTTTCAGAGAAAGCATTTTCACATTTTGCTTCAGCTGCAAGTACCCAGTTTCAGATTCACGAGAACAAAGACGAAGTCAAATCATCAAGAACAGATCTGACGTTAGGGCTAGTGTATTATGCTTAGGACTAATGGGGAGAGGCATTGGAAAACATCACAAGCATTGATTTTCACTGGATCAATAGCCTAAAAAGAGCTTGCACTTTGTTGGTATATCAGCCTTCCAATTATGTTATATAACTCACAAGTAGGGTCAACTATATATGTTGTCTAACAGAGTAGAAAAATGAAAGCATTGGAGAGATATAAGTTACAATTCCAGATATCTATCGAATTGAATTTTAATAGCATCCCTACCACAACTTAGACAACCAAAAGAACGAACAATAACCCTCATTCAAGTTCCTTACAGTTACAAATGATGTGTCTACAGAATAAAACACACCACCATTCAATCAAAAGGCCTCTCAACAATCCTAAGAAAGTTCATGGAAATAGTGAAAAGAATAAATGGCAATTGGTAATGAACCCAAGCGACTCAATTTTCACGTTATAATGTTTTTGTTAATAATCCAGAAAAAATTTCAAAGACGATCCTCTATTGAAACCACGATTAAGAACATCAAACAACTTATTTAGTACACACGAGGTCAACGTTCGATATGGAAGAGACAATATCAATATTCTTCCTGGATTGCACATGAAATCTAGTCATTTAACTAGTCCAGTCTAATATTCCATATCAAACGTTACCTAGAAGGATAATTATCTTGAAGAAAAGCATTGATATGTGATAATGTGTTATAGATTAGCCAATGAATGTGTCAGAAAGTTAGCTTCACGATACATATGAACCAATTATAGATGTCGGCATTGAGAATGTAAAAACTGAATGTCCAGAACAAGTGATCCAATTCAGCATGCTATGGAAGCATGTTCAGTGAGAATATTAACAAGGACGGTTTTCAACCAATCATGAATGTTTACTTAACTTACCTAAAATAGGTATTGGAATTATCTTCATTCATCACTTCTCCTGTGATTACTAACAAATGGGTGTTGGAAACATTCAGTTTCATGATTTTTTTTATACGTTTACAACCGCATATGGAATCAACAAGTATGTGAGTTCTACATTGGGGAAGAGCTATTAGTGTGCTTCTCCAAAGCCCAGCTGCCTATCAAAAACCCTACTAGCCCATCAATCAATTTCAGGCCTGCTTGCCTAGACTTCCCAACCAGCAGCCCAGCCCATTACGCAGGCTTAGCTTAGCTACCTCCCTTGTTGGGTTCTTCACCTGTGTTGTTGCCTTCTCCTTCAGTTGAATCAGTTGTCTTTTCTTTCAGTGACAGCCTCACATTCCCAATTATTTTCCCAGTTTGCCAGTTTCAACTCAATCTTTCAGCCTTGAATTGCTCCCAAAGGGCCAAAAGGTATTTCTTCTTTGACATCATAGTTTTCCTTTTCTATTTTTTCCCTTCATGTTTATGGTCTCATTTCTTAGTTATAATCTCAAAGTCAAAGTGAGAATAAATTTTTCTTACCTATCTAATTTTGGGTGTATATGTTATATATACAGACATATATCAGTATCAGTATAAAGGATTAGATTTATATACAATTTTCAGTGAAGTTTGAAGAAAAATTGGTCGAACTATAAAAAAATTTAAGGTTCCTGGTGAAAAAGCAAAAATAATTTTTTAAACAGTGGGCAGCTGCAGCTGGTTACTCCCTTTTCTCATAATAAGTCCTCATTTCTAGTCAGTGTTACTTGATCTTAGTTGCTTAGTTCGAAGCCAACATATCCCTTCTCCCAAGCTTTTGTTTCTTTTTGAAGTCATAGATTATAAAGGGTTTGGTAATCAGGAACTCAGCAGTTTGAGCTGAAATTTAAATTTACAAGTCTAATATAGACTATATAGCACATAAAGAAGAGTGGGAAATAAAGTTTAGTTTAGGAAATGGTGGTTTGGAGGAAGATTGGTTTGTGTGAGACTGAGAGAGTATCAATGGTTTCTTAAAAGTCCATTCAGAATTATTTATGTAAAGAGTTCTTAGTAAATATGCAGTTGATGCCTCTCATGGATGATAAAGCGAGGAGGTTGCTTTGCTGATGCAACAGGGAGGAATTTGGGAGGATTGTTTGAAGTGGATAGGATTATTTAGTCCTACAAATTTAGAGAACTCTATTGGATAATACAATTGCAAAGGTCTTCTTTCATTATTTAATGTTTCTAGTTATAAGCCTGTAATCTTTTTGAGTACATCCCCACACGTCAATCCTCACTGAAACCACCAAATCAAACCCAAGCTGCCCCATTATTTTGGTTGAGTTCTGTAATTATGGTTTTTCAGTGGGTTTTAGTGTTGTTTGGGCTATCTCTATTCATTAGACTACTTCCTTTCAGAATGTTGAGGTGCATTTTCTCTCTATTTTTCTTCTCTTTCCGAATTATAGAAATAACTGGTCCATATTGCATCTATTACAAATTACAATGGCCTTCCAAAACTTTTATATTCCTAGACAATAAACTCATGGTATTTTCTAATTTATCAAGAGGTATAGATGAGGTATTGGATTTGTATTATTGAATCCATGATGTATTCTTTCATCACGCTTGTATTTCTTCCTGTTTACTTAGGAATCATTTGTGGAGTCCCCTTCAGTAGAAGATCAAGTCCAAGAGAGAGAGAGAGAAAGGGTCCAACATCAATGAAGGCTGTAGTGATAACCACTCCAGGTGGACCAGAGGTCCTCCAACTACAAGAAGTTGAAGATCCAGAACTCAAAGGCGATGAGGTCCTGATAAAAGTTGAGGCCACAGCGCTGAACCAAGCTGAAATTCTTCAGAGGAAGGGCATATACCCACCACCCCCAGGTTCCAGCCCATACCTGGGTCTCGAATGTTCTGGAACCATCGAGGCCGTTGGGAAGCAAGTGTCACACTGGCAAGTCGGTGACAAGGTGTGTGCTCTTCTTAGCGGAGGAGGGTATGCTGAGAAGGTGGCTGTTCCAGCTGGACAAGTCCTTCTTGCTCCACCTGGTGTTTCTTTGCAGGATGCTGCTAGTTTTCCTGAGGTTTCATGCACTGTTTGGTCAACGGTGTTTATGATGAGTAGGCTATCTGCTGGCGAAACATTTTTGGTTCATGGGGGCTCCAGTGGAATTGGTACATTTGCAATTCAGATAGCTAAATACTTGGGAGCAAAGGTGTTCGTCACAGCAGGAAGTAAGGAAAAGTTAGCTTTTTGCAAGAATCTTGGAGCTGATGTATGCATCAATTACAAGACAGAGGATTTTGTTGCTCGGGTAAAGGAAGAAACGGGTGGCAAGGGTGTTGATGTTATCTTGGATATCATAGGGGCAGAGTACTTTCGGTGGAACCTTGACAGCTTAAGTTTTGATGGGAGGCTTTTTGTTATTGGGACGATGGGTGGTGCTGTTACAGAAATAGATCTTCGTGTTGTGCTTTCGAAGCGCCTTACCATCCAAGCCGCCGGCTTGCGATTCAGAAGTCCAGAAAACAAAGCAGCGATTGTTAGGGAGGTGGAAAACAATGTGTGGCCTGCAATTGTGGCTGGCAAGGTGAAACCTGTGGTCTACAAATATTTTCCATTATCTGAAGCAGCAGAGGCTCACCGGCTCATGGAAAGTAGCAAGTACATTGGAAAGATTCTGCTTCTTCCCTGATGATATGAATGTTAAGTATTTTGAACTCAAATAAACAACATGGTTCAGAGTCTTCAGACTTTGTGAGCAGCTGGGGTCTATCGTCTAGGATAATGTTTGATTTGCATAGCTTAAGTTGTTTAATATTCTTGTATTATGAGAATTAAATCAAGGTATAGGTGTTTTGGGTAAGTGTTTGATAAATATTTGTGATCGAGATGCTTTGTGTTTGTGATGTGTGGGTTCGTGGAAGCATTGCTATGAGATATTGTGCTCTAGATTAGCCGATGAATGTGACACAAAGTTAACTTCACGATACACATGAACCAATTATAGATGTCGGCATTGAGAAAGTGAAAATGGAATATCTGTAACAAGTGATGCAATTCGCCATGCTAGGAAGCATGTTTAGTGAGAATATTATGGTGATTGGATTCGTTTTTAACCAATCCTGAAATGGGTATTGAAGTTATCTTTATTCATGACTTTAATTACACACGGATGTTTGAACTATTTCGATTCTTTATTTCTCATGCGTTTATAAATTCAAAAATTTATATAGGTTCCGAAATTACAATAAGTAGATATTTCGTAAAAAAGAAGTACTAATAATATAGAGTACCCATAATAATAATATAACTACAAAATTTGTGTGGGGGAAGCTATTGGTGGGCTTCTCCAAAGCCCAACTGCCCATCAAAAAAGCCACTAGCCCATCAATTCAAACTCAGGCTATGCTTGGCAGCCCATTACCCAGGCTTAGCTTACCCTTGAACCTCCGTTGTTGGGATCTTCACCTGTCGTTGCCTTCTTCAGCGGAATCAGTTGTTTGTTCTTTCACAGTGAAAGTCTCACACATTCCTACCCACCTACCTTCCCAGCTTGGCAGTTTCAGCTCAATCTTTCATCCTTGCGTTGCCTCCAAAGCGCCAAAAAGGTATTTCTTCTTTGGCATCATAGTTTTCCATTTCTTAGTCTTCGTTTATACTTTCGAAGTTAGAATAAGCCTTTTCTTTTTATTGCCTTTATATATATATATAGAGGTATTGCCTTTATATATATATATATAGAGGAATATCAGTTTCAGTATATCGATTATATTTATATTCAATTTTCAATGAAGTATCAAGATTTCAGCAAGCAAAATTGGTCGAACTACTAAAAAATTTAAGGTGTCCAAACAGTGGGCAGCTGCCTACTCCCTTGTCTCATAAGAGCAGTTCCAGCAATTGCCTCTTGCCATGACAGGGGGGCGAATAGTGGCTGCCACAATATTTTCGGATAAGATTTTTGGGTTCCTAGTGTCAATACTATTCATATCTCATAATTGGATAAAATTTTCGGATAAGATTTTCGGTTTCAAATTTTAGATAAATTTCAAAATTCAATGAAATGTCATTTGAATTTCAAATTTTATATAAGATTTTCACCCTCTAAAATTGTGCTACGTGTCATCTTTATCGACCACAATTTTTCTATAAAACCAAAGCCTCAACTCATACCTCTCACACCATGTCTTCTCTTTATTTACATTTCTCAGATTTTAGAATTCATACTCCAATGGCAGACATGAACGAGGTCTTGGAGAGGCAAATGCGAGAATTTAGAGAAAGAAGGCGTAGACGAGCTGTAGGCAAAAGGGCGCAGGCAGAACTAGATATGCAAATTGCCATAGCAGTGGCTATGCTTGATGAAGAAAACCAGAGCCGCCGTGGTTCACGAGAAGGTCGTGGCCCGAATGTGGACAGACATAGACATTCTCGGGGTAAGAATCTTATGGAAGATTATTTTATCCCAACTTCTCTTTACTCTGATGTTAATTTTCGAATGAGATATATAATGTAACCCCATTTGTTCAATAAAGTCATGCATGATATTTGCAATTATGTTGAAAATTTTGTTCAAAAGAGAAATGCTGCTGGAAATTTGGGACTGCTTCCCGAGCAAAAGTTCACAGCTGTTATACGAATGTTGGTGTATAGTTCATCTGCTGATCAAGCGGATGAGATTGCCCGGATGGGGAAGTCCACTGCTTTGGAGAGCTTGGTGAGATTTTGTGATGCAGTCGAAACTCTGTACACTAGGGACTACCTGCGCAGACCTACGCCCAGGGACCTCTAACGGTTTCTACAAAAAGCTGAAGCTCGAGGATTTCCAGGAATGATTGGTAGCATCGACTGCATGCACTGGCAGTGGAAGAATTGCCCGACTGCATGGCAAGGAGATTATGGGAATCAGAAAGGCCAAAAAAAATCATCCTTGAAGCCGTTGCAGGTTTTGATACGTGGGTTTGACATGCTTTCTTCGGAGTTGCCGGATCTCAAAATGACTTGAATGTCCTGGGTCAATCCCCGGTGTTCAATGATGTTTTAAGAGGTGAAGCCCCAAATATCACCTATCAAATCAACAATATCGTCTACCAAAATGGGTATTATCTAGCTGACGGCATCTACCCGAGGTGGACCACATTTGTCAAGTCAATTCCGCATCCCCGATCCCATAAGCAAAAATTATTTGCTACCTATCAAGAGGGTACAGAAAAGATGTGGAGAGGTGCTTTGGTATCCTCCAAGCCCGGTGGGCTATTATTAGGGGTGCAGCACGTCTGTTTGATGAGGAGGTGCTGAGTAGGGCTCGTCAATGCCCGACCCAAATTTAATGGGCTTGGGCAGGGCCAGGTCGGGTTTTAAAGAGGAGAGAGAAAATACCAAGCTGGGCCGGGCTGAGTTTTTTTAGAAAATTCAAAGCCCAAGCCCGACTCATGGGCCGGGCTTGGTGGGTATGCTCGATCTATCAAGCCAAGACAGCCACTGTGGTTCACAATTCAGTTGTGGCCCAAATGTGGACAGACGTAGGCATTCTCGGGGTAAGAATCTTTTCGAATTTATTTTCAATTTTTTTACAGTAAAATTGGCAGTCGTTGGATTGGAGGAGAAATTAGGATCGGACACACCAGGATGTGCCACATGGCTTGTAGCAGCTGGCGGAAAGTAGGGCTAACGCCAGGCTTGCGCTGCCTGGCGTCAGCGCACAGAATTTTGAATTTTTTTTTATCGTTGGCGCATGTACGTTTTGATGGAGCCCACTCTTGCCTGAGCTATATTTGCTTGGTGTGGGTGTTATTTTCAGCCCAGGCCCCTTTAGCCATGGTAAGGCAAATGGGTGGAAATGCTCTAATGATCAGTAATTATCAGAGGACCTTTTAGTAATTATGGATATATTTTTTTTTTCAAGAACTTGGAACTAGCTTTTTCAATGGTTTGGCTTGCAGTTCTTAGTATGTCTTGCAGTTTGTGCAGCCAGGAGGTTGCTGATGCAACATGGAGGAATATGGGAGGATTGTTTGAAGTGGGTAGGATTATTTAGTCCTATAAATTTAGAGAACTGTATTGGATAATGCAAGTGCAATGGTCTTCTTTTATTATTTTATGTTTTCAGCTAAAAGCCTGTAATCTTTTTGAGTACATACCCAGACCTCAATCCTCACTGAAACCACCACCAAATCAATCCCAAGCTGCCTCATTCTTTTGGTTGAGTTATGTAGTTATGGTTTGTCTTGGGCTCTCTTTATTTATTAGACTACTTCCTCTTTCAGAATATTGAGGGGCATTTACAAATTACAATGGCCTTTCAAAACTTTTATATTCCTAGACAAAAAAACTCATGGTCTATTCTAATTTATCAAGAGTTATAGATGAGGCTTTGGATTTGTATTATTAAATTCGCACTGTATTCTTTCATCACGCTTGTATTCTGTCCTGTTTACTTAGGAATCGTTTGTGGAGTGCCCTCCAATGGAAGATCAAGTCCAACAGAGAGAAAAAGAAAGAGTCCAGCATCAATGAAGGCTGTAGTGATAACCACTCCAGGTGGACCAGAGGTCCTCCAACTACAAGAAGTTGAAGACCCAGAACTCAAAGACAATGAGGTCCTAATAAAAGTTGAGGCCACGGCTCTGAATCGAGCCGATATTCTTCAAAGGAAGGGCATGTACCAGCCACTCCCAGGTTCCAGCCCATACCTGGGTCTCGAATGTTCTGGAACCATTGAGGCCGTTGGGAAGCAAGTCTCCCGCTGGCAAGTCGGTGACAAGGTGTGTGCTCTTCTTAGCGGAGGAGGGTATGCTGAGAAGGTGGCTGTTCCAGCTGGACAAGTCCTTCTTGCTCCACCTGGTGTTTCTTTGCAGGATGCTGCTAGTTTTCCTGAGGTTTCATGCACTGTTTGGTCGACTGTGTTTATGATGAATAGGCTATCTGCTGGGGAAACATTTTTGGTTCATGGAGGCTCCAGTGGAATTGGTACATTTGCAATTCAGATAGCTAAATACTTGGGAGCAAAGGTCTTTGTCACAGCAGGAAGTAAGGAAAAGTTAGCTTTTTGCAAGAATCTTGGAGCTGATGTATGCATCAATTACAAGACGGAGGATTTTGTTGCTCGGGTAAAGGAAGAAACGGGTGGCAAGGGTGTTGATGTTATCTTGGATATCATAGGGGCAGAGTACGGAACCTGAACCTTGACAGCTTAAGTTTTGATGGGAGGCTTTTTCTTATTGGGGGGACGATGGGTGGTGCTGTTACAGAAATAGATCGTGATGTTGTGCTTTCGAAGCGCCTTACCATCCAAGCTGCCGACTTGCGATACAGAAGTCCAGAAAACAAAGCAGCGATTGTTAGGGAGGTGGAAAACAATGTGTGGCCTGCAATTGTGGCTGGCAAGGTGAAACCTGTGGTCTACAAGTATTTTCCATTATCTGAAGCAGCAGAGGCTCACCGGCTCATGGAAAGTAGCAAGAACATTGGAAAGATTCTGCTTCTTCCCTGACGATATGAATGTTAAGTATTTTGAACTCAAATAAACAACATGGTTCAGAGTCTTCAGACATTGTGAGCAGCTGGGGTCTATCGTCTAGGATAATGTTTAATTTGCATAGCTTAAGTTGTTTAATACTCTTGTATTATGAGAATTAAATCAAGGTTAACGGATAAATTTGTGAATTCACTTCGTGTCCTTCTTCATATTCATGCAAAATTGGTTCATCTTAGTCAAAAGAAGACAAAAGAATCAGTTTTATTTTCAAAACTTCATCATGGAATTAAATGGATCTAAGTTGGGTATTTTTAGGTTCGAAAGGTTTTAATGCGTTTGATTAAACTTTTAACATAATCTTGTGGTTAAGATTAATTTGGTCATGGCTGAAAAGAGCCTTACTAGAAAAATTAATCTACACATTTGTCATGACTCATGATCAAAGGTTTAAATTATTTGCATAAACACAAGAATAATAAAAATTAGTTACCCAAATAGCCTGCACAGAAAAGCTTTGAGCAGTACCATCCATGTTAGGTTTGTTATGCCTAAAACGAAATGATTAAGAGGCTGAAAGATACATTTTCAAACATAACGGATGGCACTACCATTGCAGCAGCACCAAACAACATTCTGTACGCCACAAGGATGGTCAGGTTCATCCCATCCTGGATGCTAGTTTATACAAAATATTCAGAAGCGTGTACAATATTTGAACAGCTATCATGACGGCTATGGACTTCATCTTCTGAGAAGAAATCATCTTGGAAGATATATGGACTTGGGAGAGGTAAGTAAGGGCTTTACATAGTTTGTTTCAACCTTCAACCAGGTTTTAATGATCATGTGTTACATCCCTTTTGTAATTGAAAACCTGATATTTGGATAATTTTCTAGGAGTGGGTTGCAAAGGTTTTTTTTATAAGAATTTTACAATTATAATGTTTTTTTTTCTTTCGAAAACCAATATAATAATATCAGTCCTGTTCTCTTGGACCCCTATGGTTCAAGGACTTGTGGTCACACACCCTTAGATTAGATCTAAGGGTTCACAAAAATCTATTTAAAAATACATTTTATTTTACTTTTACTGCATAAGATATTAATTTAACTTAACCAAAAACTAAAAGTTAAAAAAGAAATAATAACACTTCACTCAAACAACATGTTCAGGGCAGAAAAAATTAGGAACGGGTTCTTCCTTCCATCGCCCCACAGCAACTCCGACACCATCGCAGCCACAGTAACCCCGACTCTGGCGTCCCATACGAAAATCCAAATCTACCCATCCCCTCGCAATTTAATTGCAGGATGCCCATCCAAGACCGCTTCCTGCTCATATGTTAATCGCTTCTTGATGGTATAAGATTCATGGAAATCATGTTAACCAGTAAAAGAGGAGGAAACCCAATTGTAGAAATCGAAAAAGTGAAAGAGCCAAATTAGAAAAACTGTTTAGGTCTGCAAAAAAAAATAAAAAAATCAGATTATGCCTTTGCATTCAACTGACTATAGGTGGCTCGAGTAACATCATGTCTGCATAGGGTCGTCTACGACGCCGGAATCGGAGGTGTTGTGGCCGTGATGGGAGGAAGAACATGTTCATGATTTTCTCCTCTTAACGTGTTTTTGTTACAGTGAACTTTTTTTATTTATTTTTTAAATTTCGGTTTTTGATTAAGTTAAATTAATATCTTGTTTTTTAACTAGTTTTTTCTAGACCCTTAGATTAAATCAAGAGTGGGTGACCACAAGTTCATATCATTCTCGGGAACTCTTATGGGAGCTTTATATTCACTGCGCAGCTCTAGTCTAGTAGTTATATCTGGTCATTTCGTCCAGTCACCGTTAGATTAATCCAACGGATGAAAAGAAATCCAAGTTCTAAATTGCATATCAACTTGAAAATTTAACCCAAAGTGTATTCTTGCTACTATTCTCAACACTTCATGTGTCTAAATACATAACTATGGTTCCATAAATACAAAGTAAGAAGTTAACTATGATTATGTCTATGAACATGTGTCAAGTATTACAGGTGGTGAAAATATACACCTTAGGTTAAAGTGGTCAACAAAAGCATTTCCAAGTAAGAAATTGGAGAACTTAGTACATATGAAAAATTAGGAATTGAATTCGAATCAACTACTAATTTTAAAGTAAGACCCATATATTTTTTGGTTCATTATGTCTAGTAATCGCAGAGAAGTCAGATATTGAAATAGCTTCTTTTCTTCTCATACCCATTCCAATAAATAAACATGCCATTAATTATAACTTCTAATCTAATATGTTTAGAGATGATTTTATTTTCATAAAAATATAAGCGACAAGTTTCAATGTATAATCCCAATAAATTGCAAACCACAAACAATTTCCCATTCCTTTATATTGGTCACAAGTATATAAAATACAAATGTATTACATATACAACCCCCCTTTTAACAAACTAAAAAATAAAATCAAAAAAATAGTTGGGGAAACCCCAAAATGAAATACATATGGAGCAAATAAAAGAATTTGACCTGCGCGCTGTCCATAAGACTATCATCTGTGATCACTACAAGAGCCAGCAGCAGTTAAGAAAGGAAAAATAAGATAAAAATCACTCTTTAGGCAGCATCTCAATCAATACTGATACTAACCACAACGCTATGTTCATCAAGAGCAAAGTGCGAGACAGAAATCCAGGCGCCACCATCACGAACCAGAAAACCCACAATTACCCCCACAGAGAAGAATTGATCAAAATGAATGAATTGCAAGTTAGGAGGCAAATAAACACAGAAAAAGCACTCATTCTAACGAATTTCGGCCTCTAGAACAAATCAGCTTTCTTCTTCTGCATGTCTTGCTTCCATTTCGGCAGTTGATAGAATGCATCTTTTGCCATCCCAAATATGGTCTGAAACTCCTCCTCTGATAGATAAGCCTGAAAAACCAAACAGAAGAAATGTCACTATGATTTCAGAACATATACTGAAGAAATGAAAAGATTCAAAAAAGACCAACCTCTCTTCTCTTAAAATCAATGCCGGTTACTGGATTTTCCGATTTAGCCCTTAGTTGGTCATAACTGAAAGTACTTTGACTTTCACAATCAATCTCATCCTGCACTGTCTTTGGTTCTGAATCATCCCCATTGCTTTCAGATGCAGGTGCTTCACCAGTCTCCTTGACTTCAGGAACTTCCTGAGAACCATCTGTTTCAGAGAAAGCATTTTCACTTTTTGCTTCAGCTGCAAGTACCCAAATGTAACAAAAGTTATACAGTTTCAGATTCACGAGAACAAAGACGAAGTCAAAATTGTCAAGAAGCAACAGGTCTATTATGCTTAGGACTAATTCCTAGTTTAAAAAAAAATTTACTGACGAGAGAGGGGAGGGGAGGGGGGGTGAGCAGCATTGGAAAACATCACAAGCATTGATTTTCACTTAGATCAGTCGCCAGAAAAAGAGCTTGCACTTTGTTGGTATACAGCCTTTTAAATTATCTTATATAACTCAGAAAAAGAGCTTGCACTTTGTTGGTATACAGCCTTTTAAATTATCTTATATAACTCAAAAGTAGGGTCAACTATGTTGTCTAACAGAGAAGAAAATGATTTACAGGTCACCATTGTACGAAGTAGAAAGCATTGGAGAGATATAAGTCACAATTCCAGATATCTATCAAAATTGAATTTTAAAATAGCATCCCTAGAACTAACTTAGACAACCAAAAAAAGAACAATAACCCTCGTTCAAGTTCCATACAAATGATGTAAATACAGAATAAAACACACTGCCATTCAATCAAAAGGTAAAAAAAAAAAGAGAAAGAGTATGCTTAAGAGAGATGTATAACAACAATGAAACTCACCATGCAGGACTAGTGACTTTTATTGGGGTCAGGATAAAAGAAATTACAGAAAGAACCATTCTCTAACACGCATAGAATTTCATATACGTAATCAGAAGTATTTCTTCTTTCCTTACCAGAAGCACTAGTTTCGGAGGGAGGACTTTGCACAGGAGAGGCATCGGGTGTTAGCTTAGTCTTTTCAGCTTTAAGAACATTTGAAAGTGCAGCAACTGCTGCAGCTCTTTGTGATCCTTGACCCGTTGCAGAAGGCTTGGGAAGAGATGGTTTGGTTCCAGAGGATGAACTAAATGCAGAAGATAAAGCCGCTAAAGCTTCTGCTCTTTGCCTTGGTCCTCCTTCACTCGATCCATTGGACTTATCCTGGCCCTGTGATTGCATGGAAGTTGAATTATTGATTATGAGGCCTTGGAACACATTCCAAACCATCATCATGTAACAGAAAATCTTATTGAGCATGGATCATAAAAGAATATAAAAACGAAGAGGTGCTGAGAAACAAAAACAATAAAGCATGACTAGTATTGATTCATGGAACGAACTACTGGCACAACCGATTTTAATTACCGTATGGGATGATTTTCCGGAGGATGGATTGAATGCAGATGATAAAGCAGCTAAGGCTTCAGCTCTTTGCCTTGGTCCTCCTTGATTCCCACTGGACTTGTCCTGGGTCAGCAACAGCGATCCTTTCTCCGTGAATTACAGAAGGAAAATATATGGTAATGCTAAAAAAATTAAGAAATTTGACAGATTTCTACCCTTAATGTAGTTAAATCATTTCAAACTGTTATAAATAAAACATGATTTCAGCAATCAACTTGTAATTTGAGAAGTTCCAATAGAGTGAGCATATGAGATGTGTCTACAAACTCACCACTTCAATTATCACTCCAGAACCCTCAACCCTACCCCTTCCAAATGGGCTGCTTGGGTCAAAAAAAAATGAGGAAGAAAATGAAAGGTTGAAGCCTTAGAGTACTCCACTTCCTTACCATATTGCAACTTTATAATACCCAGAGGTATTTAGCATAATTAACAGAGATTTATTGTTTTTTTCTTTTAGTTTAATAGATTGGAGATGTGTTGGTAGGAATATTGAATTATAAGGTGAACCCATAAAACTGTGTAGCCTATGTTTTTTATTTATTGAAGGACTATGAATGGGGTTGCGAGAATCTTTAGACATAATATGGTCATGGATCCCTTGTATATACTAGACAATTTATTACACAGCATTTTGCACAAACGTATCAGAGGAGATTACACCACAACACGTTTGATAATATAGATTGCTTACCTCCACAGCATGGCCAATCCCAAAGAGAATTGACACCTTCTTTTGGAATGAGTTTCCTTGAACCTACAGTTTAGCATACATGTTGTAAGGAAAATATATATAGAACACACCAGAAGTAATCAGTCCATAATAAATTACTTTGAACTAAAGCAGTTAATATCCACAACCTTTTTAAACACATTACCCCATTTTCCTTTACAGTTTACCAATCAAAGTAATTCTTACATCACAAACTAATTTGGACACTGCCTCTAACACATATATAACCAAAATTCTGGCATCTCAAATGCACTACCAAGAGTTACAGAATCTAATCGCACTTTAGATGATCCCTAACACAATTATTCGACTGAAGAATGAAGTAGATCACCAGTTACCACAATGAGAATTTAAGCAACACTACGTTACCCAGAAAAAAGAAAAAAGACAAAAAAAGAGCATTGATCGACTAGTATGTTATTACAAAATTACACTTCTACACTTTTTTTTTCTTTGAGCAGATAGACTTCTACATGTATACCTCCATATTTGTAAGTCATGATATTCTACTATAGATGCTTCAAAGTCACTATACTTTCACCATGAATTCTTTGAATCAACTTCCTGACGTTACCGTAATGATCCCTAAAACAATTATCTTCCCATCTAGGCAGTTTATCACTTCCCTCGTTGTTATGAGATTTGAACTTCTAATTATCATTTTCTGCATTCTGCACATGCTTCCAACATTTGATTTGGTTCTAGATCAAAAGACCAGTGTATCTCAACTAATCGGTTAAAATGAAGAGAAAAGGTAAAAATCCTTCCAAATTACAGAAAACATTGTTACATTGAACTTAATGTGTTTTGTTATTCCCTACTTCACACTAAAAATTCCTTAAAATTTATCTATATGTGTATACTGCACGCACTGCATAGATCTCAACCTTGCATGCACATGGTGAAATAAATTTTTTCTTAGTGCTATTCGAACAAAAAAAAACCACAATCCTACCACAAAAAAAGAAAAAAGATAAGAGGATTAATGATATAATATAACTTCAGGAGTGGGAACACATCTTGCAGGATACAGAGGGCCCATTGAGTCACTTACTGGCTATATACATATATATATATATATATATATATATATAGAGAGAGAGAGAGAGAGAGAGAGAGAGAGAGAGAGAGAGAGTGTTGTTTTAGGGCATACAGTGGCTTTTGCATAATCCCATGCAAAGTATATTGTGAAGAAGCGAGGTTCATTTCCTTCAGTAACTTTATATAATGGTACATTATGAGGCAGCCCCTCGAGAGATGCCGCCATCGCTATGTATTTCTGCACAAATCTTTTTATAATGAATGAATAATGTAACAAAAGGAAAGATGTGAAAAATGTTAATATTAAGGCATACCTTGCCAATTTCAAAAGCATTTTGCTTTTCTTTCAAGTCTACACATTGACCAACCCAAACAAACACTTCAGCATGCGTGTCAAGTATAAGGATGTCCTCTGTCAGCAGATCATCTTGAGTAAAGTTGTAAATTTCTTCCACCTGTTGAATTAAATACAGAAGAAAAAGATCAGAAGTCAGGAAAAACAAAAAGAAAAAAAAAAGAAGGAAATTTCAATTACTCTTAAAAAGGTCATATAACTCACCTGAAACTTTCCTGGGGAATCCACATGGAAACGGGAACAATCAAAATAAACACAGTTAGAACAGAACTAGCTTTACAAACAAATTATCCAACTTAGAGATCATTTTATGTCAAATGTAAATTCAACAAAGAGGAAAGCTTAAAGTAGCATTTTATTATTAGCAGAAGTTTCCACCTTTGTTGAATGAGAATGAGAATAGGTGGGGATCTCTGACAATCTCCTGAGAAACTTTATTACTGGTGTAACTTTGTTTCCCTCCTAGAGCAAACCAGAAGGCTGAGCTCTCAGTTCCCTCTTTAGCATGTTTTAAAGTGACTCCTGGCTGTATTAGCAAGGCACATAAGGCTCAAATAGAAAAACAGAGCATCTTTTGGCAAAAAAAAAAAACAGAGCATAGAAGGCAACACTGGAAATTCAAGGGCTGTGATATATTCAACGACTGTTGAGAAATTGCATTAAGCACACATACAAAATAATGTCAATCCAACGTATAACATCAGTCATGTACATTCCTAATCAATTTTACTTAGACGATTATCTTATTCTTTTACAAGTGGAAACAATGTCAGTCCTCAGTACAACATTGTTAATTAAAACCTGACTAAAATATATTTACTAAGCCTACTTGGATAACTCTTCTGAATGATGAATCTACAATAATTTCATAGGCAGATAATGTTACATAAGATCCAGAGAGAGTAGAATACTTTATAAGAGTATACCTTCAAAAATTCTGCAAGTTTTGCTAATAATTGTTGCTGCTCAATGGTGCATTGATTTCCATTCCAAGCGAAAATTGAGGAGCCAGATTGCAGAAGGAAGCACTCGGTAGAATTCAATGACGCTGCCACCTAAACAAAAACGACATCTATATTACATATATTGACAAGAAGCAAAGATTATTCAGAAAGAGCAAAAAGTACGAAGATGATGTCCAGCAGTGGAAGAAGTCCACCAACTAAACATAGCAAAGAAAACATTCTCTCAGAAGCATGCAGTTTCATCTTAACCTTCCTACTACATACAACTATCACAGGAAACACATGCCAAAAGAATTAAACTGCAGCCACCTAATCAGCATGTAGACATTTTTTTTTTCAAAAACAAAGAATTTTGGACCATTATTCCACTCCAGCTTCAAAATTATTCTCTCCCTCTTTCTCTCACTTGCCCAATTACAGCATATTAAATCCATTATGTAAATTCCTTTAGTGACTTCATCCTTAAACCTGAATTAATAAAAAGCTTAACATTTGAATGTTACAAACTTATAATTCATTGACAGTGCAAGATACAAAACCCAAACCTTCTATATAAAAAATAATATAATAATAATAATAATAAAATAAAATTATATATATACATATATATTAATTAAAAAAACCCAACCCATAATTTAAAATTAACTTGAAAATAGAAATTCATATTCACTTTGTTAAATTAAGTCCAATCCAACCAAGACTAGCTTCAAAAGGGAAACTGAAGAATAGAGAACAACATGCTTAAACGAAATCAAAAGAAAAAAGTGAAAACAATCCCATTGAATATTTCTCTCAAATAATGCAATCTGCACCTTAGAAAATTTTAAAGAAAGCATACTAGTAGTAATCAGATAAATTTTTCTACACTGGGAGTGCATGGGTAATTTGTAGCCATTTTTTCTGTTTTTCTGGCTTTTATAGTTTTAATATGCATGACATATGTGAAACCCGCTACATTTTGTTGCATTGAGTCCTCCCCACCTAACCACCAATGAAGTTAGCTAAGCAATGTTATAAAGTAAGTTGCTTATCACTATCTGAAGTCACTCCCCAAAAATTTGTGAAGAATTCCCTAGGTCATTGGAATGTGTATTGTCATGTAGGATAAGTGATTACAACATATAAATTCATTCATACCGCATCAACTTGCACTGTTTTATTGTTATGAACAGAAGTTCCAGATAACCGAAAGAGTGCAACACAATCCTCTGTATAAGTCTCATCCGTCAAACCTTTCTCCTCAACATGTTTTTTGTAACCAGAGCTCAAGCCACCCTGAAGTGGAAGTCAATCAAATTAAAAGGATAATACTAAACCATTTTGGTATGAATAAAGATTCCTAATATGAAAGAGAAGTTTTTGTACAAGACTAAACAGTATACCTTCAGGACCACCATAGGCTGAAAGAGTGCTATTAACTGTGGTGGCTCTTTTCCTTGAAATATGTGACCCTGCAAAAAGGCCCTGTTATATGCAAGTCCGAAAGACATATTTTCCAACATGACTACAGATAATATGATACCTGAACTGGTCTTCCCTTCAGTGAGTTGGACATCGTGTTAGCCAAATGAGAAGCAATTTTCTGGTCCTCCTGAAATGGGTTATATAACAAAAATTCTTTAGCAGTAATGCTAAGGTTTCTCAATGGAGCACAGAAAAAAATGTAGAACGCCACTTTCACAATAAAAGGAAAATTAAGATGAAAAAATGAAAAATAATTGGACTGGAAACAAGGCCATGACTAGTCCTATTTATGGTCAAAACTAGTGTTTGACCATGAATAGCTTGACAAAAGAGGAGAACAAACACAGAGCCTAGACCAAGAATCCCAACATTGCTGTACTAAATCTTTCACGATGGTGAAATCCCTTCCAGAATATACAAACCACACTTAAACAAGAATATCAACATTGCTTTACTAAATCTTTCAGGGCAGTGAATTACCTCAATACTATCCTTTCCAAACCAACAGCACAAAAAGTAATCTTCTTTTCTATCACCAGAGTGGTACGTGTAAAGAATGATGTAGCAATCTCCACTATAAAATTTACCAATATCCTCCTTAGGCAAAGGAGTTTTGGCACCACCATTGATAAACCATACCTGAAAAAACCGAACATCCAATATTCCAAAATATCAACAAAGAAACCTAATTAAATAAGTTATTACTAGAGGCATGAAAAATATACTAGACCTCGATCTTTCCACCTCCTTCAAGCAAAGGTGGGACCTCCTCAGTTACGGGAGCACTTTTTGCAATGCCCTTTAGACCAACGCCTTGTTGCTTCAGCAAAGCTAGCAGACCATAAATAAACAATAGTAAATAAAGCTAACCAGAAAGTATTATTATGTACTTTACAAATGAGTTCATAATTACCTGCTACTTTTCCTCTTCCCTCCTCAGTACCAGAAGTTGCTGATCCTGATGGCCAAGAATCGAAGTTGGACTTGAATGAATGTGTCTCATAACCTTGAATAACCCGGGTTATTCGTGTTGATTTTGGTCTGTTCTGACTAGCAAGAAATTCCTAGGAAAAAATTCAGAGTTATATTTACATGTATCACTGTAAATGCATATGCTCACCAGCATGAAGAAACAGATGCATGTCACTACCTCAGCTGTTTGGCTAACAGCTTTTCTGTCCTCCACTTGTGTCACCCGGCCAACCCAAACAAATACCTCAGAACCACAGTCCAGTAAGTAGCATTTGTTGTTTTCAAGCAAGGATTTGGACAGTTCACCTTCTACGGCCTTCACTTCACCACCAGTTATGCTTCAAAAACCAGTTATTACAAGTTAGAACTTTATGAGGATAATACCAATGTTTAACATATTCGCTGATATCTTCGTTTTTCAGCACACCGAAACTTCGTGGAAGGCGAAACCTTCCACATTTTCCCCAAAATTCGGTAACATAACAGTGAAATTTTTGTTTTTGACTGTCAGTGGAAACTGAGGTTTCTTTACCTTAAACTTCAGTTTCCTCAATATATACCGACATTTCCACTAGAACTTCCTTCAAGTGATAATTATATGCACTTACGTAATAATAATAATAATAATAATATAACTATATGAATTCTTGGTCCCAGTCAACATCTCAGGCTCTCTCTGAAAAGGAACCGACTAGAGTTTTGACTAGTGTTAACGACGACAAGTGGAAGGGGGAAAGAGGGTTAAAGAGAGATCCTTCTCTCTAGAATCCAGCACCATCTCCCCACCCAACCTTTTCCAGCCTCCATGCTGATGAATCTTGAGCCACAGCTTCTCATAGTGCACCATTCCATACAACAAACTCTCTTCCAACTGCTAACCCCCTTCCACCTCAATCCTTATCTCCTAAACACTTCCCCCTCCAGATGTTCCCTCTACTACCCATTATTCCCCTTCCCAAAAGAATCAATACGAGGCTCTTGCAGAAACAATTAGATATTATGTGAAGCATGAGGACTTATAGCAAGATTGAGTCCAGAAACAAGTGTGAGGGAAAATTAAGATAATCTCCCTGTTTTGAGTTTGTAGATCAGAATTACTTCCTATGCACACCTACCACATGCAAATGCAAACACATCCAACGGGCACACTTCACAGACATGTGCAAGCACACTCTGTGTGTGTGTGTGTGTGTGTGTGTGTGAGAGAGAGAGAGAGAGAGAGAGAGATAATTTACCATTTACTAAAGAATCGACACTTTAGACAAAGAAAGTAACGGAATATGAGAATACCTATAAAGTGTAGGAGGAGTGGCCTCTGGAACTACATCATCTTCAGTGGTTACCTTCTTTCCAATTGGAGCAAAACCACCCATTAGGACCCAGAACTCACCAGAGTCAGACTCTGTATCTAGCTTCCCATCATCTGGCATGGTGAACATAATTTCAACAAATGAAATAAGTAACTGGTGAGAATGGGCAGCACAGATTGTAAATATGTAAGGTAACAATTCTGGTTGGATAATGCAGGCTTTTCCAATACCAGAGAAAAGGCAACACAGTGAGAGTTGTGTGGGCTTGTATATATACAGAGATATACAGTACATGCACTTACCAACTATTGCAACATCACAGGTCCCATGATGATACTTTTCCTTCAAAAACTGGATTACTTCCAAAGCCTTCGCCCTTTCCTGGATATTGGAATTTGCTCCATTGAACTGAAAGACCTTATTCTGAGTATCCAGGATGAACACATCATCATGATTCAGTGAAGAACGCGCGAAAGGAACCTACAGAATTAAAATGCAAGGTGAATTCACTTTAACCTCCAGCAGAATTACATCGAAGAAACTTAATTGACCTCTAAACTCGCATGTAAACAGAACAGGATACCTGCTTCATTCTAACAACTCGTTTTCCTTTGCAGACATACAATCGAGTTTCAAATTCTTCTTCCTCAACCTTTGTAAATCCAGATGCAATACCCCCCTCCAATGGTATAATGCAAGGTTTGAAGTATGACAAAAATTTGTCAGATTCGTGGCCTTGAATTTCTCTATGTTGCACTGCACGTCCTCCAAGAACTGCGTCTAGTTCAACAGTTTTAATAGCTGCTGTCCCAGCTTCATCCTACAGTAAGAAGTCATGACATAAAGCAACCATATTTTCAAGTTAGCTCTTGCTCCTATATATAATATACCAAAAAGTTGAGGCATGTTCAAGCTTTATGCATGTGTGTCACACACACACAGAAACGCACCTGACTTGTATCTTTCCCAATCCAGAAGTGTATGTCATAGAGATAAGCACCTCCTCTGTTTTGTGTTGTCTACAAAATGACAGAGAACCGAGTGAAAACATATGAATGAAAAAAGCCTCCTTGAAGGAAATCTAAAGTTTGATCTGTCCTTTACCCATTCCTCATCTTCCCCTTCCCCCCTCCTTACCCTCCTTCCCCTTTCTTAAGGTGGAACATGCAAAAAATGGCAACGGATAAAAGTTTTGGTAGAGAGCAATAATGTGCACCATACTTTTATTAAACCTTTTAAACCCCAGACCAGAAGCTGATATCATAATTTTCACTCGAGTAAATTGGGAGAGAAACAAAAATGCTATTCAATCATGATATCAACTTATCATTCACCCCAAGACAAATTGAACTTGTGCATTTCCCAAAATAAAAATGTTACACTGACAAATTTAGTTTTTATTTCAGCATTCTTGCAAGGAAAAATAAAACATAAATAGTGGCATTGAAAATAATTAAAGAGTGAAAATTTGAAGACAAACCTGCAAGACTATATAAGAATCCCCTGTATAGAATTTTCCATGTTCAGATTTCGGCAAAGGAACTGGCTGGAAATTCTCAATTCGCCAAATTTCAGTCCCTCTATTATATGTTAAGTTTGAGAACCTCAAATAACATGTTTAAGATATTTAAAATTACATATGCCCAAAACTGACACCAAGTACAACCTACTTTAACTTTTTGTCTATAAGAACAAAACCTTGACTTAACTATATGGGATCAGCAACATGAAACTTGGCCTCAATTCCATTATATCCTAGGTCATATTTCATTTTAAGCCACTTTCACTTTTCTGTTGTGGAAGTAAAATAGTAAGATGTTTGTTCGTCTCATTTGTTATAGTGTTTAGAAAGAACTGTCTCCCAGACTCATTTTTATTGAGTCACCATCTACGATAAAAGGATACACTCTTTGACCTGCTCCCTGAAACGCCGGATCCAAAGCTTTTGCAGAGCTAGACATTGCCTGAAATCCTTTGTAAGAATGTTACTTTCAAGAAAGGCAGAATTTCTTTGAATTGCGTATCTAGAAATTCCAAAAGAATTCATTGCAGGAACAAAAAACAAAAAACAATGAGAAAAAAATGAACAAAAGGTGCAAGGTCTGAGACTTAGGAGCTTCCAAAATTAAACTACTAAGTTTCCTGATTTTTCAAGAATAGTATAAAGATCAGCACTGATGCTCAAATCAAAAGTTCGATAGAGATGCTTCAATAATTCTTATCAATAGTAAAAATATCAGCATTGAGACTCAAAGCAGAACTTCAATGGAGAAGCACCAATAAATCTCAGCTCTATGAGAATATCATATGTTTAAATTGCCAGCACTTACCACATCTCACCTCACTATATATCTCATAAAGCTAAACTAACGACTTGTTTTCATATACAAAGAACTTCACATCAGACTGGCACAAGTGCTTGCTAGAAGAGAGAATGAAGGTCAAGTGCTGCACTGTATTTGGAATTTGGTTGTCTAACTTGATCGGTATGTCTCAGTCCTTTTGTATCAAGGTCTAGCTTATGTTGTGCCCATTGAACCTTGGATCTGATTTTCAAGATACTTCACTTGAGATATTCAGCTATGAAAGAGGAAATCAAGTTGGACTTTGAAACATTTTATAGCCTCCCCTTCCCTGACTGATTTCTCAAGTGAGATATTTCCAAAGACATTTCCCGATAACATTAGTTTCATGGACTCCCCTTCCTTGGACTATTTCTCAATTAAAATTTTAAAAGGCATTTCCCAATCGCATTAGTATCACAGGTTTCTCTTCTAGAGGCATTTTCCAATCACATTAGGTCGTATCTGACTCTCATAAGTGAATCATTGCTTACATCTCTTGCTTCTCATATGGCTGGAATTTGGTCCACATATGCTTTCAAAATACTTAGAACACCTCTGCTCAGTTTACGCAAGACCTTCCTCTTCAAAATTTGTCCCTAGTAACTTCTTTTAATGGATAACCTTCCATTCAAAGTGATACAAATACCTAAATTCCACCCTGTTTGCTGCCTTGACCATATTTCTCGAAATATGTCCCCTTTTTTCACCATTCTTCTTTTCATAGTACTTCAGCCACAGATCATGCTGTCCTAAGATTTCCCCATCTTTCAATCTACTCGTTGGTGCTACAAGTGGGGCCCCAAATTAACCTCCTTGAAATTACTATTTATTAATTACTATATAGACGTTACTATCTTTGCATGATAATGAAACTAGTTTTGACATGTAAGTGCTGTCCTTCCTATGAAGTTCACACTTAGATGATCACAAATTAATTTTATATATTCCTGTGGGAAAAGTTTCTAGATGACAAGTTTCGCCTCAAAGTTGGTCCTATCGTTCTAATATAAGTTTATGTTCATATATATATCATATTGGATTACAATATATTTTCTATCTGTTTTGCCCATGCAACTTGGAGCACAAACCTATTCAAACCATTGGCTTCAAATACACACAAATACTGAAGAATCATTGGTAAATTCTCAGCCAACAACGGTCATCTAATCCAACTCAGCTCCGCTTCTTGTTTATCTAAATAACAAAAATTTGATATTTTGAAATAGGGTGTATATAATCCATCCATGAAACATCTGCTAGTTGTATAGCTGCCATATAAATAAGTTTGAAACCTTGTATCTACTTACTGAAACCACTAATGAGAAGAATCCTCAATCTTGTCTGGATCATACCATTCCTGAATCCGACTCAACAAGAACACACAGAAAATAGCTTCCCAGATTTGAAAGTCCTTCCAGTATTCCAACAAGTGAAAAAGTACCCAAGAACTAAAATGTAACTTGTGATCAACATGACAACAGTAATGGCAATAGGACTGCCAACTAAATTAGTATCAAATCTATATTAACATTTTTTGGCAGATATACTACATGAGACTGATCAGGAACGTGCCTGATTACACAATGGCAAAATGGAGTGAGATTAAAGTAAAGCTTTACCAGATGAAAGAATCCAGATAATGTTTCATCAAAAGGCATTGACAATAGTTTACATACTGAGCTAATCATTAAGATCTTCTAGTCAATCACTTACTCAATCATCTCAATTCAACCGATTCAAGCTCTTGACGAATTCAAATCAAGAAAAATTCATGAAAAGATAAGGCGAGATCAAACAATACCAACAAGCACAGATGATCGAACAAGTAACAAGCAATCAAGAGGGAGAAAAACCAACATGGTCCATCAGATCAAATGTTCACAACACATACATAAATAAACGAAAACAATCAGAACCCATTAAATTTAATACAAAACCGTAAAGACCCAGATAACAAAAAATGAAAATTGCAAACAAAATAAGCATGAGAGCAGAACCGGAAGAGTTGTGAAAAACATAGAGATCTAGATAACATACAGCAAAATTGGTATTGATGGAGCTGAAAAGAGTATGAAAACAGAGGAAGTGATCGATCAGAGAGAGAATTGACGTACCTGAAATGGATCTCTGTGTGTAATTTAATGATGGCAGGTGGTGGGGTGAGAGAGAGAGGGAGAGAGAGATGGGAAATGGGTATGGGAAGGACGAGCTACCAGAGCTGGCAATAAAGAGAGAGTTGGAAAGAAAAGTGAATTATTGCTGCGTGTGTGCGCTTCTCTCTCTAACTTTTCCTTTTGAGATTTGTAATTCACAGAGAGAGAGAGAGAGAGAGAGAGAGAGAGAGAAAGAGACAGCTGAGTTTCAGACAGAAAGAAAGAAGGTATGGAAATAATATGAATAATGAATTATGAAGAAGATGATGATGACGACGATGAAGACCAACCGAACGAAACGAAACGAAACCGAAACGGAATGACAGAGAAATAGAGGGTGAGATTGGTTTTTTAGCAGACAGAAAAAGTCGTTATTTAAGGCAAAGATCCGGTGAGGGTGGCACCGGCCATGTTGGCTTTCCTCTTTTGCTTATTTGGAATTTCTTTTTTTTATTTTAATTATTAATTTTGTCTAAATATAATAATCTTTTTTGTACAATACAAAGAATATAATAATTCGGATTGTTAGCATTACACTTTTTCCCCTTCTTTATCTTTTTTATGTGGAAATTTTGTCTACTTTTTGCATGTTGAAGTGGGGAATTCTATGGTATTTACTGTTTTCTTTGAACCATAAGAAAAAATTGAAAGGAGCAAAGGTTTTTAGCTCAATTGATTATCTCAGCATTCGAGCTCCTAAGTTCGAATCATCCTCCAATATCATTTATGTCCAAAAAAAATATTGTGCCAGAAAAAAGAAAATCAAGCATATATAACATTGATTTTTATTTTTCTATCAGTAGAATTTTTTTTTTCTTCTTATGGAATGTAGGAATTTTTCATCTATGTGGGTCACATTTAATTCAACCACTTTACCCGCGTAAGCTCAATAAAATTCATATTTAAATAAAAAAAACATTGGTACAATATTTTGCTTAGAAGCTAGATTTTTTTAAACTAACTTTCTTTTGTACTCATTCTTTTACTTCACAGACACGATGTTTTACCAAACATGACAGTGATAACATCTCTGACCAAAAATAAAAAAATAAAAAAAACAAAATCTTCGAGCAGACTTCACAATTTTTTCTTTTCTTTTCTCTACTTAACCTGTCAAATGATTATTCTGAGTTTGCAATCTTAGTTGGGATGTCTATGTCAAAGTTTGTTCGATCATGTGTGATCGTCAATGGAGGCGCACCAGATTGTCTTAATTTTGATGTTAGACCGCTCCGTTATTGTAATGACCCTTTGTGGCTAGTTTGTATTGACCCTTTGTGGCTAGTGGTTTTTTTGGCTGAATTATGAATGAAATCCTAGAATTTCTCAACAACAAAAACTACCAAATGATAAGAACATATATAGCTATACTTTTCCATATTGTAATTTATGAATTGAAATTGCTCAATTAATTTGTAAATTGATTAGATAGATAAACTAGAAGGGCGTAGAGGGTTAATGGCAATTAGTTCAACAGTTTGCAAATGAATTCCAAGGTGTGCATCATGTCGTACCAATTAATAATGCAACAAAAACTAAAACAAAGTTGTTTTTTTAATGATGTTGTTGAAGTGTTTGTTAAAATGTTTGTATGAGGTGTGTGTAATAAGGGTTGTTTGTTCATATGGGAGCCAAATCAAAACACATGATGATCCAAGATCTCATCAACCGACTTTACTGTCTTAGGTAATTCTCTTTGATACATCAACAACTATTGTCAGTTCAGTTGTGAACTTATGATTTCAAATGGATGCTACTAAACTGGTGGTAGGCAGGTGTCTTGAACAGTATTGAAAATTGCTCATCTGTTTTCTAAAGTACTTACTGTTACACACAAAAAGGGCCAAACAAAAATTTGTTACTATTTTACTCAACCTAGCCACCACCAAATGCAATGCTCTTAAATCATAAAATTCCATTTTTGAAAATGCAATATGAAAAATACTTCTCTCTTTTATCGTGGAAGAACTCCAACTTTTTTGTCGATGATTGCTTCAAATGTGTGCAAAAAAATTGTTTTTCGTGTTTTTAATGAATTATTTTTGTGTATGCGTGAAACTTTGATTTGTAGGAAGGATAATTGTCTCTTTTAGGAAATGAGGCAAGTAATGTCCTTGCAAGGTAAGATGTTCGACCATTTCCAATAGGCCATTTGCCAAACTACGGGTATTATAATTTTCTCCTTGCTGTGGTAAAATGTTTATCGGATTTGATTGTCTCGTATTTATTGGGCCATTAACCATTTAATGGGCGGAGATATCATGTGTGATTTGATTTCCACTTACTCACTACGAGCGTTCGAAATGAGGATAATCTTATGCAACTCATCCCCTGATTATCACTATTAGACCTTGCAAGCCCACATGCCCAACATGCGGTGTCGTATGCTCCTAATCAATGCGTGATTAGGAGCGTGTTTGTTTCCTATGTATTGTCAAGGATAATACGCTATGATGATATACGTACGTGTTATATATATTCTTAATAAGTGTAAATCTATGCTCCTACATATCCAATTAAATATAAACATATTTGTTAATTTGACTATTATAAGAAGAACAAAATAAAATAACAAAACATTTTTTTATCGGTGAACAAAACAAAAAAGAAATTTTGATACACGACGTGTTATGTTAATCTCCATATAATTACTTAAGTGGAATTTTAGAGAAATTGTAACTGCATATTACTTATTATACAATATTTATTCAATATGATTAGGTCAATACTCAATGGCTATTGATATATTGGTATATCTTATTAATTATGTTCAACATGAATTTTGGTAGGACAGAATGTAATATAAAGACTAAACCTTGATCATAATCTTCCAAAATATTCCCCACAAAGCGTTTCATTTCATCTGAAGACGTTAATCGACAAGACTTTGAACTAATCTTAAAAGTGAAGCTAGGTGCTACAAAATTCGTCCCAAAAGCTAGTTTATGTATTAGGCTTGGTTTATGTAATTGGACAGCTCGCCCTTTTTTCAACAATTTGGCTTTGAGAGAGAGAGAGAGAGAGAGAGTGGGGTTGTTTAATGGTGGGGCACTAGGGCCTTGAGAATGTCCAAAGAAAAAAGAACTCCAATTCCAATCAATCCACATTTTCTTTGGATAGGCTAGGATAGGCATGAGAAATAAATTTTAGGCTTATTTTGAAATACCTATGTGGTTTTCAAATCATCTAAGTTGCTTTATGAAGTTTTAAATGACTCAATCTCCTCTTAAACTTTCATTTTGTAACAAAGATTGCCCTATTTCGTTAATTTTCAGATAAAAATCGTTAAATCCGTTGACGTGGCATAGGTATTTTAGTAATTTTAACTATTAAATATTAAAAATGCTTGAAATTATTCAAAATCAAATATGTAAAATAATTAAATAACGTAAAAATTAAAAAACAAATAAAAATTAACACAAAACCAAAGTAATGCATCATCTTCTTCGGTTCCATCGCACCACCACCCCACTGTACATCCCAACAACATCAGTAACTGCCCAAAACCACCAAACTGATCTTACCTAGTCAAGCCCCCCAAATATTGTAGGTGCCAAACATAGTAGGTGCCAAACATTAATTGACTACATAATCAACACATTAATTGACTACATAATTAACACATTAATTGACTACATAATTAACATACCCCTGCCCTGCGACATCCAGTCGCCCCACTCTCCATCGAAACCCCAACTCAGCCACAGCTCCCCTACGAGATCCATTCAACCAATCTAACAAATATAAAAATGAACATCGATATGAAGAAAGTGGATCTGAAAAAGATTTTGGCCGGCTTTTCCAATTGGGTTTGTGGGGGGCGGTGGGAAGGTGGAGCAGCTTGGTTGGTAGGTTGGAATGTGGAGTGGCGGCTATGGTTCTGGAGTGGTGAAAGAGAGAGATGAGCAAGGATGGATCTAAAAAAGATCTTGTCTTCTGCTTCCCTTTGCAGCTATTGGGTTGTCTTCCCTTTTCAATTTTTCATTTTCTTCTTCTTTTCTAAATTTAATGGGTGATTAGTGTGAAGTTTAGGAAGATACCTGCGGTGTGACAAAGACACTTCATTTTTAGAACAAATTCTGAGAAGCAAGTGTTCTAAGAGTTGTTTGCCATTAAGAAACGTGGGCAAAGGGGTGGGACATTGGAGCAATGGAATGGGGAGGGGGAAGGTGGTTGCACGATTGGGAGGGCCTGCTGGGTTTTTAAGTTTTTTTTTAAAAAGTTAATTTATTTTTAAACATTTAAAATAATTTCTCCAAGGAAAAAATATTTATTTCTAAACTACCTATGCCACATCAACGGAGTTAACGATTTTCATATCAAAACTAACAAAATGGGGCAATAGTCACAGAATGGAAGTTCATAGGGGAGATTGAGTCATTTAAAATGTCAAGGGGCAAACTGAGACAATTTTGATCCAACATGGGGTATTTCAACAAATAAACCTAAATTTTATATATCTTAGTTTTTTGGGCTAACATCAAAAGACTC
Organism: Prunus avium; assembly: GCF_002207925.1. The sequence continues at coordinate 41,829 of NW_018921664.1, read as the reverse complement.
CCTGAAGGTTTGGGGTCATTCTCAATATCAAGGAGTCTTTTGACGATAGCCCTAGTTTTTTATTTTATGTGATTTATATATCTTAGTATAACTGCACTTTGAATCCAAAGACGTATAACTTAGTGGTACTTCTCACTCTAATGTTAGAAGAGATCTCAAGCCTACTTCGTCCCTCTCTATTAATATAAATAAAAGAGTTAAATAAAAAGAAAGTCAACACTATCAAAAATTCCATAAATATGTATGTAATACTGAACAGAAATTCATTTGATTGCCCTGAATTGGAGGGAACCATAAAATGAAAGGGCACTGATACAATGACAAAGATGTCACAATAATAATCCAAGAAAAATGAAAGGCCAGCCTCATACAATACAAGGCAATTGAGCCAAAATGATAACCCAGTAACATATAGGTCACTATCACATGATGTGAAAGAACTATGGTATTCTAAGCTCTCTTTTTATCTAACCTTTTTGGCCAGCAATATTTTTTTTTGGGTTGGGTCAATAGGCCAAACTGAACAAATTAAATATTAATTTCCTTTATATCTAGTCATCTCTCAAGCCAAATTGACCAAATACAGCTATTTATATACGTACGGGCCACTGTTGTTAGGTAAGGTGTTACATCTATATGAAATTGATTTTAGGTCATTCGAAGATTATCTATTTATTTATAATTAAAAAAAATATACAAATCAGAAATTGTTTGGTTGTGTAAAACGTGCAAACAAACAAAAATGTAGTTCATTAAATAAAACTAAAAAAGGAAATGTGGATAATTAAATGGATAAACAATTTTGTTTTAACTTTTTTTTTTTTTTGTTCATGATAGTCAATGAAAGAGAACTTAAACTTGAACTGTTCCGATCGTTGTATGAACATCCTTATTGGAGAAAGTCTTTGCTAAACTAAAAGCTATTTAGTACAAACATATTATTGGAAAATACAAAACATTTTTATAATACAAAATCATATCAAAGGAAGAGAGGGGATTCAAACTATGACTGCAAATCCTAACAAAAATACGAAACTTTTAACTAATAAAATAATCAACAAACATATGAGTAAACCATACACCAAAAAAGACGAAAATTTTAGCCCCCTCTCTCCCAAAAAACACTCTACAATCGTTTCACTTTGAGGGGGGAGGAGAAAGTTTCCTCTATTTGTCTTCGTTTTGCAATGATTTTCCTCCATTCATCATATGCGGATGCGTCTCGGCATTGAATCTCCACATGCGTTTCAGTGTCGAATCTCTACAACCATCATTTTTGCGATTTCTTTATGTTTGAAATAAGTCACAGAGACTCTTTGAGTTTTCTGTGTAGTTTTCACCTCTCCTTTTGTGAGAGTTTTTCACCTCTCATTTTTTAGAGCTTTCCACATTTCCTCTGCGAGAGCTTTCCACCTCTCCTTTGAGAGAGCTTTCCACCTCTCCTTTGCAAGAGCTTTATTTGTATTGCTATAGCTTGGTTTTTTCAAGATTTATCTATTTTCAGTTATTCTAAGTATTCTATTTTAGTTGGGATACCTATGCCACAGTTTCTTCGATCCTACGTGATCATTAGTGGAGGAGCTCTAGATTGTCTTAATTTTGATGTTAGATCACTACGTTATTATAATGGTCCTTTGTGGGGAGTTTGTATTAGTCCTTTGTAACTAATGGTTTTTTTTTCCTGAATTATGAATGCAAATTTCTCAACCAAAAAAAAACCATACACTAAAAAGATATAGAATAAATGAACTAAGAAGAATAATGAAAAATGTTAGTACCATTTACTTTATAAGGTCAATAATTTTGAAAGTTGACTATGCTTTTATCTAATTTATGACTTAACTACTTGAGGTTGTAGTAAGGCACTCATGCCTGTCATGTTAGATATATGCCTTAGAAACCAATATAAAAATGAAAAATTATAAGGATATAATATAATAAATACAATTAAAGGGGCGTGAATATTACTTTAAGATACATAATGTGCACAAAGTAACAAGTCCATGGATAAAGATATAAATGGAAAGCTATCTAAAAAAGTTAGATTCACGAGACCTTTCTATCATAGTAATATCGAATCCTAAATTGTTCTTGGTCGTAGGATCACTAATTGGACAATGGTAATCCGCAAAGACTGGTACACACTATGTCTGCTCAATTGGGAGGATAACTAGTCTCAATGTGTAGAGACAATGAGACAGGTGTGTAGGTGCTCTATAGAGATAGAGTTCACTGAACACGATAAACTCAAGAATTCTCGTATGGAAGTCTCACTGACAAGTGTCAAACAAAGAATTCTAAGTTGCGATAATGTAAATTAGTCCTTAGACCTGAGACATCACAGTTTTCTTGTGTATGAGCTGTTTGTTTTTTAGAGCACTATATAGTCGTATCAAAAGGATGTGACTTAAAGGTGTTCCTCAAGATACTCAGCATATGCACAGAGGTATGTGAATGTACAACAAAGAATTTCTACTCTTAGTAGGAAGAGAGAATACTCTAAAGATATGATTTGTTGAATCTTTGGCCAAAGTATATGATGAGAATTGAATCAAGAACGTTTACAATTGCATCCAAGTGAATCATATAACCTAGAGATGTCATGTTAGGGATTTAACACAAGTTAACCATATCCCAACAACACGACATAGAGTATTGTAATAGAGAATGACCGAATTATCATATAACCTAGAGATGTCATGTTAGGGATTTGACACAAGTTAACCATATCCCAACAACACGACATAGAGTATTGTAATAGAGAATGACCGAATTGCGCATTGTAATTACAAATTGATTAGGTTCTCTAAATGAATTGTATTTAGCTTGGGTAGCCATGACATACTGCTAGATATAGAGGGATACAATTAGCCTTCGCCAATAGGGAGAATTGTATAGAGGAATACAATTTGCATTCAGTTTAGAAGTAATCATTCTTACCCAATATACCAATGGCTTTTGAAGTATGCAACATTGCATACTGGAGGCAGTATGTAGGGGTGGGCACAATTTTGAGTCAACCAGACCAAATCATAGAGGGTTGGCCTAATGTATGGGTCTTAAGTTCAAAAAATCATAAACCATTTTGTACGGGTTGGAACCAAAACTTAAAAAGGGGCTTAATTTTGAATTAACCCAACTGAATCGCCAAACTTGATCACAAAAGGATTGGGCTGGGTTGGGTTCAATTGGCCTAATAATAAGCGAGTCTTGGGTCCAAGAAATCATAAATCGTTGTATATCAGGTTGGAACCAAAACTTACCCAACCCAACCAATGCTCATCCCTGGCAATGTATATTTTGCCTACTCAAATGCCTACTCCGTTAGATGATGAAAGTGCTAACGTAACTATTCAAACCTTGTTTACATACTCCTTTACATACTCCCTTAGAGATGCTTTAAATAGTTTACTATTCAAACTCTCAATGTGCGAGCTTTCACTTTAAATCTGTTTTTTTAAAAAAAATTTAATTTAATTTTAAAATTTATAAAAATGATGTCAAAACATCGCATAAGAAATACAAAAGAACAAACCCGAGAGTGTGATGAATAACATTCCACTTGCATAAACCCTAACCCTACCATTGTTCCTCGCATCTCCTTTTCCTCACCATTCCTCTCGCAGCCTTTCCTCCTTCATGCTGCAATATGGTTGTAACTTGTGCACTAGAAAAACAATCCGAAATAGAAAGTTCCTAGACACCATTAATTATAATCTTAGTGTGACAGCTTTTAAGAGCAAAAAAGTGAACATGTCATGTGCTGTACATGCACATTTTGATCACTCTCTTGTATATCATTGGTCCACACCCTTTGTCTTCCTGCACGTGGGAGGTCTCAATGTAGAAATTTACAACTACATAAGAGAAGCTTGTGCTCACAAAACAATGCCAGTAAAAACAAAGTTTATGGACCATCACAAAAGCGCAGCAACAATTTCTCTATACTCTATAGCCAAGGGTTGACCAAAGAAAAATACTCTATATCCAATGTCGAAACAATGCAATCATTGTTTTTAGGGAGACTCTAAGACGTTTATACAAATTATTACTAGGCAAACTAATATATCTTGGATCTTACGATCAATTGTAAAGATATCTGGCGACTTTTTGGGAATTTCCGTCATTTGACTATAAGTACGTTTATAGAGAAGCTAATATGGGTATAATAGTTCTTGCATTTGATTTAATACTAATCCCCACTCGCGGAACTGAGCCTGCCGCTGGCCACCAGGTGTTGCAACTGCTGGGACTCAAACTAGGGATGGTAGCAGATTTCTTGGCCAATAAGAGACATTCTTCTACTCATAATACTTTATTAGTTATAGAGTTAACTTTGATTTGTACGGTCATCACATCCATCGCGCATCTTCTGAGTTCCATAATAATCAAACGGGCAAAGAAGTAGCTTTTCCCAGCTCGCGTCCGATATGACGTCCGACAGCCAAAACATCCATTAGTCTGTATTTCCGTTGTCATTTCGCGACACGTGTACTTGCAGGGCATTTCACTATTCCAGGTAAACGCCGTTGGGAGTGTACGGACGCCTGGCCAAGATTTGGCAATCAATCATGTCCGTCACCTGGCACTGTTCTGACCCCCAATCCCTGATCGACACGTAGGTGGAAGAGTGCTGTTTTGACACTCCAGCAGTAACTTTGGACTTGGAAAACAGCGTTTCTCCGCTAAAACTGACAAACACTCGAAACATAAAACGATCTTCCTATGGAAACGCGTGTTTAACCGGTTTAAGTTCGATTTGGCTTTTGCTTGGGCGCATCATCACTGTCTTTTAGGAACTCAATTTCTTTTCTCAAATAATAAACTTTACGCACAAAATTCACAACTTCAATTTAATTGCATTTGTTTATTGTTTGTTTGCATTAACGACTAATTTAAAATTATAAGGGATTTATAACTTAAGCTGTTAAAGAGCATTTACGTTTATGTTTGAGATTGTGTGCTCGAATACCCTTCTATGAATATCGCTTATATGAAAAAAACGATTAAGTAAAAATGCATTAACATGTGAGCTAACTTAAAAACTGGATTAACAATCCAACAACACATGTTTACAAAATATTAGGTTATATTTGACCAATATTTTACTCTTAACTGGATTAATGCTTATTATTAGGTTTAGGGTCTAAGTTTTGAAGCAATGGTGGACATAAATATATGCTTTGGAGGAGGGGGTCAAATCATTCATATATTCCACGACAAATTAATGAGGAATAATTGCTGTAACCATATGATACATATACCCATGGCCAAGCATGGAACTTCAAATCTCCTCCTTCTAGCTTACCAAACACTAGCCTTTCTTTAATTCCATATCTACGATGGATTCTATTATTCCTTACAAAACAAACATTGAGTCATGTCACCAACTTTTATAAATATAACTCCATTGCTGATATTTTAGCTCATTTAGGTTAACTTTTTTCTTAATTAGTTGCTAATATTGTGCTTATTATGTATCCTATGAAAATACGTACATTATGTGAAAGATGACGTATTTCTAGAAGAGTTAGATGTGAAATATATATATTTTTTTATACAAGCAATAGTCGGGAAGGGGAATTTAAACATATAATTTCAGTTGCAGAGGCTTGAGACGAAGATAATATATTTCCTATGACATTTTTGCCCATTGTGATAGGGAGTGGTGGGGACTCATGAACCTCTCAAAATGCGAATATTATTAATCTTGATTCCAAAAACTGATCTAATCTAATTTCTCAAACCT
>NW_018921664.1:1362-33868 GCF_002207925.1 Prunus avium | reverse complement strand
TTTTGGACAGTTATGTTCCATGTGATTGTAAAATGCATCCTTAATCTTGTAATATCGTAATTTACAAAGATAAAGACATGTAATACAATATTAGGGTCAAGGGGAGCATTCGGAAGGTAAATTGGGTCCTTAGTATTGTAAACATGGATGTTTACAATATTAAGGTCTCGTATTACTCTATTTTGGATAGTTATGTTCCATGAGATTGTAAAACTCATCCTTAATCTTGTAATATCGTAATTTACAAAGATAAAGACATGTAATACAATATTAGGGTCAAGGGGAGCATTCGGAAGGTAAATTGGGTCCTTAGTATTGTAAACATGGATGTTTACAATATTAAGGTCTCGTATTACTCTATTTTGGATAGTTATGTTCCATGAGATTGTAAAACTCATCCTTAATCTTGTAATATCGTAATTTACAAAGATAAAGACATGTAATACAATATTAGGGTCAAGGGGAGCATTCGGAAGGTAAATTGGGTCCTTAGTATTGTAAACATGGATGTTTACAATATTAAGGTCTCGTATTACTCTATTTTGGATAGTTATGTTCCATGAGATTGTAAAACTCATCCTTAATCTTGTAATATCGTAATTTACAAAGATAAAGACATGTAATACAATATTAGGGTCAAGGGGAGCATTCGGAAGGTAAATTGGGTCCTTAGTATTGTAAACATGGATGTTTACAATATTAAGGTCTCGTATTACTCTATTTTGGATAGTTATGTTCCATGAGATTGTAAAACTCATCCTTAATCTTGTAATATCGTAATTTACAAAGATAAAGACATGTAGTACAATATTAGGGTAAATGGGAACATTCGGATGGTAAATTGGGTCCTTATACTTGTAAACTCGGATGTTTACAATACTAAGGTCTTGTATTACTCTTTTATGGATAGTTATGTTCCTGAAGATTGTAAAACTCATCCGTAATCTTGTAATATCGTAATTTACAAGGATAAAGACGTCTAGTACAATATTAAGGTAACTAGGGACCTTAGGAAAGTAAATTAGGTCATTATACTTGTAAACACAAATATTTACAATATTAAGGTCTCGTATTACTCTATTTTAGACATTTATGTTCCATAAGATTGTAAAATCCATCCTTAACCATTGTTTACTAGAATAAGGACCCAATTTACATCCCTAATGTCCACTATTACCAATCATTTGTAATATGGATCTATATTTTTGTAAATATATGATTTACAACATTATGAATTTGGTGAACCCTAACGTTGTAATCCATGAGGAAAACCCTGTAAATTGTTACCAAAAACTTATAAGTTACAAGTTTAGGGATTCTTTTTACAATGTTTTGGTACCCTCGTATCCCAAAATTGTAAAATCAGCCCTTAATCTTGTAAACCCTTATTTTATTAGAATAAGGACCCAATTTACATCCTCATGGTCCGGAGTTACCAATTCCTTGTAATGTGGATCCATATCCTTGTAAATGAGTATTTACAACATTATGGATTAAGTGAACCCTAATGTTGTAATCATGGTTCAAAAATTTGTAAACCGCTACCCAAATCTTATAACTTATAAGTTTTAGGATCCTCTTACAATGTTATGGTATTCTCATATCCAAACTACTGTAAATCACTATCCAATCATATGTCAATTGCCAAACAGGAAGGGCATAATTGCATGACCCTTATGCAATTGCATTTTCAAAAAGTGGAAACTTGATAACTTGTATAACCGGTAACCAATTTTTTTTTAAATTTGGGAGCATCATAAATGACAAATGGTGCATGGGTGCACCTGGTGCACTGTAGAAGGTGCCCTCATTTGTGATGTGTTTCAGTTTTTTATTTATTTTTAAAAAGCAATCAATGTTGTTTCTTTTTTCTAGAAAAAGAATACAATAAACTTTGACACGCCTAATTGGCTAACCTACTTCAATATTTAAGTATTTCTTTGATTTCCATTTTGCAATTTATATGCCTTTTTAATTGCTCACAAGAAGAGTTGTCCACATGATAAGCAATGAAGAGGATATATTATGGAAGATTCCACAAGGACGGTTTGGTCGGTGCACAGTCGGACACAAAAAATGCAAAAAGAAACCGACATTAGGGTTTTTTTAATTGCAAGTTTTCTTTGATCCAATAGATTTTCAGTTCAAGAAAAAAAAAAATAGGGTACCAAAAATTGGGATGGTTCGAATAAGAAAACACTTTTACAAAAGAGTGGCGGGTCCCAACTCGGGTGCGGGCCTAAAGTTGCCCGTGACCCGATATCCGATCAATCTCCCTCACACTCTCACTCTCATCCTTGAGCTGCTGTTTCTCCTTGCCTTTCTTCAACAACTTGGGCCTGGGCTTCACGGGCGTCTTAAGATACCGAGCCTGCGAAGCCACCATGTCCCTCAAAACCCTAATAAGCCTGGCCTCAATCTCGACCCCATTGGGCTCAATCACCCCCAAGGCCCTGGCCACAGCCTCCATGGTACTCACGCCCCCACCAAACGGCTCTTTCCGCAAAACTAACTCCGAGTCGTAAATGCTCCCACCACTCACATTCTCATCCACATCCAAACAAACCCTGCTCGCAAACGTCGACAAAAACCCCTCGCTGGCTTTGACCATCTCCCTGGCATGCTTCCACGTGGCGTCGAAGGCGATGAGCACCAGAGGGGAGTGTTTGGAGACGGGTGAGCTGGGGAGGTCTGATAGGCTGACGGCGGGTGAGGCTTTGTTTGGGGGGAAGAGGTAGATGGCGGGCGGTAATTGGTCAAGGAGCGGGGAGAGGCCTGGCTTGAGCTTGCGCGCAACAATGACGGTTGAGTTGGAGAGGCATTTGGTGAGGATTGGGGTTGTGGAGAGCTTGTGATTGGCTTCGTGGGGGTGGTGGAGGATTATGATTTGGGTCTGGGTTTTGATGGGCTGGGCCGGGAGAGAGTGGCAGAGGCAGACCGGGCCGGGCCGGGTGCAGTTGCTGCATATGGGCCTGGGCCCACGCGGCGGTGGATCGGCGGCGGCGCTGTCGGAGATGTGGATGTCTTCTTCTGGTTCCATCATTCCATGTCAATGTTAAATTATGGACCTATGAGGAGCTCGCTTGCTTTATAGAAGAAAGGTTAAACGGTAGCGTTTTGGGTTTATATATTGTTGGGTTCATAAACGACATGTCGTTGTTGGGTTGGGTGGGTGGTAGTTAAAAAATCTGATCAAATTTGGAAGAGAGAGGTCAGCTGACAGAGAGAGAGAGAGCGGCAGAGAGAGAGAGAGAGATGACGACGTCAGAGTTGGAAGTAAGCGGCAGCTCGTGGGACGTCTCTCAATTTCAACACACCCCTTATTACTGGTAAGCCTTGGTTTTGTTTTGTTTTGTTTTGTGTTTCTCTGCTTGCTTGTGCTAATAATCTGGTAGGTAGAAAAATTAATTACCTTTTTCTTTCTTGTGTGTGTTTATGAAGTGAGGAGAATGTGTACTTGCTTTGCAAGGAACTGGGCACAAAGGGCATAGCAGATGCCCAAAGTTCTGATCTTTATGTTGTTTTCATTTCCAATGAGAAAAAACAGGCATGTGCCCTTGTACCCAAGTGACTTAATTGATTTATTTGTTTTTAAAATTTATATATGTTGTCATTTTATTAGATGCTACAGTTTCCCTTTTAATGAATTTACTATTTGTTTGCTGTGATGCAAAATTAAAAAATGGTGAAGATCCCATTGTGGCATCAGAAGGCCAGCAGCCGAGCAGATGGGGTTGTTCTCTGGGATTATCATGTCATTTGCATACAGAGAAAAGGCAGAGGTGACTCACCCTCCCCACACTTGGTGTGGGATTTAGATTCAAGTCTTCCATTTCCTTGCCCCTTAGCACGCTATGTCTCCGAAACTATCCGCCCCGACTTTCAGACCTTTTCTGAATTCCAAAGGTATTTCATCACTTGTATTGTATGTTTTTGGCTCAGTCTGTGCCTGGCTCAGAGTCTGGAAATTTAACATGCTGAATATGTGATCAGTAAACATTATTTACGACATTCTTTATGTGGTGGTGCAGGTATTTCCGGATTGTGCATGCCCCCGTGTTTCTCCGTTGCTTTGCATCTGATAGGAGACACATGAAAGATTCTGTTGGCAATTGGCTACATCAACCTCCCCTCTACCAGCCCATTGTTGCGGAGGGTAAATGTTAAATTCATCTTACATTTTTATGAAGTTTGGTGATGGTAAAATCATTAACAATCAGAACAACTAGATTGGAGCATACCACTTCTAACAAATTTTAATTTCCAATAAACAAACAAGCAAAATAATGCGTCGTTTGAATTCGTAAGCCTCTAACGCCTTGCATTTTCTGCTTTATGTCTTTTAGATGAAACTATGCGTCATTTAAAATATCTGATTCTTGAGTTTAGGATCATATTATTAGAATATATATTTGGAACTTCCATTCTTGAGTTTTGGTCAGATTTCTACTACTAATAGCTGGAAAATGCATAACTTAATGAGAAGCTCATGCTTCGTGTGGTCAGAGTGTTATAAGTTCTGTTTATAATGAAAGATAAAATCATTTTTATTTAAATTCCCTTATGAGATAGAACAGTCACTTAATAACAACTATAATTTCTTCTCTTCCTCTCCCTGTCAAATAGTTTTGCTAAGCGAGGTAGTGATAATGCACAACAGAACTGAAATTTAATGTTTTTTCCTTCTTTCCTGTATTTGTGCAGATGGAACTGTTCACAACCTGAATGACTACTTCGACATCCGTGCTACAGATGCAGTGACAGGTACAGGAGCTGATATGACCAATGAAGTTTTTACCAAAAAGCTTGGTGTGGTCATAACAGAAAGCCAACTGGAGGAGTTCTTTTCGCAGATTCCTTGATGTATGGAAATTCTATTTTCAGCTGGACTCACACATAAAGCATTGTTATTTCCTGTATCCTGACCGAGTTTTTCTTGGTGTATCACATTTGGGATTAGTTCATTCCGGCTGCGTTTTTCATTCTCCTTGGTAGTTCAGAGAAGTGCAATTCTCCTTTTTTTGTATGGATTGTATGGAGCATTGCATTTTTAACTAAAATGACAAGAAGGAAAGTTCTTGCAGTGGTTTGCTGTGAGATAATTCTTGTATGCAGCGGTTGGTTGCAGCCAAAAAGTCTCTCTAATAGACAAATTCTCGTTTTTCCTCTTTTGGAATTGGAGGATGTTAAAAGCCTAAGTGGTAACCTGTAAACTTTTTAAGTCATCTGTTAACCTCGATGCTGCATTTGCACGCTTGTGTTGTATACTGAAGAAAACCTTATGGACTGCGTCAGGAGGTGAATGAGAACCTGTTTACTATTGTCATTGCGAAATAATTATCTTATTGCTGCCGCCTGCAACTCATTATCTATTCATCACCTTGTTTCAAGTCAGAATTTGAAAATAACATGTATTTTTTTGTTCTTTTATTACACATCATAACCAAATATTAGCCCCCAAAATCCGAGTGCTGGAGCTGTTGGAAATGACAAAGAGCTTGATGAAAAGCTCTCATATTTCCCTATTGCCCCATCCATTCTTTAAAGACTTCAAGGACAAAATTTTGAACCTGGGGTTTTCAGCCTAGCATATAAATACAAACATTTTCAACTACAATTAAAATGAAAGCAGCGCCTCAGCCTTGGCGTATCTGACGTTTCACCTGATTATTTCCTAGTCCCACAGCAGTCAAAATGTGTAGGACCTTGTGGTGCAAAGCAGTCTCAAAGGAAAAGGAAAGGAAGACCTTGTGCAACTATATCAACTCTTGGTTCATAACACCTTCACGGCACTGTCTACCGTCCTAGCCAATTCAACGGCTGCTCCAACATAACTATGCGGTGTTAACTTTAGTAGATTAGACTTTGCTTCGTTAGGTAATTCCAAACCTTGCATAAAATCTACTATACTTTCCTTGGTAACTGCTCTTCCTCTGGTTAGTTCCTTCAACTTTTCATAGGGCTCAGGAACACCATATCTTCGCATAATTGTCTGTATTGGTTCAGCAAGAACTTCCCAAGTAAGGTTCAAATCCTCACTTATGCAACCTTCATTGACCTGAAGCTTTGATATTCCCTGAAGTATGCTTTTGTAGGCAAGGAGAGAGTGCCCTAATCCTAGACCCATGTTCCTCAAAACAGTTGAATCTGTCAAGTCACGTTGCCAACGCGAAATAGGCAACTTCATGCTCAGATGACAAAAATTTCCATTAGCCACACCAAGATTGCCTTCACTGTTTTCAAAATCAATAGGGTTTACCTTGTGAGGCATTGTTGATGACCCAATCTCACCAGCCTTAGTTATCTGCTTAAAATAACCCAAAGATATGTAGTCCCATATATCTCTATCAAAGTCAATCAATATGTTATTGAACTGGCTTATTGCATGAAAAAGTTCTGCCATATAGTCATGAGGTTCAATCTGCGTAACATAGGGATTAAAACTCAACCCAAGAGATGTTACAAACTCTTCAGCAATTTGGGGCCAATTGATATCAGGATATGCAACAAGATGAGCATTGTAATTTCCAACAGCACCAGCAAATTTTCCCATTATCTCCACCCGAGAAATCTCTCGTCTTTCTCGGCTTAATCTGACAGCAAAATTTGCCATTTCCTTTCCTAAAGTTGTGGGTGAAGCAGGCTGTCCATGAGTACGAGAGAGCATAGAAATATGAGCATTGTCTTTAGCCATGTCACATACTGCCTCAACCAAATCATCCATGACAGGAAATATGACATTGTTCATGGCTTCTTTCAGCATTAATGCATGGGCAAGATTGTTGATGTCCTCGGATGTGCAAGCAAAATGAAAAAATTCAAGCACCTTAGCTATTTCTGGATGTGATTGGAATCTTTGTTTCAAGAAGTACTCCACCGCTTTCACATCATGATTTGTTACTTTCTCAATCTTCTTTATTTCTAATGCATCATTGGTACTAAATCCATTAATCACTTCTTGCAAATAAGACCGAGCATTTTCACTAAAGGTAGGTACCTCTGTGACTTCAGGAATTTGTGAAAGCCATAGTAACCATTTGATCTCAACTAGAACACGGAAGTAGATCAGCCCATACTCACTCATGTAAGGCGCCAAGTCCTTGACTTTAGCCCAGTACCGCCCATCCAATGGTGACAAAGCCATCAAATTCACAAGCTCAGATTCACAAGAAGATTTACCAGATACCATCTTGATCTTCTCAGTGGAAACATTGGTGTTTTTTCTGGTGGCTCTAACAGCCGTGTCTACCATCCTGGCCAGTTTAACAGCTGCTCCAACATAGCTATGCGGTGTCAGCTTTGACAAAATGGTCTTTGGTTCTTCAGGTAATTCCAAGCCTTTAATGAACTCTCTTATTCTTTCTTTGGTAACTGTTCTTCCTCTTGTTAGTTCCTTTAGCTTCTCATAAGGCTCAGGAACACTATATCTTCGCATAACAGTTTGTATTGCTTCAGCAAGCACCTCCCAAGACTGGTTCAACTCCTCACTTATGCGAGCTTCATTAACCTGAAGCTTTGCTATTCCCTGCAGTGTGCTTCTGTAAGCAAGAAGAGAGTGCCCCAGTCCGACACCCATGTTTCTCAGAACAGTAGAATCAGTCAGGTCACGCTGCAAACGCGATTTAGGCAACTTCTCACTCAGGTAGGAAAGATTTCCACTAGCAACACCAAGATTACCTTCACTATTTTCAAAATCAATAGGGTTTACTTTGTGAGGCATTGTTGATGACCCAATTTCACCCGCCCTAGTTGTCTGCTTGAAGTAACCCAAAGATATGTAGCGCCATATATCACTATCAAAGTCAATCAATATATTATTGAACCGGTTGAATGCATTAAAAACTTTTGACATATAATCATGAGTCTCGATCTGAGTAACATAATGATTAATACTCACTCCAAGAGATATTACAAACTCTTCAGCAATTAGGGGCCAATCAATATTAGGATATGCAGCTAGATGAGCATTGTAATTTCCTACAGCACCAGCAAACTTCCCCATTATCTCGACTTCAGAAATTCTGTGCCTTTGTATGCTTAATCTAACAGCAAAAATTGCCATTTCCTTCCCCAAAGTTGTGGGTGAGGCTGTCTGACCATGTGTGCGAGAAAGCATGGGAACAGAAGCATTATCCTTTGACATGCCACATATTGCCTCAATCAAATCATCCATGACAGGAAATATAACATTGTTGATAGCTCCTTTTAACATCAAAGCATGAGCAAGATTGTTGATGTCCTCAGATGTGCAAGCAAAATGAAAAAATTCAAGCACCTGAAATAAGAAAGCATTAAGTGATTCTCAAAAACTAGAAACAAAGACATCAAGAGAATTGTATCAAACACAAAGGAAATAACTAATCGAGGGAATGTCTACCTTAGCTATTTCTGGATGTGAAATGCATTTCTGTTTCAAGAAGTACTCCACCGCTTTTACATCATGGTTTGTCATTTTCTCAATCCTCTTGATTTCCAATGCATCACTGATGCAAAATCCATCAATAATTCCTTGCAAGTAAGAGTGAGCATCTTCACTGAAACCGGGCACCTCCGTGACTTCAGTGATTTGTGAAAGTTTCAACAACCATTTGATCTGTCATACATTTCATAAATATAAATCACACCTTCACCCAAAAAAAAAAACCAAAAAAAAAAACAAAAATCCACAAAGAACCCAATTAACCAAAAAAATAAAGACTTGTAAAAAATGTGATATTTGATACTGAAAGACATAATTGTTATGCTTCTAATAGATTAGAAAACTCAATTGCTCTAATAGAAACAAACAAAAAAATGCAATAAATAAAAGCAGTACCTCAACTAGAACACGGTAGTAGATGAGACCATATTCACTCATGTAAGGAGCCAATTCCTTGACTTTACCCCAATAACGACCGTCCAACGGCGACAAAGCCGTCAAAATCGAATGCTCGATTTCAGCAGAACAATCACCATTTACCTTCTCCTCCGTGGTGACGACGTTAGTATCTTCTTTAATGGTGGCTCTTACTCTTAGGGCACAATCTCTGCGACAGAGTGGCAAAGCCAAGGAAGGATATGAAGGATGATGAAGGGAATGAAGGCGGCATGAGGGGTCCAGTGGTCTTTGGGATTTGGATCGTACAGAGGTGAAGCACGAGAGCTGGTTGCTGCTGCTGTTCAGAACCCTAGACGAGGAAGAAGAGGCTCCCAATTCCATGAACCGGAAGGTGTTGTTGAGGTCCATGACGACGGGGCAGCCACACTTGGAGGAGGAGCTCATGTTCTTTCGCGGTCTTTTCACTTGTTTGGTTCCGTTCCGTTTGATTCTTGCTAAAACCCTAGTTCGGTTAGCTCTCTCAATTTTTGACACCTATACATTCTTGGAAGGCAAAAGTTCACTTTTGGTTCTTAAAGTTTGCCAGTTTTACTACTTTGGTCCTAGGGTAAAAAAGGTATCGTTAGATCGGTAAAGAAGGTTTCTTTGTTAATTTACCCTAGGAATGATCACGTTTACTCAACGAATGAACCCCTTACGTTCATGAAGTAAAATACCCCGTTCGTTGAGTAATTTACCTAACAAACGAGACGATTTACCCCGCGAACAACAAAACGTAGTGTAAAAGGTATCGTTGGATTGGTAAAGAAGATTTCTTTGTCAATTTACTCTAACACCGATCACATTTTCTCAACGAACGAACCCCTTACGTTCACGAGGTAAAATACCTCGTTCGTTGAGTAATTTACCTAAGGAAAGAGAAGATTTACCTCAAAAAAACTCTTTGTCATTCGTAGTGTAAAAGGTATCGTTGGATTGGTAAAGAATGTTTATTTGTCAATTTACTTTAGGAACGATCACATTTACTCAACGAATGAACCCCCTACGTTCACGGGGTAAAATACCCCATTCGTTGAGTAAGTTACCTAAGAAACGAGGAGATTTACCTCACGAACGACTCTTTGCCGTTCATAGTGTAAAAGGTACCGTTGATTTGTAAAGAATGTTTCTTTGTCAATTTACTCTAGGAATGATCATGTTTACTCAACGAACGAACTCCTTAAGTTCTCAAAGTAAAATATCCTGTTCGTTGAGTAATTTATTTAAGGAACGATGCAATTTTCAGTGGAGGTGCGATTTTCAAAGTAAAATGTATTGTTAGATTTTCAGCGGATGTGCAATTTTTAAAGGCTAAAAGCTCCACCGAAAAAAAGAAGAAGATAGAAAACTAAATATCCTTATAATTTAAACAATACTAATGTTATTCATAATTAATTGAAAAAAAATAACATTACAATTAAGCTACAATTGTTGCCGACAAGATTTCATATCATGAAAACGTCGCATTATATTTGCATCCCTATTAAAGTCCAATTAAATAAAGAGAACTCCCAATCCCATTTAAATAAGAAATTATGGATGCCCTATTAAAAGCCCACGAAAAGGCAGCAGGTTTCCTCTTTTATTTTTATTTTTTTAAGCTTAGTTCAAAATGACGCTGTTTTAACCTTTTTTTCCTTAAAAAAAGAAGCGCCGCAACAACATCGCTTAGAAACAAAAACTTCATTTAGGCATTTCGTCAAACACTTACGCTGCAACTCCAAAGCTGAGTAGAGGTGCAATATGCAACACTTCTTATGAATTTTCGGGCGAGGGGAGGTGTAGCTGCACCTCCTTACGCCTTAATAGGTCCGCCACTGATTTGAGGGTTGATGGCTTTTAAGTGTTACATTTTGGGCATTGCCTATGCTCAAAGTTGTCCCTCTAAAAAATTATAGTTTCCCTCCAATATCTCTAATGCACTGCTCTTGCATTTTAAACAAACAAATTCGGAAGAGATTGAATCCAAACTCGCAAAAATATACTTTAGAAGTATATTGTTAAGGCAAGAAAGTAAGTGAATTTCGAATTTGTGAAATGTTTACTAACTTGGAATCAGAGTGAGTACGGATGACCCATGATTGCCTGTAATTACAATATCACCCATTTATCATGAAGTCTCATTCTTGAAAAATCAAGGGTGTGATTACTGATTTTATGCAAGTCCTACTCTTATTTTGATTCCCAAAGTACTAGTAAATATTGGAATGACCTTGAATGAGAGCTCCCATTCTCTGTTAGCAAACATGCCCTTGGCTATAGAACAGAGGAACGCATATAAATCATGAGGAAACATGGGAATCTTTTCTTCATGCTTCTAGAGATATAGTGGTAACTCAAACTTTCATGCGCAAATTCTTGTCATCTTTTTTCGTACATTCCATCAATTTTTTTTTCTTTGTTCACGACTTATTTGGCAAAGCCGACTTGTGATTGTATGGTGTGTGTGACTTGCTTTTGAAATGCGATAAGTCTGTGATCATATATCATGCGTCATGAATGTTGGAAAAATAAGTGGGGAAAAATTGTATGTTCTTATAGGTTGAAAAATAAGTTGCATAAATAGTAATTTTGTCATATAGCATTATTAATCTATGTGTTATAACATGAGTGAATTACTAATATCATATGACAGTATGGTCAAAGACATAACTATATTTAGGCCAGAGGTTGTCGTGGCCTCCAAATAGTGTAAAGCCCATAATTTCAATATGTCAGGGAAAATACTTACCTCTTTTCCTAAAAGTAGAAACTCATACTTTCCTGCCAATCATAAGTTGGCATGTGTGTATATATTTTTCTTTTTGTGTTTTTGATGAATTATTTTTACATATGTATCAAACTGTAATTTGCAGGAAGGAGGAAAGCAGTGTCCATATGTTAGTATCTAAATATTAGAGGCAGTTTGTCTTGTTTTATGTTAATGTCATCCGAGTAAATCCATGTTGGGTAATGATGACATTACATTGCCTATTTCTTTGCTGATTGTCATCAGTCCAGTTGTCTCATTAATATTGGTCCAAGTGTCTTGTTTTTATTTGGATTTGTTAACTTTTAACTAATTAATAAAGATTAAGATAGATCACAATGTGGCCAATAGGTGTAGTGGAAAAAAGCATTGACTTGCAGGTTATCAAGTTTGAACCCCAATAGCATCTTAGTTGTGTGTGTATGAGAAACCCCCTCCCCTCCAGTTTAGACTATCGCTTGTACTAAAAAAAAGATAGATCACAATGTAACTAGGAAAATGATGAAAACAAATCCTATCGTGATTTTTGATGGATCAAATAGGTAAAACGTAGAAACTAGTCTATATTCAGTTACTTTAGAAGCTTAATTATAGAAAACCTATTTTCACTTCTACCCATCTACCTTGTAGACAAAAGAGAAAATTTACTTTGTTTTTACCTTGTAGACAAAAGAGACAATTTACTTTGTTTTCTGGCTTTTCTTCTTTGCCGGAGCAGCCGTACCCCATTCTATAGAATTTTTTGAATGGAAAATTGTGGCTTTTTGATAATTTAAAATAAAGACAAGCAAAAAAGAATGGAGTCCTTCTATAGTGAGAGTGCCATATATGGACCCTAGATACTGACCTTCATATTAGCCACATGATTCCTTTGAATAGTAACTTCACTTAAGTTTAATGAAATGATCATGTGACTACTATGAAGGTCACTATAGAATTTCGCAAAAAGAATGAGTGCCTCCGGTGAGGAAGGGCTACTCATAGCAACATAGCCCCCAAGAAGGTAAACAAAAGCCCTAGAAGCTGCCAGGTAGCCCTAACTACTTGCATACAATGGCTTGGGCCACTTGCCAAATACATTAGCACAAACACTTATGGACCAATGATAACTAGACTCTGTTCATAAGAATTGGAGAATCCTACCACTATCATAGCAGCCATTCGACTTGCACTCATTCCTCAACACAATTTACTCACAATTTCTTCTCATGCATATCATGCCAAAATAAAGCAGCGTATTGAATTTTCTGCACATCAAGCAGAAACAATCTAATAATTTTCAAGCCAGGTAGAATTTCACTGAACCAAGTTCGACTTTGCAACTTCTGATACACAACATAAATACTACCATCAAGACAAAAATCAATGATCGCTATTTCGAAACCATGTTAGACCAGAAGTTGATTGCGTGCTGTTTTAGAGATTAGCTGTTGGCATCGCAAGTCCACTAGCGGTCCATAATCCTAACACTATCCTTTAGAAACAATCTGAAGGACTGAATTGAAATAGTGCCTATTACTAGCTTCAATAATTCAGATCCCAAGCATGGGTGAACCGACTCAAGTTTCATCTTCACCTTCTGAAAGCAAGCAATCTTGTATTTGTTCCCTGAAAGAAAACATAAAGCAATAGGGAAAAGGCTGAGTTACGATTGTAGGTTTCTCACTCTCTTGATTTTATTTCTCTTTGGCTACACAAAAGATACAGATAATTGAATCAACCATACATGATCAAAAGAGGTCAGTCAAATGTTTTGTACATATTCGCAAAACACAAATGCAACTATTCAATGGTAGACTGGCATCCAGATGGCATCCTCTAGAGAATGCCAATTCCATAAGTTTCTGATAATCTTGAAATTTCGGTTTGAAGTTTTGTGGTACAAAATGACAGAGACATAATCAACTTTAAGTTCATCTAGTTGTCCTATAGTTTTCTTCATTTTGAGTTTTAACACATCAAGTGCATGTGCTCAATTAAATCCACAGCCAGAACAAGGTTTCTTCAGAGCTTCTAAGGAATTTTGAAAATCAAAGCCTGCAGGTAAACATCAGACATGATTAATAAGTGTAGTATTCTCACCTGAGGGCACTGTAATGGTCAAGGTTGTCATGCTTTGCTCGGGCAAACAGTTGCTCAGGTAAAAGAGTATACAACTCATTTACTGATGAGGGGTCTTGGGGAAGTATTTGGAACTGGCAGCTTGAACAGCAAACAGAACTTGTTTTGTGACTCTCCAGGTTCTTCAAACTTAGCAAGTCAGATCTGCTGAGTGGGCTATTGCAGATAAAGCAGAACGACTCAGAGGAAAAAGATTCATTAGATTTAAGGTTATATCTCTTCTGACGCCTTCGAGTTGCCAAAAGAACATTAGAGTCATCAATCTCTTCAATTTTGTTGAAATGAAATGGGATAAGCTTTCCAGCTGTTCTCATAATTGTGCACTCTCGAGAAGGATTTTCTTCCTGGAAAACAAAAGTTCAACCTGACTTGCCCATCAAGTTCTTTATATATGTGTTTAACCAAAGGTGATTACTTGTGGAGTAAGAATGGTATTGATACATGCTTTTGTTCTCAAGTCTATTTGAAAGAAACTTCAAGGTAAAACTACTGCCTCTAATATACGTGTTTCTAACTAAAGGAAAATTTACTTTTGCCGTAAGACTACATTTATGCAAAAAGCATGTTGTTTTGAAACGTTGCACAATTTTAACCTTTAAAACTTACCTTATCAACTTTTGGTGATGCCTTTTTCAAATTGCATCCACATAAGACTACAATTAGCTAAACAATCAGCAACCCTTAATTGTGTACCCTCCCATCTTGTTGAAGAACAAAGCAATAATTGCTCTTCAAGTGCATACTTAACTTTACTAGTGAAGTTATTCTTAGCAAAAGCTGATCTCCTAGGCTGCTCTCTAACAAATATTTTCGATCAGTCATAAATGATAAGAGAAACTGGGCCCACTTTGTACCTGCAAAAGTGTCACGAATGATGAGACCAAGCCATTTATGCCAGTGCAAGGACTTCTAATCAACTCTACAGTTTTTAGACTGCCCTGGCAAGATGAGAGATCAGACATAATTCAGTAAGGAAAAAAAAATTCTCTATGAAGCTAAACCAAAATGGCATAAATTACAAACCCATCAAGGCGGCAAAGCATGGTCAGCTCTTTGGCAAGACAATCACGAAGGGGAAGCACAACTGGGATCTCCCACCTTGCATCAACATACTGTACATCGGCTGGTAAAGAATATCCTTGGCCCTGTTAAAATCAAGTACAAATAAGATATATCAAAATGCCTTTCAAGCTTCAACATAAATTTGAGAAAATACACCATTGATACCAATGGTCTTTCATTCCACAAATCATGTGACCTTCCTACAGAAGTCGGACTAAAATTTGAATCAAATGCAATAGTGGAAAATTCAAGAAACCATGAAGAACATGGTTTCCACGGAAAAAAGGTATCATATAAAGGAGTATATTGCTACATTACTGTCACAAAATCTATTATCTGAGATGATATTTTTCTAGGTTCATTGATATAAACTGAGAGTTACTCATAAATATTGTTTGAATGAAGAGGAGAAATCAGTTACAGTTTTTTTTTTTTTTTTTTTTGGGTCTGAAAATCAGTTACAGCTTCGACATCAGAGAAGATGAAATAATCTCTAAATAACAACACCTTTCTAGAGTGTTAAGTGCAACTGATATTCCACAAGACAGAGTCACAAGTGTATGTAACACAATTGCATGAAGCAAAACCTAGATTCCAGTGAAAAGGATTAATGTAACCAAACACCAGTAATTAGCCAGGTATCTAATTGATCCATGTACAGGATTACCAGTTATTATCGGTTTAAAAGCCGATTTCTTGGGACAAAACTATCTCTCAAATCAAATGCAGTCAAGGCAATGTATATTATAATCCACAACATTCATTACAAACATCATGAATTAGTAAAGAATCTAATACATTCACTAGAGACAGTAAGCAGTTTTATCTTCAGGGAAATGAGCATTCAACTTAAGACACTTAAGAAAAAACCTTGACAGTGGCTGAAAGAACATGGCAGGCAATCCTCGACACGCATGACCCCAGTAGAAGTCTGTTGTATCCATTTTGAGAGGCAACCTGCACCAAAAACAGAACATTCTGCATAAATTAATTTTGCTGCCCTTAATTGTATGTTTTGACTTGAAATATATATATCAAGATCTGAACCTTTTGCAAGGCCAACATCCGTAGATGTAATAAAAGATCTTCTCTCCCAGTGGCATCACTAACAGCATCCAGTAACTTCTTTAATCTCACCCTTCCATCACCAGAATCTGAAGAGTAGACACTTTCAATAGGTACAATATACAACTCTTTTGATGGCGGGGCTAGATTTTCCACTATCAATCTAACGTCTCCAATTACTTTGTCGGTTTCATTAGACGGGACAGAGTAAACAGAACTCTCATCAACAAATGCAACTCCAACACCGAAAACTGGCAACGATCTATCCCTACATGCATCAAAATTCTTCTGCGCTTTACTATGCATCTCATGTACAAACTGCAAAGCAACCCTGAAACCAAAATAACATTTTTTTTCCATATTTCAAAAAATCTCAAGTCCGAAATTTACATACAACAACGTTTCAGTAGATATGGCACACAGTATAACAACAAATATATCTTTTAAATTGCGGAAAGGCACTTTCTAACATTCTATAATCCACCTTATGCACAAAATTCATTACACATACATAGAATTCGACTCATTTCAGAAAGAGGGTATCTATAAATTGATCATATTTCTTCGTTCTCTTACTACATGAAGCACAATTTGTGATTAAAATCGAATCAAATGAGGAGTGATCGAGAGACGGACCTGGAAGACGGGCCACCAGAGAAGGCAACGAGGACATTATCAGTAGGAGCAATCATGGCGTTGGAGTTCACAGCGAACCTGAACTTCCCGAAGAGATTGCCACGGAAGCAATCGATGCAAAAGCGTGCATCGTCACCACCGTCGCTATTGGAAGAGATGGGTTTGTTGGCCTTGCACTTCAGACACAAACCACTGTTGCTGTTGTTGTTGTTGCTGCTGCTAATATTAGCAGCAAATGAATTGGTATTGTTGTTGTCTTTAACATCTTCTTCTTCTTCTTGCTGGGTTTTGTAGCAATTTGACTGGCAAGCTGAAGCACTGCACGCCATGCTTATTTCTCCCTCCCTCTCTCAGCTGAGCACAAGAGCGTAGTAGGGTTTTGGTTCTAAGAATTTTTCAACTTGGGAGACACAAAAGACAAAGATAACGGGTCATGGCAGGTATGGGTTATAAAAGCCCGTACCTCAAACGGGTATGGTCCTATAAAACCTAACCCATTTATTTGACCCGCCCACACCCTTTTTGTTTATTTTCTGTTTCTCAGTCTCTCTCTCTCTCTCAACTTCGAAGCTTCCACAGGTATGATCATGCTGCCTGTCTCTCTCTTTGTTTTCTGAATATCTCATACTTCAATTCAAGCAGAGAAACACATGTGCAATGTCTGCTACACCACATTGAAGCTTTTATTTCTGTTTTCCTGTTTTTTTCCTCTAATTTTTTTCGTGGGTTGTTAGGAAAGGAAACGTTTTTTGGGTTTGCCGTCTTTTCTAAAATCATTGCTTTTAATGAAAACAATCAATGACTGTGAATAAGCGCTGGTGTGTGGTTTCTGTGTTCTTTTCTTCCCCTGGGAAAAAAAAAATAGCACATCTCCCATTTGTAATAAGCAGGGGCTTCAAATTCGTCACTAGGGGTGTGGGGGCAAGGTATTATTTACGAGCTGGAAGCTTGCAACTAGTTTTGCATTGCTGGGTTTTTCTCCTTTTTGTGAAATAGAAAAAAGGGGATTATCAATTTTAGTCCTTTCTTCTCCGCCTGAATATTCAATCCTGAAGTTAAGTGTTGTGGTAAACATTCTTGTATCCAATATGGTTGTTAATGCAGGCGTCTCTTAAATCTCAAACTAAAGTTTGTATGGATAAGCAGTAGTCGCTGTATATTGAAATGCAATTCATATCTTTGTGGTTGAACTGTTGATTTCGTTTTATGTTGAAAGCATGCATCTTTACTCTGTAGAGCAAGACACATCGTTAGAAAGCTAAAAAAGAGAAGAGAATGGTGTTGCCAGATGCTTCTGGGGATGTGCTGTCAGAAATGGACGTGGATGCTTTCAGACGCCTGTTTCCTCTTCGTTTTTTTGAGACTCATCTTGTTAAATCTACACGACCTGATGGCAGGTCACTAGCCGAAGCTAGAGAGACTTCTTCAGCCCTTGGTTAGCTAAAGCCTGAACTAGAATCAATAATATGGAATTCTCCATTCTTCATTTAGTTAGTTTTAACTTTGTTTATGCAACTATGAATTTTAACTTTATTTAGCCATGTAACCTGAACGTTTTTTCGTTTTTATGTAGGGGCTGTTGCATCTGCTGATGGTTCAGCATTAGTAAAGATTGGTTCAACTGTAATTGCTTATCTCTATTTCACCATGTGTCTTTTACGTCTATAAAATAGATATACGGTCTTGTAACTGATGAGGTTTTCTTGGGTTTAGAGAATGTTGGCTGCTATAAAAATGGAGGTCATGACCCCTTCAAAAGAGTCACCGGATGAGGGTTGCATAGGTTTGACTTGCACTACTTGATAAATTTCTATTGCTTCTTTCAACTATATGATCTTCTCTTTTATTTAACTGGCTTTCCACACTTCGAATTTTTCAATTTTCAGCAATTGATTTCCACATGCCTCCAATTTGTTCCCCAACTGTTAGGCCTGGCAGGCCAGCTGAGGCAGCACCTGTGGTGTCGAAGCAGTTATCGGACACTATTTTAAGGCAAGTTAAATGTCTATCTTGTTGTTCTTTGTTTCTCAGTTCTACATGAAGTTTCTTTAGTTGAATTTGTCAGTTTTGTTAGTTCTATCCACATTAGTATATCATAGATGGTTTAGTTGAGTTCCAATTCTTATTGTTTGTAGGACTTTTTTGTTTAGTAACAGTTCAACTGTCTTATCTATTATGCTCTAGTACATAATAGCATTCACTCGAGCCCATACACTTATAAAACAACTCATCTTACTAAAGTTGCTCTACTCGTGAGGATCCCAACTAACATTTTGAAAGGAACCTTGTATTCAGAAATCAACTTTTCCACTTTTCTTTTTGGTGGACACTGGCTTTAGTTATATTGCTTTCCGTATTTGAACCCAGAAGCGTTTTATGTTGGTGTCGATATCTTTATATGGTGAAAACTCTCATCAAAGTTGGCTACTTGCCCTATTTAAAGTTGATGCTTCATTTGATGTTTTCAGTTTGGGAAATTACCACTTATCTTGGTTGTTGCAGTTGTGGCATGATTAATTTGAAGGAGTTATGCTTGATCAGCGGAAAGGCTGCTTGGATGGCCTACCTGGTAATTACTTGGAAACTTGGAAAATTCATAGGTGTCAGTGCCTATGGCAATCTTTTTTAGTATGTTTTTTTTCACAGGGATCGCTTTTGGTGAATAGTAAAGAGGGGTCTCATTATTGGGGGACTACACAATGTGGTTCAATGATCCAAACCGTCTAGTTTATAGATCCCAATATAAGAATAATCCCTGCAAAAAATCAGCAAAGTCGGAACCATTTGATCATCATTGTCATCATAGATATTTGTTGTTATATTGGAAACTTTGTGTTTGTCAATTTTTTGTGACTAAATGATTTCCAATTTCGGTGTTTTTTTTATAAAGATTATCTTTAAATGAGGTCATAAAATGGTCTGGATTATCGAATTGTATTGATGGTTGCACCCACCTGGGATCCTTTTTGGTGAATAGTAAAAAAGGATCCCTCTTAAGAAGCTCCCTATACATATATATATATATATATATATAAGTATGTTATAATATTATGAAGTAATGTCTGATTTGTCTACTGCAGGACATATATTGTTTGGATGCTGATGGTGCTCTTTTCGATGCTGCTTTGCTGTCAGCAGTTGCTGCCTTTTCTCACTGTAAGTGTTACAGCCATCCCATCATGTGGTATCCTGTACTGTCATTCTGTCCCTGTTTAAAGAGTTGGCTATGTAAAGTTCTGGTACTGCGAACACAACATATGGGATTACCATAGTTGCCCAAAGTCCAACATACCCCACCATTATGCACTTAGAGCCAGTATATTATTCAAACTATCAGCTTTTATACCAACCTAAATATATGCATAAAAGAAGGAAAGAGGAAAGATATGCATTTGAGAAAAACATCTGGAAATTAATCAAGTCCCATTGAAGCTTATGTTTATTTATAAATGCCTGTTTTAAATTCTCTCTGTGTGTGGATTGGCAAATCTTTTCTTTCTCAATATGAAATATAAAAACAAAACATTTTACATGCTATTTTAAATAATAATAAAAATACAATTGATTTGTAGAGTAAATCGAACTTGTAGAGCATTTTGGGTCATCCTATAATTAATTCAAGTTTTATTTTGGCACAGTAAAAATTATGCCCGTACTTCTGTTTGATTTTAGAAATTAGATTAAATCTATGTTTCTCTAATATTTACAATTCCATTTTGACATTTATTTTGCTGTTAAAAGGATTGTACTCCCTTAGTATGCTAGAAAAAGAAGTTTAATTTAGTTTTTTTTTTAAAGAACTGTAAGTCATGCTTAGAATTGTAATTGAACACTAGCTGTGTTGTTCAACATCGTTCTGGTCATATAACTTTCATGCCTTGCAGTGCAGATTCCTGTAGTTTCTATGAATGATGATGGGAAAGTAGTAGTTTTGTCTGGAGATCATGGAGGAAAGGAGCCAGTCAATAAAGGGAAGAGGAAACTCACATTAAGCAGTATTCCATTTTCATTAACATGCTTGCTTCATAAGAATTACATCTTGGCTGACCCTACCGCAGAGGAAGAGTCTGTAATGGAAACTCTTGTAACTGTGGTTTTGGATTCATCTGGTCAACTTGTGTCTCTTTACAAGCCAGGTGGACCTGTTCTTGCCTATACATCAGCTATCCAGGTCAGTTCTTAGTTTTCACCGTCAAGTTATTATTTTGATGGTACCCTGCAAATTACACATGGTAGGAGATTAAAACTACAAATTCCATAGTTTGTTCCTGCAGTCTATCTGCTCAACCATGATAACTGAAAGTAAAGAAGAAAATGTATATCACCATATTGGATGCTGGTTTTCATGTTTATATTACAGCCAGGACTAAGGTTTTAAAACTGTTTTTGACATCAATTCTGTGCCTCGATAGAAAAAATAGAAGAGGAAAAGAGTGTAAAGTTCCAATCCTTTTTTAGTTTGAAACAATAATCTAAAACTTGGTAACATTTAGACAACCTTTTAAATACTGGAGCTTTATAGGGAAAAGGTTTAACTTTTAAAGGCTTGAAACTTAGAAGAAATGCTCTCATGCTAAATTATGATCAAACTATCTGGGTGAGTTATTATTTTTTTGTTTTACATAATTGTTCCAGTTTGCAAACACAGAAAGATGAAAGTGGAGCGCTTTAGATAAACTTCATATTTTATCCTACATATTTTGTTGAATACGTTTTTTTTTTCAATCAAGTATTACTTCACCAAAATATGATAATAAGAACAAAACTGTGGCCTAAGAAAAGTACCAATGAAGTCTTGATTCAGATACTTAACAGGAAGGCTCTCTGTGGTGCAGGATTGTGTTGCACTGACTAGGCAAAGAGCGAGGGAGCTTCAAACGATCTTAGATGAAGTCACCTCCGGTATGGAGGTTGATTAGTTTTGTCCTTCATCTCCTAAGGGGATTGTGTTATTGGTTTACATCTTGGTTCTATATCCTTGTTTTGTGTTGAAAGTTGTTGCGCTGGAGGTTTCTGAAAGTTAGAAATACTAGTTTTATTTTTCTTTTTATATGTGGAACAGCTCTGCAATTTTGTTCATTTTTCACATTTTTAGAGCAATTAGCAGATGTGAGAATTCT
This sequence comes from Prunus avium, assembly GCF_002207925.1. The sequence continues at coordinate 12,258 of NW_018921664.1, read as the reverse complement.
GGTTTCTTGAAATTTTGATGCCTTGAGCTACTTTCAGCATGGGCAAAGCATCCCGTTGCAAAGCTTGCCGTGTGATACTCATTACTCACTACACGCATTGCAGATTGGTTAGAATCTAGAACTAAGGTTGTACTTGTCTTGTCTTGCCTCTTTCAAAAAGGATGTATGAAGGTTAATGTGTATTGATGGTGCTGGCTGCCTGGATGTAAGATTGATGCTGTTTTCATTGCTTATGTAACATGTTTCTTCTTTAGTCAAAGTTAGGAAGGAGGGGATTTTCTCACACTGTCAAAGTGTTACAAGGATTCAAACTTGAGACTGCAGTATGCAAGTTCAGGTCATTTTCCACTGGGTTAGACTCATTGGCGTGCTTCTTTAGTCACAAGAAGGGTAAAAAAATAAAAACAAGTTTTTGTTGTCTTTTTTAACCAAAAGTAACTTTTGAAAGATGAAAAGTAGAGGAGGAATTGGCGTCTCCGACCCAAAAATATGTGGCTTCAAGTTAAAGATGTGGAGGCAAACCATAGGTGCAATCATTGTCGCTTAGTATACGGGTCATGGAGATTGGAATCACAGTAAGCAAAACTGGATGAAAATTAAACCCAACGATATACAATCATGAAGCTGAAGCTTCTACTCAAAATTTTGATAGATCATGTAAAATGAATACAACTTTTTACTCTAGGTCAAACTATTTAATTGGTTATTGTTGCTTGCATTGTCATTCCTTATTCTTCCTTCCAAAAGCAAACAAAAGCTCAACTTTTTGCTACAAAAAATATAAATTAATGACAGTTGGTACACATAGCCTAATAAAATGCATTGTTTAATTTCTTCGAAGATATATATTTTTTCTTTTCTACCAGAATGGTTTGTTGCAAGATCTAAAGGACCTTAATGTATCATCGTCTTGTGCAGTTAATTTTACTAAGTGGGCTTGCATTTTACTGTGAACTTTCTGTCTTCAATCTTCAGTTTATGCTTTAACTGCATCAAGAAAGTATAAACCAGAAATGACATGGACATGGCTGAGATACTTGGTCCCATGGTTGTCACAGAAAAATTATCACCTCGTTTTTACAAAGAGACAAAATTGAATAGACAGAATTTTTACACGCCGATTGTGCAAAATTGTGCTTGTGCTTCGTTCAAGCAAAGGAAACAAGGAAGGGAATCTCTTTCTCTTTTTTCTCTCTCATCATCCACACTTTGCTCTCAAGCTCTTCATGGTACTTTTGGAAATCCATTCCAACCAATCAGAATGCGGCAAACTCCATCAGAATGACCAAAACAGATTAGATAACTACACTCTCATTGCCCCCTTCTTGATTCTCTGCCCCCAGCTCTTTCAAAACTATACCAAAATGAAACTCAACCTCAGAAATAACTTCACTCATAATTCATTGACTACCCATCGAGCCACGTGTCCCCAACTTCCACCACTGGCCATGAAAACCAACTGTTTCAGGGTCACTGGTGCCAAGTGTGCTCTTCTTCCCTCTGTTCTCCACACAAACTATAAAACAACAATCTTCAAAACCCCAAAGAAAAAGAAAGAATAAGACCTGAAACTCAAATTCAGGCACAAAACACAATCACAGAGAGAGCTCTGCTTCTCTCTCTCTCTCTCTCTCTCATTTTTCCACCCCTCAATTTTGAAACAGAGGAGGCTCAGGTTGTGAGATACAGCGGCTGATTAACAATGGCTTCTTTAGTATCTTCACCCTTCACCTTACCCAACACAAAAGCAGACCAGCTTTCTTCACTCTCCAGAAAGCAATACTTTCTTCACTCATTTCTCCCCAAAAAAGTCAACCAGAGCAGCTTAAAGTCCTCCCTCAAAGTGAAATGTGCAATGGGCAATGGCCTCTTCACCCAAACCACTCAGGAGGTCCGGCGTATTGTGCCAGAAAATAAGCAAGGCCTCCCTACTGTGAAAATTGTCTATGTGGTCTTGGAAGCACAGTACCAATCATCACTCACTGCAGCAGTGCAGGCTTTGAACAGCAACAGCAAGTATGCTTCTTTTGAAGTTGTGGGTTACTTAGTTGAAGAGCTTCGTGATGCAGAAACTTATAAAATGTTCTGCCAAGACCTTGAGGACGCCAACATCTTCATTGGGTCTTTGATTTTTGTTGAGGAGCTTGCTGTGAAGGTGAGGGATGCTGTGGAGAAAGAGAGGGACAGGCTTGATGCAGTTTTGGTGTTTCCTTCAATGCCTGAAGTGATGAGGCTCAACAAGTTGGGTTCTTTCAGCATGTCCCAGCTTGGGCAATCCAAGAGCCCCTTTTTCCAACTTTTCAAGAGGAAGAAGCAGTCTGCTGGCTTTGCTGACAGTATGCTCAAGCTTGTGAGGACTTTGCCTAAGGTGTTGAAATACTTGCCTAGTGATAAAGCTCAGGATGCTAGACTTTATATTCTCAGTTTGCAGTTTTGGCTAGGCGGGTCACCAGATAACTTGCAGAATTTCTTGAAAATGATATCTGGGTCTTATGTTCCTGCTCTGAAAGGCGAAAAGATTCCATATTCAGACCCAGTTCTGTTCTTGGATAGTGGAATTTGGCACCCTTTAGCACCTTGTATGTATGATGATGTGAAGGAGTACTTGAATTGGTATGGAACTAGGAAGGATGCTAATGAGAAGCTTAAGAGCCCGAATGCACCAGTAGTCGGGTTGATTTTGCAGAGGAGTCACATTGTTACTGGGGATGAAAGTCACTATGTGGCTGTGATCATGGAATTGGAGGCAAGAGGTGCTAAGGTGATACCAATTTTTGCTGGTGGGCTTGACTTTTCAGGGCCAGTTGAGAGGTTTCTGATTGATCCGGTTACTAAGAAACCGTTTATCCATTCTGCCATATCTCTTACTGGTTTTGCTCTTGTTGGGGGGCCAGCTAGACAGGATCATCCACGGGCTGTTGAGGCTCTGATGAAGCTTGACGTTCCATACATTGTCGCATTGCCTTTGGTATTCCAGACAACCGAGGAGTGGTTAAATAGCACTTTGGGGCTGCACCCAATTCAGGTAGCATTGCAAGTGGCTCTCCCAGAGCTGGATGGAGGCATGGAGCCCATTGTTTTTGCAGGCCGGGATCCTAGAACAGGTTGGTAAAGCTTTATTCTTTTATCATGCCTATAATTTATAACTAGCCTTCAGTTAGTACTTTGGAATGACTACTAAGAAGAAAGCTGGAAAGATAAAAGCCTTTTTGTATTTTGGAAATCAATGGAAAATGATTCAATAATGCTAACCAAACAGATTGATCTTCAAGTGCTTGAACTGAATTAGTGAACCAAAACTATGTACTGACTTTATTGCTTAGACAGTTATACTCCTACTAGCTTCCACTTTCTTTCTCCGTTCTGGTTGTCTCGATCTTCCTCCTTGTGTGAAGCCTTGCAGTCAAGATTTATTAAGGGTTGCTGAATATTGTAATGTGATTGCAGGGAAATCACATGCTCTTCACAAGAGGGTAGAACAGCTTTGCACCAGGGCAATCAGATGGGGTGAATTGAAAAGGAAGGCAAAGGTATTTACTTTTTGGGTCTTTTCTTATTTCTTCCTAAACCTAAAGTTGCTTCCAACACATGATAAGAAACTAAAAAGAACTTCTCTGCCTGTTATCTGGTAATGATTGATTCGGAGGGGTCGTATCAAGAATTTTTATAGACATGCAAACTTTAATATGCCATGTGTTTCATGCTTTGCTTTAGTCGTTGCTTAAGAGGTAAATATATTCTTAATAATGATGACCGAGAAGGTTTGAATAGGCCCATCAGTCTCATGCTTCAGTCATTGCTTAGAATCTTTTACTTTGGCTGGTAATGCATGCAGGAGTGCTAATTTGGATTGATTCTGGTGGCAAAAAGGGTCTTCCATTTTTCATACTAATAGAATGTTTGTCTTTGGCATGATGTCCTTGTTCTATGGTTATTCACTGAATAAAATTTGTATAGTTTTTCTGATCTCATCATGACAAGTATATGCACTGATGCAGGCTGAGAAGAAGCTAGCAATTACAGTCTTCAGTTTCCCTCCAGACAAAGGAAATGTTGGAACAGCTGCCTATCTGAATGTTTTTTCCTCCATCTTTGCGGTTTTGCAAGAACTCAAAAGAGATGGTTACAATGTTGAGAACCTTCCAGAGACTTCAGAAGCTTTGATCGAAGATGTAATTCATGATAAAGAGGCTCAATTCAGCAGCCCAAATCTGAATGTTGCTTACAAAATGGGGGTCCGTGAATATCAAAGTCTAACTCCATATGCTACTGCATTGGAGGAAAACTGGGGAAAACCTCCTGGGAACCTGAACTCTGATGGAGAGAATCTCTTAGTATATGGGAAACAGTACGGAAATGTCTTCATCGGAGTTCAGCCCACATTTGGGTACGAGGGTGATCCAATGAGGCTACTGTTCTCCAAATCAGCTAGCCCACATCACGGCTTTGCAGCATATTATTCATTTGTTGAAAAGATTTTCCAAGCTGATGCTGTACTACATTTTGGTACTCACGGTTCACTGGAATTCATGCCTGGAAAACAGGTGGGAATGAGTGATGCCTGTTTCCCAGACAGTCTGATTGGGAACATCCCCAATGTCTATTACTATGCTGCTAATAACCCATCTGAAGCTACCATAGCCAAGCGTCGGAGCTATGCCAACACCATCAGCTATCTGACTCCTCCTGCAGAAAATGCTGGGCTTTACAAAGGCCTTAAGCAATTAAGTGAGCTTATCTCCTCTTATCAATCCCTTAAAGACACAGGCCGTGGGTCACAGATTGTTAGCTCAATAATCAGCACAGCTAAGCAATGTAATCTTGATAAGGATGTAGAACTACCCGAGGAAGGGGTGGAAATCTCAGCAAAAGAACGAGATCTTGTGGTTGGAAAGGTGTATAACAAAATCATGGAGATTGAGTCCCGTCTATTGCCTTGTGGGCTTCATGTCATTGGTGAGCCTCCGACAGCCATGGAAGCTGTTGCAACTCTGGTTAACATTGCTGCACTGAACCGTCCAGAAGAAGGGATTACTTCCCTCCCAGATATATTAGCTGATACTGCTGGAAGAGACATAGAGGACATTTATAGAGGGAGTGATAAAGGGATATTGAAGGATGTGGAGCTTCTTAAGCAAATAACTGACACATCACGTGGAGCAATTTCTGCATTTGTGGAGCGTACAACCAATGAGAAGGGTCAAGTAGTTGATGTAAAAGATAAACTGAGCTCAATCCTTGGGTTCGGTATAAATGAACCTTGGGTTCAGTACTTGTCGAACACAAAGTTTTACAGGGCTGACAGGGACAAACTTAGAACATTGTTTATGTTTTTGGGAGAATGCTTGAAGCTGATTGTGGCTGACAATGAGATAGGGAGTTTGAAACAAGCATTGGAGGGCAAATATGTAGAGCCAGGGCCTGGTGGTGACCCAATTAGAAACCCGAAAGTGTTGCCAACAGGAAAGAATATTCATGCACTTGATCCACAATCTATACCCACAACAGCAGCAATGCAGAGTGCAAAAATTGTGGTGGAGAGGTTGATAGAGAGGCAGAAGATTGATAACGGGGGAAAGTATCCTGAGACGATAGCACTTGTTTTGTGGGGTACAGACAATATTAAGACTTATGGTGAGTCCTTGGCTCAGGTTTTGTGGATGGTTGGTGTAATGCCAGTTGCTGATGCTTTTGGACGAGTCAACCGGGTGGAAATAGTAAGTCTTGAAGAGCTTGGAAGACCCAGAATTGATGTTGTTGTCAACTGCTCAGGAGTTTTCAGAGACCTCTTTATCAATCAGGTATTGTTCTTTTCTATGCTTCCCATCTCTTTTGGATACATGTTAGCAATGTAAGAATTCACCCATAAACCCTTAACATATATCGTCATAGAGGCTTTGAATTTCTGTGGTAATAAGAGGTCGTCAGTCCTCATGATTTTGGCTCATTTCAAATACATACTGCTTTGACTATGTTTGACTAACTGTGGCATAAGATCTCTCTTTGAGGAAAAATAAATCTTCTGCAAGTGCATATTGCTGTTTCATGGAGTAGCGTCAATAATGTGGCACTGACAATTGTATAAACTAGTTACTAACAATTTCTACATGGTAATTTTGTTGTCTGCAGATGAATCTGCTTGACCGTGCAGTGAAGATGGTAGCTGAACTAGATGAGCCAGTTGAGCAAAACTTTATCAGGAAGCATGCACTGGAACAAGCAGAAACCCTTGGGATTGGGGTTCGTGAAGCTGCAACTCGGATCTTCTCCAATGCTTCAGGATCCTATTCCTCCAACATTAACCTTGCTGTGGAGAACTCCTCATGGAATGACGAGAAGCAGCTGCAAGACATGTATCTAAGCCGAAAATCTTTTGCTTTTGATTCTGATGCCCCTGGTACAGGCATGGCTGAGAATAGAAAAGTTTTTGAGATGGCTCTGAGCACAGCTGAAGCGACATTCCAAAACCTTGACTCATCAGAGATCTCACTTACTGATGTAAGCCACTACTTTGACTCGGATCCAACCAATCTGGTGCAAAACCTAAGGAAGGATGGAAAGAAACCAAGTGCTTACATTGCTGACACCACCACAGCTAATGCCCAGGTGAGCATTGATACACACTGTACTATTATTTCAATACTAAATTCAGAATGGAGTGTCATGTTATTGTTTATATTGCAAAAGAAGCTCTGAATAAACTAAATAAATAAATTCCCAATTAACAAACTGATCTTGCAATGCAGGTTCGCACACTCTCTGAGACCGTGCGTCTTGATGCAAGGACCAAGTTGTTGAACCCTAAGTGGTATGAAGGAATGTTATCCAGTGGATACGAGGGTGTTCGTGAAATTGAGAAAAGGCTTACTAACACAGTTGGGTGGAGTGCAACTTCCGGCCAAGTTGACAACTGGGTGTATGAAGAGGCCAACTCAACTTTCATTCAAGATGAGGAGATGTTGAACAGGCTGATGAAAACAAATCCAAACTCCTTCAGGAAGCTGGTACAGACATTCCTGGAGGCAAATGGACGCGGTTACTGGGACACTGATGAGCAGAATATTGAGAAGTTGAAGGAGTTGTACTCAGAAGTTGAAGACAAGATCGAGGGAATCGATCGGTAAACTCAAACTCAATGTTGAGAACACTGTAAATTAATTTGCAAATATCAGTAAACACTATGATTTACTAGAGCTCCTCTCCCCCTTTCCCTTTTTCTGGCTCAGCAAAGCCTTTAGGAAATGTCTAATGTGAATTCTTAACCAGTTCCCCCATGTGGTTCAATTCATTTTAAGGGATATGTATCTGTACTGTTACTTTGCAGACTTTTAAGTCCTATAAATACATGTATTCAGTTCACAACTTCTTTTATAAACATTCTCAACAACATCATCATTATTTCTCAATTGACATGCATTGATAGTGTTAGAATGCATAGTTGAAATTGATGGGAATTTCAAAGCTGAAAAAAAGGCTAGAATGCCAGAAATAGTGTTAAGAGATAAATCTAAAAGAAATCCTTATGGAATGAAATAGCTTCAGATTCTTAATCTGATGACAGAGAATGAAACTTATGGAATGAAAATGCTCATTCTTACTCATTTCCCCATTTGAAATTTACACATCTGGTTTTTTTTTTTTTAATAAAAAAATTGGTTACTTTATCATTTACCCCACCGCGTGTACGTTTTCTTAACTTTTTAAGGATTTTACTGGTGACGCAGAGCTATACCTTTTTGTTTTTAAAGAAATAGCTTCTTTTTATAAGGATTTCTTGAATAAAAAAAGTAAACATGACGGCTGTTAGGTTTGAATTGTCTTTGCAACTTTCGTGGTAATTGCTGCGCTAATTCAATTCAGTATGTCCAGTTCGTGATTGGCTGGGTCAAGGGTTAGTCAAACGTCGGTCACTGTTCGTCCAACTATGTTTATATTAACACTGGCACTGCAACGAAGAATTGCAAACAACATAACTTATTTATTTTCTTCTCCGGAAACAGTTTTTTTCTCAGGTAATAGTTTTTCGGATTTCTTTCTTTCAAATCCAGTCTCATAAACATAAACATGACAGTGGCAAAAGAACAACACTACCTTAATTGGCTCTACTACAAGCCTTGAGAGCTGACTGTCCTTAACAAATGTTGGTGCAATGTCTCTGTGATTTGTGTTTCAATATTTCTTTTTCCTACTTTTCTTCTCTTTTACGTTTTTTGTTTTTCGTTTTGCCATCAGTTTGTCTTAATTTTCTTCTCTACCTTTTTCCTTTGTACCATATACTAATGTACTTTCTATGACGAAAGACAGAGACAGTGCTCAAGGTTGCAGCAGGAAGTGATCTGTGATGGAGAGAAAATATTTGTGGGAATCTTTCTCATCTTGCCTAAAAAACATATACCCATTTCCGCCCAAAAAAAAAAAAACATATCTCCATTCATATCCGACCTTTTGTTTTCTCTTATTATTTCTTTGAAGTTTATTTGCGTCTTCCAAGAGCAGATCCTTCAGTCCGTCCATACTTACTCCTACATTTTGTTTCTCTTATTATTTCTTTTGAAGTTTACTAGCACGTGACTAGTTTTTTTTATTATAATTTTTTTTTTATGAAAAATGAGTGCAACCTTTAATCGATATAATCAGTCCATACCCACCCCTATGTTTTTTTTTTCTCGTATTATTTGTTTGGCAAAATTATACTTTTGATCCTTGCATTTTGAGTAATTTTCCATTAATATTTGCAATTGCGGAGCCAATAATTTTTTAGGAAGAGATAATATTTAAAAAGCCAAAAGCTCAACAAAACAAAAATAAATATCCTTAAAATTTAGACAATACTAATGTCATTCGTAATTCATGAAAAAAAAACTAAATATCCTTAAAATTTAAACAATACTAACGCTTCTTTCCGTGAATTATTTCTTCAGGGGGAGGGGGCTTAGTACAAACATTGGGATGAGTCAAGGTGCTAACCTTCCAACTCCTTCATCTCATGTGTAAGTACTCCCTAGCTATCTAACTGCTCGTATACAACAGACAATATTACGTTTTATTAATCTTTTTTTGGTCAAAATTGTTACAATAGTCTTATGCTTTCGAAATTTTGGTAATAATACAACTTTTGCCCAAAGATTTTCTGGTTTAAGATGATATAATTTTGACCAAACGAAATTGTATAGATAATTCAAGGCGATTCCATTGAATTTTTTCATCGTGCAATTAATAACAGCACAAGCGAGGAGCAGGAGTGTCGTCATTATGGCAGTTCTACAAAGGAATTGCACAAATGTATTTCCTCTGCCATCACCACGCTAGCCTTGCTTCTCCCAATCAAGCAAGGAGCTGAAGTCGCGTCTCTTTTCGTTACAGACCGCGTTCCTATGCTGGTGTTCGTCGTTGCCTTGTTGGTTTACTTCGGCTCATTGGCTGCCAAGATACTCCAAGCTCATGATAATCCAGACTTGGCCGAGGTCATGGATAAGATTAGCCTCTTGTCTGGAACTTTTGCGTTGAACTTAGAATTGCTAATCACTGTTCCAGCTTTTGGATGGTTTGCCATCTTCGTGTGGAGCATTTGTCTTGCGATGGCTGTATCAAAGTCATACCATGAAATTGCAGATGTGGTGAGAAGATTGTATCAAAGTGGAGCTGAAGAACTTGCTCATGCATCTGACAAGTTGAAAGATCTCTTCAGGAATATTATTGGCCACTTGAACGATGCTCTGCCTGTATAATTTCTACATACATATATGTAAATTGCTCTCTTTTGTTGATTACTTATGTTTATACCCAAAATGAACAGCCAATGAGAATGAGACACGTGGAAGAGATCGAGCTTGGTTAGGGCCGCCCTCGGCACCCTACCTACCGATCACTCCATTAGGGCAACGCCCTCTCATGGGACACGTGGCATGCTCCCCAGCGACGTCCACAGTCACACATCGAAATTATCAACAAAGTGCACACCTCTCAAGGCCTATAAAAAGGGGCCAACTACCCCAAAATAGAGGTAATCAGAACTTACGGCATACAAGCCTATTGATCTGTCAGTTGAACTTTCTAAATCCCGAACTTACTCAAGCATCGGAGAGCCTTTGGCTGGTACCACACCGGTGCCTTGGATCTTACCGAGCGTTTGCTCATATTGCAGATCACGCTCCCTACCGAGGCATTGAGGACACCGAAGGTATAAAATTACTAAGTTGACCCTCTAAGTCAGAGAACCACTTTTTGGCGTCAACAGTTTGGCGCCGTCTGTGGGAAACGATAAACATATGGGGACCAACTCGAAAACTACGTTCCTACCGCAAGAGGGGATGCCGTATAGTATGCCAGGTGGAGCTAGCCCGGCGCCCCCATACACCCCGGCAACTAATCCACCTGTACTCCGACCCGCTGAAAACACGGAGCTTTTAGCCCAAGTCGTGTCCCTTCGGCAGGACATGGCTAGGTTACAAGAACACAACAATTTCCTCTCGTCCAAGGTGGACGAAACACAACAGCTGCTGAACCAGCAGCAAACGCAAAACATCCAGACCGATCGATCCTCCGAGAGCCTACAGACTCCCTGTCGGCAGAGGAAGGGTAAAAAGGTGGCCGAGGCTGCGCCTGCACCATCTAAACCCTTGGTAGTCTCGGCACCAAAAAATAAGCCTCATGTGCCGAAGAAAGTTTATTCCGATTGTCGCCATAGGCTATTGGATCGGGAGGCCGAACGACAAACCGAGCGACAGGGGTCGCCAATCAGGATAAAGGCGCGCCTGGATGACCCCCGGCTGAGAAGTCTGGGAAGGAGGTCGCCGATACGGAGGATACAAGTCTTGGAGTCAACGGCAGAGTCCGACCAAGAATACGCCCCTTCCACGAATCGGTCATCATCCTACCGTTCGGCAACGCCAACAC
>NW_018921663.1:29433-44790 GCF_002207925.1 Prunus avium | reverse complement strand
AAGCGATTATTCAATTCCACTAGTTGCTTATCAATGATAGTAAGAAATAGATCCACACGATAATAATGGCGGTTTGTGATTTTCTGAGCTTTACGTCGTGATCTCCCTTGTGGTACAAATAAATCATCCATGTTAGGAACGTCAATATCATTGTTGCCACAAAATCTTGATACTTCGCCAAGCAAATCATCAAAGTCATCATCCCTCACGGATTGTAGCTTTTGCTTACATCTTTGGACCAACATCATCGCATTCACAATATCTTGATCTTTCTTTTGTAATGCCTTTGACAAATCATTTGTGACTCCCAATATAAATCTCATCAAATATAGGTGAAACACAAAGTCAAAAGTTTGTATTTCTTTTAACAACCTATTTGCTTCACCTAAATTATCTTGGTCGACATCATCAACAATCCATTCAAGCACCTTCATCATGGGGTTGAAACATAGTATTAATACTAAGTAAAGTATCATAATGTGAGTTCCAATGTGTATCACAAGGACGTTTGAGAGTAGTCTCTTGATTTAACCCTTGCTCCGTTTCAAGATCATCAATTTCAAGAGCTTTCATAATATCTTTTTGTTGTTGCTCTCTAAGTGCATCACAATGCTTACACGATGCTCCAATAATATTAATGACACTACTAGCCGTTGTGAAGAAAGTAGCAATGTTTTCATTTCCCTTTGCCACGGCTACAAGAGTTAGTTGTAGTTGATGTGCAAAACAATGGATATAATATACTTGAGGATATTCTCTCAAAATCTGTGTTTTAAGACCATTGAGCTCACCTCTCATATTACTAGCGCCATCATACCCCTGTCCTCGTAGCCTAGACATGCTCAAATTTGTTGAAGAAATCAACTGCTCAATTGCCTCTTTCAATTTGCTACTAGTCGTATCAGAGACATATTGGACACCCATAAACCTTTCAATTACTTGCCCTTTTTTGTTCACATAACGCAACACCATCGCCATTTGCTCTCTTATTGAAACATCACGTGATTCATCTACCAATATAGAAAAGAATGCATCGTCCAAATCATTAATAATTGCATCAATGGTTTCAGCGGCACAAGAATTGACAAGCTCTTTTTGAATTTTAGGAGCAATAAACTTGAGATTCCTTGGAGCGTTCTCAAACACAACGGCACAAACTTTCTCATCATGATCGGCAAGAAATTGTAAAAGCTCCACATAATTACCCTTATTGCTAGTTGTTTCGCTTTCATCATGGCCACGAAAAGGAAGACCTTGTCTCAATAAATATCTAGTGCAATCAAGTGCGGCAGTTAATAGAATGCGATAATTAATACGAGCTTGGTCTGTCTGCTTGATCACAATGGTTTCAACGTGTTGCTTCTGATTCATTAAATCTGTACAATGTTGTGTAGCTTTATTGTGAAGACTTCCAACTTGTCCAACATGGTCCCTAAAATTCTCGGGCCCCTTCCTCCAATTTTTAAACCCTTTCTCAGTGAAGACATCGCTTCCAGCCTTTCCTTATTTATCAAAGTCGCATTTAAAAAGATAACAATGAAGACAAAATGCAGCATCCTTTTCTTTACTGTACTCCAACCAAACAAATGAATCAAACCATTTGACAAGAAAACATCGATTACTCTCCCCCATAAGTGTTTGAGGCATGTCATTTTGGCTTTTAGGCTGACAAGGACCCCTTTGTAGATAGGCTCTTCGGATTTGTTCTCAAAAATTGGGATTATAATAAGTCATTGGAGGCCTAAGTCCAGGGTCTGCAGGAAGATTAACTAATATTTCATCCAACTCAGTGACCTCCGATTGTTTTGGACTACCCGAATTATTCAAGGGATGATGTGAACTAGGCGGATTATTTGAAGGATTATTTGAAGGATGATTGGAACTAGCCGGATTATTTGAAGGAGGGTTAGAGCTACCCCTATTATTTGAAGGAGGATTTGAACTACTCGGATTATTTGAAGGAGGATTTAAACTCTTTCTCTTAAAGTACCATTCCATAACTGTACAATTAAAACAAAATAAGAGTTTGATGAATTTGGGTGATGTGAAATTGGTCTTTTATAAAGAGAATTCTCAATCCCATTCAAATAAGGAATTCCCAAAACCCAATTGAATAAAGAGAACTCCCAATTAAAACCCAATTATATAAGGAATTATAGTAGCCTAATTAAAACCCAATTATAGAAGGAATTATAGAAGCCTTAGAAAAGCCCACGAAATGGCCCAGAAGCTTCCCTCTTTTTTCCTCTTTTTTTTTTTTAAAAAAAACCCTGGTCCAAAACGACGTCATTTTGGCCAGGTTAAATAATAATAAAAAAAAGCAGCGTCCTTTAAACAGCATGGTCCAAAACTACGTCGTTTTGGCCAGGCTTCGTTAAAAAAAAAAAAAGGTCGCGCGCAGCGCGCAAGAACCAGCAGCGCAGCGCAGAGTTGGTTTGCGCATTTCGTCGAACAGATTGTGTGCATATCTGGTCTGAAGCAGAGGTGCAACACCAGAGGCTGTAATGGATTTTTCCGGCAACCGGAGGTGCAGGTGCACCTCCTTGTGCCTGCACAGGTCCACCACTGAGTGTGTGGGACCCGTTGTATTGGTGGGCTCCACCTCTATTAGAGAGTTGGTGCCTAAGGTGGTGGCCAAAGTTGGTGCCTCTAGCACCACCCAAATATGTAAGAGCATGTGTTCGGTTCATTTTTACACATGATTTTTCATGTTATTCACCCACTATTTTGAGTTAGTTCTTGACATTTTATAGCTTTTTACTTCTTTTTTGTGTTTTGTTAGATTTTACCTTGGTTGGGATGAAAATGAGCTAAAAGTGCATTATTGGTTATAAACTTTATTTTTGTTCATTTTCGTAGGTCAACTTCTTGGCCTGGGATCAATATGCTCTGGTGCTCGGATGAGGTCATGATCTTCATGAGACTTGTTCCAATGGATGTTAACTACAACATATCCAAATTTGAGCTCCATTGGACAAGTATTGCCTATCCAACCAATCCAGCATGTTACCACAGCTCTGGAAATCTGGAATTGGCCAGCTTTTACCTCCATTGTGTCATCTTGATTATTCTTGTTACCATAACACTTGGTAACAAGAATTTACCTTAGTAGATGAGTTCTTTTCTGAAGCATTTGGCATCTTTGTGAGGACAAGGCTTCATCATTCCACCATTGAAGACTTCAAGCTTTCATCATTTTCTGAAAATCTGTAAACTCTTTCTAATTTCATTTTGAGTTTGTATTTGAAATAAGTATGAGCAACTAAACTCTATAGCTAGGGCTTAGGTTGAAGCCCTAAACATGATTACCTTTTTGTTTTGATGCTTGAGTGTATGAATTTCTAGATATTGTTGATGAATTCCAATTCACCAAATTAGTCTATCCTTGATGTGTGTTTTTCCTTGGTTGGCCATCTTTGAAAGCATGCTTCTTGAGATTGTTGGGATTATGTGTATCCTCATGTTATCCTAAGCAATAAATGGATGAAGTAAGAATCATCCATGTGAATTGGTTTCTTGAATACCTAATGTAAACACCATGCTATTAGGGTTCTTGTGATGTTCATATTCTCTTTGAACTTAATGGGTTTTCCTTGCAATCGAATCGAAGTACGAACCATACCTAGGTTCGGTTATGAGGAGGGCACAAGTATTGTAGCACGAACCATGCACTTTACGTATATTAGAGAGAATCAATGCGTCTTGAGCCACGACCCATGGTCTTGATTGCGAACATCTTCATCAACACGTTTAGAGTTCATCACTTGAGTATTCATGAACTTGGGTAGAATTGTTTAGGGTGGATTCCGAAACCCTAGTGTTTGTTACATTTTAATTCCACTCTTTGATAATTCATCTATGCCTTTCTTATTCAATTTTAAAGTCCATTTACTTTCATGCAATAAAAATAGGTCACTTCAAACAAATCAAACCCCCCCCCTAATGTGTGTGTGAGTTGTGTGTTCGACACGTTATGTGTCTTTGTTACTGAATTTTATTTGTTTCTGTAATTGTTTTGGACTTTTGGTCCGCGTTGTGTTCTTGCATTTTCTGTGCTGAATCCAACCGTATAAAGAACTTGAATTTTGGACATACGGTTGGAAAGTTATAGGTCAAAAACTGGACAGAGGTCGAAACTGAAAAACAGAGAAAACGAATCTGCCCAAAAACGACCGGTCGCTTTTACCTGACGACCGGTCGCTCATCACGTCAAAATTTGAAAAACGATTCTGTAAAAAACGACCGGTCGCCACTATTCACTGTTCACGGCACTGTTCACAGGTGATAAAGTGGTGATAAAATGGTGATAGAAAATGTTGTTTGTTTTTTTCTTTAGTTTTCTTGTGTTGTTTCATTTCTTTTACATTTCTTTACTTATTTTTAGTTTCCATTTTGCATTTGTGGTGTGTCAATTAAGTGTTCTTTACGTACTCAAACTAGAACTTATAGGAAACCGACAAGTTCTTCGTGGGATCGACCCCGTACTTACATAATTTATACTTCGTTAGATTCGTGCACTTGCGGGTATTTTTAATTGGTTGTTTGCACATTAATTTGTGTCCTCTTAGGAATGCAACAGCATGTCCACCCCAAAAGGCAAAGGCAAGAGATGGCACTATTCATGTGAATAGTGCCAGCCTTGCCATTTTTTGTTCCACCCCAAAAGGCTAAGGCAAGGGCAAATACTATTCATTGTACTTTATTTCCTATTTTTTTGTCTGAATTTTTTTATACTTTAAACTATTAATTTTGATAAGCTTTTCAGATAATATTTTCAGTTGCCACATGTCACTATTTATTATAAAATTCTCACCTAAAATTTGAGACAACATTTTCGGATAAAATTTTTGGTTGCCACATGTCCATTTTTATTATAAAATTCACATCTCACTTATCATACAATTGAAATATCTACTCACTCATCATACAATTAAAATACTCCTGGTCCTCATAGTCTAACATAATCGAGTACAAGGACGGCTCAATCATTGGCGGAGGTAGTTCCACCGGATCACGACGTGGGGCAGTATTTTCCTTCGGAGGATGTAATAGTGCCATTATTTCCGACACGGAACACACCACTGGAACCGATTGCGGGCATTGCTCACTTGAGGAGACATGTGAAATGGTTTTCCTCTTTTTTGTTTTGCCTTGAATAATCTATTAAAAAAATGAAATTGGAAATGTAAGAAATATATATATATATATATGTGACATTAAATTGAATAAAACGGCAATTATTATTTTTTACCTCATCGCCAAGATTTTGACCTCTTCAAACATTTGTCCACGACCCTCCGGCTTCGATGGAAGAGGCCATTTATATTTTTGCACAAATGGAATTTTTTAAGAGAAAAATGTGAGTGGAAAGAAAAAAATATTGGAAGGAGAAGAGTTGGTATGAAGATTTGGTGTGGGAAAGTGAATAACATCGATAGGTATTTATAGGGAAAAAAATCTAGTATTTTTTGGTTTTTTTTTTTGAAAAAAATTGAATTTTTTTTAATTTTTTTTGACCAAAAAAACGAGGGCCATCGGATTTCTAGGAAAGAAGCCATCGCAGTGCCCAGGAAGCGCCACGTGGCATTTTTCCGTTGGGCCTTGTCAGGCGCTGACGTCAGCGAGTGTAAATCAAATTTTTTTTTACCGTTGGCGCATGAAATTCACGCGCCAACGGTAAAAAATAATTGAATTTACGGTTGCTGACATCATCGTGACGTCAGCGCCTTCGGCCTGCAGCCTAGGCAGGATCTGCCCATGGGCTTGCTCTGTTCGGTGGGTCCCAGCACTTGCCCGGGCTGGATTTCCTGCGCTGGAGGCTTGCTGGGCTCGCTTGGGGGGCCCTTTTGCCCAGTTTTAAAGCAGGGGTGGACATGCTCTAATAGAAGATTTCAAGGATATTATTTCTTATAATCACCAAATGAAAGTAATATTTGGAAATAGGAAAATATTTTCAAGGAAAGTATTTAGAGGCAATGTTTAAGCCAATTTTTTTGACCGTTGGCGCGTGAAATTCACACGCCAACGGTAAAAAAAATTTGAATTTACGGTCGCTGACGTCATGATGACGTCAGTGCCTTCGGGCTGCAGCCCAAGCAGGATCTGCTCGTGGGCTTGCTTAGTTCGGTGGGTCCCAGCACTTGCCCGGGCTGGATTTCCTGCGCAGGAGGCCTACTGGGCTCGCTTGGGGAGCCTTTTGCCCAGTTTTGAAACAGGGGTGAACATGCTCTAATAGAAGATTTCAAGGATATTATTTCTTATAATCACCAAATGAAAGTAATATTTGGAAATAGGAAAATATTTTCAAGGAAAGTATTTAAAGGCAATGTTTAAGCCATAAACTGTTGTGGGAGTGATTTTCCTCCCTAGAGAATATTTGTCTCGACTCGAGATCCCTTCTTCCTCTTCGCTTCTCTTTCTCCCTACAAAACAACAATGAGTGAAAAGACCACACCAGGGGGGTGTTGGCCAAAGACCCTCCAATGCCTAAGTAAGATCAATTGTGTGTAGGATAAACAGTAACTAACAAAGTGTGCGGAGATTTCTCTCAGGAAGAACTGGGTGGCCGGAGTCTTGTGTGTGTGAGAGAGAGGGAGAGAGTGGCAGCTAGGGTTTGTGATAGGGGATTTCTACAAAGTTTCAGACATCCCTCAAACATTGTGCGTAGCCATATATTTATAGGAGCCTCAGAGGCTAGGGTTTTGGAAGAATAATTCCACACATGGAAAGAAATTATTCTCTCTCAAGTTGGAGAGATTGAGTTAATTAGGGATTTGAATAAAATCAAATCCCCAATTGTTGCAAGGATCCCCAATTTAGTCAAATAATTCCCAAATTGATTGGATTAATTATTTGACCTAGGATTTGTAAATATTTGTTTCCATAATTGTCCACAACAATCATCATAACTTATTCCAAACCAGTTCTAATACAGATTTGGAGGATTTCCAATTGACAACTCTTGCAAGATCTCACCATTGTTTTCGAAGATTGCTTTGCCACATCTTTGCATTAGTATAATTTCCAATAAACAATCTTAATTTCCAGCTACAGCCAATCAGTTCGAGTTTTGCTTTCTTTCCATTTACTTTGCTTTACGTTTATGTTGTTTATCTTTCTCATAACAAGACTTATTGCTATTATTTTGTAGTGGTGATTTGAATTGCATTGTATGTTTGCAACTAGTTTAGTCCTGTTATTTTTATTGTGACTATTTTTAATTCAATTTGGCCCTTTGTTTCTTATTTGCACTTGATAAATATTGAAGACCTTTATCATTTAAGGCATAGAAAAGAACTAGTATAAGTCATCAACTGTCCTCATTGCTAAAATATGAATATGGTTTGAATACTTTAGGTTAATTGTATTCTTCTTCATAAGGAGGTATATATAGGAGTTTACATGAGTGCTTTACAAGAAAATAGATACAGTAATCAATTAGGAGAATATCTCCCAATTATACAAGAATATGTCAACTATATAAAATAAGGAGTAAATCCCCTAATTAATCAAGGAGAAGGATAGCTCATGTCAACACTCCTCCTCAAATTGGTGCATACACGTCACCAATGCCTAACTTGGTAAGTGAGTCATAAAACACTCTTCCACAAATAGCTTTTGTTAAGACATCAGCTAATTGATCTTCTGATTTTACAAAGGGTAGACAAATGATCTTGTTCTCAATTTTTTCTTTGATGGAGTGTCTATCCATCTCAACATGTTTGGTTCGATCATGTTGAATTGGATTACGAGCAATATCGATAGCTAACTTGTTATCACAATGTAACTCCATTGGCTTTTCTGGTTTGAAACCCAATTCTGTCAAGAGTCCTCTGATCCACAATAGTTCACAAACTCCTTAAGCCATTCATCGATACTCTGCTTCTACATTAAACCTGGAAACCACATTTTATTTTTTACTCCGCCAAGTGACAAGGTTACCTCCAACAAATGTAAAGTAACCCGATGTAGAGCTTCAATCTATAACGGAACTAGCCCAATCAACATCTGTGTATCCAATAACTTCAAGATTTCTATTCTTGGAGAACATTATTCCCTTTCCAAGGGCTGACTTTAAGTACCTTAAGATCCGATCAACTGCATTCCTATGAGAAACACTGGGAGAATGCATAAATTGACTAACCACACTTATAACATATGTAATATTTGGTCTTGTGTGTGCCAAATATATCAACCTTCCAACAAGGTGCTAGTATTGTTCTTTATTGGTAGGAACCCGGTCCATATCTTCACACAACTTGTGATTCATCTCAATGGGTGTGTCAATAGGCTTACATCCAAACATTCCTGTTTCAGTGAGTAGATCCATCACATACTTCCTTTGAGATAGAAATATACCAGTTTTTCACATTGCTACTTCAATTCCGAGGAAGCATTTCAGAGCACCTACATCATTCATCTCAAATTCCTGAGATAAATACTTCTGTAGCTTCTGTTGCTCTCTTGTGTCGATCCCAGTTACGACCATATCATCCACATAAACAATTAATATAGTGATTTTTCCTCCATCACGCTTTAAGAACATGGTATGGTTTGAATTACTTTGAGTGTATCCAAAAAATTTCATGGACTTAGTAAATCTGCCAAACGATGCCAAAGAGATTGTTTTAACCCATACAATGATTTTCTGAGCTTGCAAACTTGATTTTTCTTGTCAAGAGCTATATTTCATCTTGGTGGTAAATCCATGTATACCTCTTCTTCCAAGTCTCCATGTAAGAAGGTATTTTTAACATCGAACTGATGTAGTAGCCAATATAGATTTACTGCTAGAGACAGTAGGACTCTGATAATGTTCATCTTGGCTACTGGGGCAAATGTCTCTTGGTTGTCCACTCCATATCTCTGTGTGTACCCCTTCACCACCAATCTAACTTTATATCTTTCAATTGATCCATCTACTTTTAGTTTTACAGTATAGATCCACCTGCATTCCACCATCTTCTTTCCGAGAGGTAAAGGTACGAGCTCCCATATGGCATTCTTCTATAGGGCTCGCATTTCTTCATTCATGGCTTCTTTCCATTTTGAGTCTTCTAGTGCTTCATTCACACTATTTGGGACAGATATATTGGCCAATTGCTTCACAAGTGTACATGTAACTCTACTAATCTGCTTAGAGATATATAATTATTGATGGGGTATTTCCTTTTGACTTTAAGATCTGCTTCGTACTGTACTTGAGGTTTAGCACAGTTTTTCCTTTCTGGAAGCTGATATGTAGGGGTATCTGTATCCTTTATGCTTTTGAAATCAAATCATTATGGTATATTTCATTAGTGTTATCAGTTTCAGGGTGAGATGTTACCTGAATGACTTCCTTATAAGGTGATTGGTGTGGTACTAGAGCTGAAGGCAGGTTCAGAGCGGGCAAAATATCTTAAAACATTTCAACTTCCTCCTCTCAAATTTTGGCAGCATGGAGTCGACTGGTCGTTTTTCACTGGTAATAAAGGCTCAATGTTCGGTAAAGGAGGACAAAGCGATTGATCGTTTGGGTAGAGCGACCAATCGTTTTGACATAGTGGCTTCGCCTGTGAAGGAATAAAAGGGGGCAATCAATCGTTGTGGAGGGGGACCGATCGCTTTGATGCTGAATCTCTTCCATTGTGAAAAAGTCCAGAAAAGTCTAGGTGTTTGGCTCTAGATTCTCTTGTGCTTCTGAAAAATAAATATCGTGTTCTCGGAACACTACATCCATGGAGGTAGCCTTTGTGATGAGGGGCATAGTTAATAAAAACACACTTTTCTGCGCGGGGACCCAATTTATTGCTTTGGTGATCATAGAAATGTACGAATACAACACATCCGAAAATATGTGGTTTAGGGTTTGGGGTGGGAGGTGTTTGGAGATGATGGTGAAGTATTTGAAGAGTAGTTTGGAAATTCAAGATACTTGAGGGAATCCTATTTATAAGGTAAGTTGCATAGAGGACGACCTTGCCTAAAAAAAGATCGAGGCATGTTTGCACCAAATAAAGATGCATGAACGACTTCCAACAAATGTCGGTTCTTTCGCTCAACCACCTTATTTTGTTGGGGAGTATATGGACATGAGCGTTGATCTATGATGCCATGATCCTGTAAGAATTTTTTGAGATCATGATTAAGAAATTCTCTATCATTGTCAGAACAGAGAACCTGTATTTGGGGATGGAACTGAGTCACCACCATTTTATGGAATTGTTGAAACGTTAAACTGACTTCCCCTTTGGTTTTGAGAAGGCAAACCTAGGTTTTTCAGGCGTAGTCATCAATGAAAGTGACAAACCATCGAGCTTCAGCCTGAGTAGTGATTTAAGCAGGCCCCCAAACATGAGAATGAATAAGGGAGAAGGGAATTAAATTTTTATTTGTACTTAATGGGAATGGAACACAATGACTCTTAGCCAATTCACGCGTATCACACTGGAAACTGCAAAATCAAAACTGGAAAATAATGATGGAAACAACTTCTTCAGATAATCGAACGAGGCATGCCCAAGACGTTTATGCCATAATCAAACTTTGTCTCTCTGCCTCTCAGAATTAGGTCCACTTGTTGTGAAAGCTTGACCAACCTTGGTCTCACTATCCGGTGCCTAGTCCAAGTAGTAGAGTTTGCCCCGCCTAGTGCCACGACCAATCGTCTTCCCCGTGAGGATGTCCTGAAAAACAAAATGATTCGGCCAAAATGTTACAATACACCCCAAAGTAGTAGTAAGTTGTGCAACAGACAACAAGTTATGGTCCAAGGATAGAACAAGCAATACATAATCTAGATGAATAGAGTTAGAGAGAGATAAAGAGCCCTCCCCAACCACAAGGGAGGGGGTACCATTAGCATTAGATACTACCGACTGAGTGGTTGGTTTACGACTAATAAGTTGGCCATGATCAAATATCATGTGATCTGTAGCACCCAAGTCAACAATCTATGTGGGCTTTGGAGAGGATGTATGAAAAGTAAATCCTTTGGTGGTGGTGATAAAAGCATGAGTCCGGTTAGCTGGTTAAGTGGGAGTGACTGCATGCTTCTGTGGAGGGAGTGAATCGTAAGGGGTCTTGACATCGCAGGGGAAGTAAGATTTGATATGAGTGTGTGTTTATGGTTAAGGAGTTGATTTGAGAATTTGAGGAATTTGATGTATGAATTTGATTTAGGAATTTGATTTAGGGATTGGTTTTGAATTTGAGGGTATGATTTGAGGGATTAGAGACAACCTATGATCGATTGCTTTGATACCATGCTAAAATATGAATATGGTTTGAATACTTTAGGTTAATTGTATTTTTCTCCATAAGGAAGTATATATAGGAGTTTATATGAGTGTTTTACAATGAAATAGATACTGTAATCAATTAAAAGAATGTGTCCCAATTATATAAGGATATGTCAACTATATAAAATAAGGAAGTAAATCCCTTAATTAATCAAGAAAATAAATCTCCTTGATTAATTAGGATAGCTCATGTCAATACTCATCATCAGTGACGAAGCTATGCCAAAACCTGCGGTGGCCTTGGCCCCCTCAAAAATTTCACAAACTATAATGTATTTGGGTTGCATTGGACAGGTTTAGTAAAAATTGGATGATAAAATAAGCTTGCGGCCCTTCCACAATAAAGAAAAGTTGAAAATTCCGTAAAGTCCGAATTGGACACATGTTGCTTCTATTTCGGGTAGAATAGTCTTACGGCCCAATCAGTTAAAACTGAAATCTTGACCAATATGTTAAAACCAAATCGTTACCCACCATTGCCAATCGTTACCTTGTGTCATGGTTTGACCAATATGTTGCTTGTGTCATGGTTTGTACTTTTCTGGGCTACGTGGTTAGCCTTGGTGTACCACGTTTGTTTTCCTTGCTTTTGGTTTCTTCTCTGTTGTGCCTCCACACCTTCTGGGTCTTTTATTCAAAGCTGAATTTGACCAAAAAAATAAAAATAAAAAAACAAAGTTTCGGGTAGAATAGTCCGAATTGGATATGAAAAAAGAGATAATACAAATTCCCAACAGTATTGTGTGTTGTGCAAGCATAAAAACAGAAAAGTATTTTTAGCTTTTGCTGTGAAGTTGCCAAATTGAAGTGTTCCACCTCCCTAAACCCTTCATATAAATTTGATAACCACCCAACATAGAAATTAAAGTGTATACACAAGAATAACAAAAAGCTGTTATTTCCTCTTCCCATTCATACAATCACATCGCATCTGTTTCTGTTTTTGTTTGAAGAAAACCTCAGAGATGATCGGAATGCAGTGCTTCTCCATTCGATCAAAGCTTTGCATGTCCATCTTTTCCAATGAATTATTTTCTAACTCTTCGAGGCATCTTTTCTTTTCCTCTATTCAGGTTTTATTTTATCTTCAAAAGAAAATCACAATCAATGTTTTTGTTATATCTTAGGTGAGGCCAATGATGATTTAAACATATTTTGCCTACATCGCTTGATGATCTCATTTGGATGAGATAATGATAAACTGAAATGTATCATGAGGCCTCTTCTGCTAACAAGCTTTAAACTGTCTCGTCTCTTGTTAAAACTCATTGTCCTTATTTTGCTACCATTTACTTTTGACATTCGTCTACATTATCCTTCACGGCTTTACCGTCGAAGGTTTTGCTCCATCTGGTTGTTCTATTTTGCATTTACGCCGTCACAGATTTTCTGTCGAAGATTTTGTTTGTTTCTTGTTCGTTGTGTTGAGTTTGTGCTACTTTTAGTTTCCTGTTTGCTTGCTTATAAGTTTATCAATTACGGTGGCAAGGACGATATTTTTCTGACGGATATCATCGAAGAAGCAGTGTGGCGATTGCATCGCAGTTTTGGCTGTTGGGAGCAGTTATTGGTGATTTATCTGTTGTGTAGGGATTAAATTGATTCAGTGAAGACCCCTGGTTCTTCCATTCCACCAATCCCATAACCAGAAGCATATTTTTTACATGGTTGAGGATGAGTCTGTTGACTTGTCTTGTCCTAACCTTAAGTCTCGCAGTCCTTGTGATGTCTCTTCCTCCAAGGATGGTACCGACATTAACCAATCTTTACAAAGCAAAATTAATCACCACTGTCTTTCATTTTCTCAGTTTGGTGGTGCAGTGTTTTTTGTTTCCTGTCTTTTTCGTTTTGTTTTGCAGGGTGTACGTGTTTCTTTGCAAATTGTCAGATTGAAGTTGGTGGGATAGTCTTCCTCGCACCCGATGCCTACTCCAAATGAGAGTCTGATGGTTGCCGCCGTTCCAAATGTTTTGTTTTGTTTAAAGTGCCGCAGAAACAGAAGTGAGGGAGGAGGAGGAGAAGTCTCAGTCAGCAGCGCGGCAGTGCCGCTTTTATCATGACTGGTTTCTTTGAATAAAATTCGGGTCATCTGACTCGAACAAAGGACTTGATGGGTCGGGTTGGATTGGATGACACGTGTCAGATTACACAAGCTTTGCATCCCTCTGATTTGAGATCAATGACAATTTGGTGCATAACTTTTAAAAAATTTATAAAAATAATTATAAAGTTAGGAATCCTTACATAATTGGCCCCTTCATTAGTTTCAGCATGACAAATTTTTTTTTTTGTCAAAATGACATTTGTATTTTTTCACGTAGCACTTGATGAACATCTTTCTTTTACATAAACGCTAAATTAACGGATGTCATGAGAAAACAAATGATTTATAAGAAAACCCTAATGTTCAAAGTGCCCCTTTACAAAATAGTAGTGATTTGTGTGTTACATTGACACAGAGACTAAATAGTGTAACAATTTGTAACTTTAAGATTGTTTCTAATATACAAGGACTAAACTCAAAGACTCAATTGCCTCAATTAAATTTATTATTAATTTTAATAAGGTTCCAGTTTAGGATTAAAATAATAAATAATTCAATATAAGTTCAATTGAAAAAGTGGTATTTCAATTTATTATTAATTTTGAGTTTGCACTATGAATGCAATTCACCTCCAGGGACTCAACAGGCCAGCCAAGTATGCAAAGTCTTGGCCACTGGTTTAAAAATATTTACACATATTGCCATTGTATAGTCAATCCTCTCACCAAACCCTTGCCGCATCCCAATTTCCATCTCCTTCATTCCAAGATCGGTGTCTCCGATGGTGCCACCGTCTTGCAGGGGCGTATTAGGTAATATCCTACATCAAAGGAGATCACTTCATCATCAACAACACAATCTGCTCCATCAACCACACAATCGGCTCCTCCGTATTAAAGTCAACTATGATATGTGCTAAGTTGTCTTTCCTATTCTATTTGATTAGGATTGATTTAGTCATTCAATTATGATTGTATTCAAACTGTATATAATCATAGACCTGTACTTGTAAACATATCAATGAAATTTACCAATTAATCTCAGCTCTTATATGCAGGAGACCGGGCATTCTAGCCAATTTGTACCATGTTGCTCATGGTATGATTATTCCGCATTGTGTTGAAGTGGATTCTACTCCCAGTGTATGAATGTACATTTGACTGCTATGTAAAATAAACAGTTTATACTTTAGCAAAGTTGATTTTCTCTGCCTAAATTTTACTTAAATAACTCTCGATCTTCAGCTCTGATACCGTATTAAAATTAGACTATTGATCTCAAAACTTCTTGCAATAAATTAAAGGGGTTCTTAGATCTAAGTCCAAAACGATTAGCTGTCATTGGGTCTAGTCCTCGTGTTTTTGGTTTTAGATGTAGGTCCTTTGACATTTATTACTTTTTTGTTATGTCGATTTTACCCTTTAAGGTAAATAAGGAAAACACATTGAAAATCTAAATTTAATGCATTATTTCCTTGAAATTGAATTCCAAAATTTGAATTTTGAATTTTTTTTTCCTTTATAATATTCCTAATATATAGATAAAATACAATTTAATCAATAAAAAGTAAAGACTCACATATTATACCAATCGATCAGACAAGCACCCACATTAAATTATGTACCTGACATACAGGTAAATAATGTTAATACATACATGTATATATCTACCTACCTTACAGGTAAGTGTTTTTTTTCTTGAATTTTCTTAAGCAGTTTTTTCTGGAGGTTCATATTTATATACATACGTACATGTCTTCCATGTAATAGTGTAATTTTTTTTTTTTCCAAAGAAATTTTGTATGAATTTTTATCTCAGTTGAGTTTAAAGATCCATACCAAGATATTATATGAGTTCAATTAGCTGGGTTAGAGGGTATAACTACCTAGACTAGAGGTAATTTATGGATTTAATTACCTGGACCATAGGTAATTTATGGGTTTAATTACCTGCATACAAGGTGTATGCATAAGTACCTTACCTATTGTTAAGGTATGAAGTTTTTATGAACTCTTATTACAAATTTTGATG
>NW_018921663.1:2451-27235 GCF_002207925.1 Prunus avium | reverse complement strand
TCATTAAGAATTGAAATTATTAATTAAATGAGGATAATATGGTAAATCCACACTTTTTCATATTAAAAAAATTAAAAATAAAAGAAAAATTAGATAATGGATCCTATTTTTATGGAACACAACTACCCATTATCTTTTTTTATTCTAAAATAAATTTTAAAAAACCTCTCGCAGGCGCGGAAGCGCGTGCAGAGAGGCTAGTATATAGATAAAATACAATTTAATCAATAAAAAGTAAAGACTCACATATTATACCAATCGATCAGACAAGCACCCACATTAAATTATGTACCTGACATACAGGTAAATAATGTTAATACATACATGTATATATCTACCTACCTTACACTTACAGGTAAGTGTTTTTTTCTTGAGTTTTCTTAAGCAGTTTTTTCTGGAGGTTCATATTTATATACATATGTACATGTCTTCCATGTAATAGTGTTTTTTTTTTTTTTTTTTTTCCAAAGAAATTTTGTATGGATTTTTATCTCAGTTGAGTTTAAAGATCCATACTAAGATATTATATGAGTTCAATTAGCTGGGCTAGAGGGTATAACTACCTAGACTAGAGGTAATTTATGGATTTAATTACCTGGACCAGAGGTAATTTATGGGTTTAATTACCTGCATACTGCATACGAGGTGTATGTATAGGTACCTTACCTATTGTTAAGGTATGAAATTTTAATGAACTCTTATTACAAATTTTGATGTCGATATACCTTGGGAAAATTTCAGAATTCAATAAATAGATTTGCAATTAAATTCAAATCAAATATGATAATTTATATCCTACAAATCAATAACTTACCAGTTTTAGGAATTCATAATTTACCTTATTTATCTTTTAGGTGCATAACTGGAACAAAAAATAAAAAATAAAAAAAAGTAAATATCAATAAATTGAAATAGGCATGTAATCTTATGTGGCGCAAAAGTCAAAGGACTTGGATCAACAACAATTTCTGCGTGAATTGCACCCAAAATCTCTCCTCATAATTGGACTTATGCCAAATTTTCTATAAATTAAAATGCGTAAATTTTATATATTGTGAGTCAAGGCTTCGAATACTTTAATTTGGGATTTTTATGTTCTCAACACGTGCTTGTGTGTTGGCTGGCTGGAACAGATTATGTTAGGCACGCAATCTTGTTTGTGGCTGGAACAGATTATGTTCGGCACATGTTGGAGTACACGTGGCCAAATTGGGGTATAGGATATTTTTAGGCTTGAAAGTTTGTTGGTTCCATATTTTAAACTGCTCAGACATGGATCAATAATTTTTGTATATTATTTTAATATTAACCAATGAAAAGGTGGTATAAGTTCAATTTTTAGGATAATAAATAATAAGGTGAATAGACACCGATCTTAGAATGAAGGAGATGGAAATGGGGATGCGGCAAGGGTTTGGTGAGAGCATCAACAAGCTGATCTATAGTGGAGACATTAGACACTTGAAAAAGACCACGAGTGACATGATCCCGTACAAACTGAAAATCAATATCGATATGTTTCATACGGAAATGTAGGACAAGATTAGCACAATAGAACATGGCTTCAATGTTATCACAGGAGACAATTGGTGTTGTGGGGAGAGGAATGCCATGTTCACGTAGTAAGGGTTGAATCCATGTGAGTTCAGCAGTGGTGGCAACAGTAGGCCGGTATTCGGCTTCGGTGGAGGAACGAGAGATGGACTGCTACTTACGGGAGCTCCAAGAGATCAGGTTTCCACCGAGGTAGACAATATAGCCAGTCGTAGACTTGCGATCATCACGATCACCAGCCCAGTCAGCATCCGAAAAGGCATAAAGACGATGAGAGGGGCGGCGACAAAGATGAAGGCCAAAGGAGATGGTACCTTTCACGTAGCGAAGAAGACGCTTGAGTGCCTGCCAATGAGTCTCGAAAGGAGAATGCATGAATTGAGAGAGCTTGTTGACTGTGAAGGAGATGTCAGGGCGTGTAAGGCTTAGGTATTGAAGACCACCAACAAGACGATGGCAGGGAGTTGCATCCATTGGGGAAGAGCCATCATGGAGCATAAGTGAGTCAGTGGTGGAGAGGGGCGTACTGACAGCCTTTGCACCATCCATCTTGGCATTGACGAGAAGATCATGAATGTACTTTTGCTGAGAAAGGAATAGACCAGTGGTTGTGGGAAGGACCTCAACACCAAGAAAGTAATGTAATGAGCCCAAGTCCTTGACAGATAACCGAGTGGCTAAGAGTCGGATGAACTTCACCACAAGTAAGGAATTGTTGCCTGTAATAAGAAGATCGTCAACATAAACCAAAAAATAAATTACAGAGTAGTCCTATTTTTGAAGAGAAAGACTAAGGCATCAGAGATGACATTGACAAAGCCATGAGAGAGCCAAAATGAGTGTAATTCCTTGTACCACGCTAGGGGAGCCTGTTTGAGGCCATAGAGGGATTTCCTCAATTTACACAAATGAGATGGATGATTAGAGTCAACAAAACCAGGCGGCTGGACCATATAGACATTTTCATGGATTGTGCCATGAAGAAAAGCATTGTTAATGTCCAATTGACGTATTGGCCAACCATGAGTCATGACAAGATACAAAACAATTCGTATGGTAGTAAGTTTGACAACCGGACTGAAAGCATTTGAAAAATCAACACCAGGGCCTTGGCAACTAAGCGTGCCTTGTACCTGTCAATAGTGCTATTGATGGTTCATATCATCACTATAAGCTGAGCCTATCAGAGAGGACCACGTGGCCACAAAGGACCAGGTCGTCCTCGTATCGACCTAAACAGATTGACCTGTCGAGTATCGATAAAAGGCCTCTTAGTTGAGCTTGTCGGGAGATACCGCGTGAACCCGTGGTCGGGCACTCAAACACCGACCCGACTACTGAGATACCATGTGACCAGAGACATGCATTGATATTCTGACATGACCAACCCCCTGTCGAGTCAGTCACTCCATGCGCCTAGTGCCAGTCTGGTGATGGAGAGGGATCATTTAATGTACTTCACATCCAAAGCCAGGTGTCGCCTTACCCCTTGATCCGTGATAAATAGCCTGGTGATGGAAACAGATCAATTAATGTGCTTCACATCCAAAGCCAGGTGTCGCCTTGCCACTTGATCCCTGATAGCCAGCATGGTGATAAGGAGGGATCGTTTAATGCGTTTCAGTTCCACCATTGGGAAAAGAGGAAGATAAATATCTCCCATCTGGGAAGACTGAAGGAGGGATGATCTCTCCTTCTCCCCCTTATAAATACTCTTCACATGCACTAGGACAAAGGTAATAAATATTCTCTTCTTGAAACTCTCCATCCTTATCTCCACTCTAAGAACACCTCTAACTTAGCCATCGGAGGGGGTTCAACTGGTATCGACTTAGTTCGCTCATATTCTGATAATTGCTCAAAGTGTGCAGGTTGCCTCCAGAGAGCAACTCAACCACTCGATCAGGGATACGCCCTAACTTTGACCCAAGTAAGGCCATCTGCACAATGGGGAGGACACCCAGCTTACATTTGGCGCCGTTTGTGGGAATTTTTGCGAACAGAAGTCGCATCCCCTCATCCAACCGAGCTTCAACGCAAACAAAACCAAGCCATGCTGAAAAGTCAACATCTTAGAAGGAAGGTCTCCTTGGGTACAGCCGGGAGAAACGCCCAGAGGTGGAAGAAGGAGAAAATGAGGACGGACCGTTTGAAGAATATGGAAGACAAGATGAACCGAATCCTGAGGGGCGTAAAGGATGTACAGAATCTCAGCAACAGCCTCCGCGCACAGAATGAAATACTGCAAGAGAGCCATGCCGAATTGGTAGAGAAGGTGGGCGCACAACAGGACCAGGAGCCGATCGGTACCGAGGATACTAGAGGAACCTCGTCTGCGTCAACGGAGGCTGAGACATCAGAGCGAGTAGCGACCGAAGCAAGGAACATACTAAAGGAGAAGAGAGCCTGGCGGGATGGCAACAAACGCAAGGAACATAACTGTTTTGTTATCTAATTACGTATATGGGATACTTTGGTTTTAAAGAATGGAATGTCAAGCATATAAATTTGATTAAATATATAAATATGTATGTGGGTATTTGTATGGGTATATTTGTAGACTTGTTTCCAGGTTAGGTTTTCTGAGCATGTGCATTGAGACTACTCTGCACATGTATGGATATTTGAATGAGGTTTGAAATTGAGATTGGCTATTTGGAAATTACCGGCTTAATAGATTTTGTGTTAATGAGATATTTTGGTGGGTTTAAATTTATGATTTTACAAAAAGGATTTAAATAAACAAGTTTATATTGTTTTCCAAGAAATTGGAGAAGAATTATTTACATGGTTTTTTTTCCTTATCGTATGTTATTGCATGAGCGTACTGAAGTGAATTATTTTCAACTATCGGTTGGTAAATATGTACGTATACAAAAGAACCTTGTTGCTTAGTGTTTTGACAATATTTTATAAAACAAAGGGGGTTATTTATGTTGAATATAATTTATGTTAAACACTTTGTTTTTCGTCCACTCACATTTTTTGTTTTGCGTCTCCAAGTCCTAGATTCCGAGGTCGAGACCACCACGTCGAGGTATCATCATTGTCTGCTCCGTAAGAATGTTCTTCTTTCACTCTCTACCTTTATTCTTTCTCGAGTTGTAAACTTAAATCTTTAGTTGCTCTGTATGCTCGTTGAGAGTGGGTAGAGGGCATGAGGCCTATTTCTTTAATCTTAATTGTTGTGTGTGCCTTTACCTCGTCCGTGTCAATAGAGGCTGATACATCGAAGCGAGAAGCTCGTATAAGGTAAAGGCCTGGTTCAGAACTAGTGACACCGAAGAGGATGTCGACAGCATCACCTCCAAGCTTAGAGATCAGGTCATCGGAGAGTTAGGGAGTGTCTGGGATCGGCTCGGGCAAGAGGAGAAATAGAAAATGCCCAGAGGACCGGAGTTCACCAAGGACGAAATCCCACTACCATATACTCAGGACTTGCTAGATGCCAGGGTAGTGGGAGACTTGAAGGCCCTAAAGATCCCCTTATACAACGGGATGATCGACCCATATGACCATCTAGATAATTTCCGTTATGCCATGGAGGGACGTGGCGCAAATGAGGCAACCAAGTGCCGCCTATTCCTAACATTGCTCAAAGGCCCCGCCACGAGTTGGTTTAAGCGACTCGCCCCGAAATCAATCGGTTCTTTTGCAGAACTCAGAAAGGCTTTCCTGGAAAGATACATGATCATTTCTGAATGGCTGTATACCGCAAACGACTTATCGATGGTCCGATAGCGACCCGATGAAAAGCTCAGGGACTATTACCCACCTCTTGGACGGACGAGCCCACTTGCCTCTTTCCGCTCTCTCTCTCTTCGGCTCTTCGTCAACCCACATCTCGGGCTAATTGCTCATCAGCTCATCTTTTTTGCGCTCCACGGATAGGAACCCTAGCTACACTAGTCGCCTAGCTCCGAGCCACCAGCCGATTCACTAGATGAGCCCTTCTTGGCAAGCTTCATCAGCCGAGCTTGCATAGCTAGATCGCTCCGACTAGGCCTCATTGCTGTAAAATACAACTTTACGTCATTAGGATCAACCACACTAATAAGGCTTATCAGACCCTTGTTGGCAAGCAGTATGTCTGCGACTTTCTTGATACCAGGCAGGGAGAGCACTTGGTTAACTTGATCCTGCTCGACTGCTGATAGCTCCACTCAATCCAATTACTATAAAAGTAGCGACAAATGTCAAGATCAATCAAACGTGTATATATCAACACGACCCACCTTATGCAACATAGCATAAAAAAAAAGTGGGGGGGGGGGAGGAAGTATATCTAAATGAATCCTGCACGTCAACTGGACCTAGCATTCTAAAGCGCCTCTATATCCTAGGTAGTCTTGGCTCTACCCCTTCAGAAAATTCTCACGCACCCGATGCTTAGAACCAATTCGGTTTCCACATCTTCTGGGATGAATGATTACTTTCAATTACCTTCCCAACCGCACTTTGGTTTATGGACTTGGTATGGATTTCTCTTCAGCAAAAAATAGTGCAGTATTTGATTTATGGTCAGCTCTGAATTATGCACCCGCTGCTATAACGCCTGGACACTTATGGTCCTATACACGTTCGGATTCATTTGATGTGGGGCTACACCAAGCCGACTAATCCATCCTTGAAGAAAGGGAGACAAGGGCAGCCGAACCCCCTGCTTGAGCATATCTGCACACAAGGTCACCCACCCAATGGGGGACTTGCTTGGCTTCCCATCTCTAATCGGCGCCTTTAAGCCTAATACTGCTCGGTATAGCATATTCCTCCCTCAAACGATCTAGCTTTTGCTGCGTCATCATGCTTGGATGTTCATCAGCCAACCACTCTCACTCTGCTAATTCCGTATCTACGTTCAATTCTATCACCCCACCTGAGCCTGAGGCTACCACCATGCCTTCATTTCTGGCTTCAAACCTACTGCCCCCTTCACCTTGGTCGGCATGCGCTACATCCTCGCCTCCCTCACCACCTGACCCAACTACGGCAACCGTGACTTCTCCCCTGCCTCTAGACTCACTACCACCTTCACTCTGGTCGGCATTCTCCACTTCCTAACCTCCTACCCTTCCTCCAGCCCCTAGGTACTAAAAGTTTCCATAGAGACCGATGGGCATATCCTCGCCCATTTGCTTGGCTGCATCATACATTTCGTCCACCATGTCTACATCATCCACATCATCCCTAAAGGCTGACCCACTGCTCGTCGTATCTTACGAATCAGACATATCGGATCGGCTCGACATGTTTGCACCTCTCACAATACTTCAAACACAATCAAGGAAGGAAGGGGTGAGGGCTAAAAATCAAAACACACACCAACCCAAGAAAAATGACGAGCAAAACACCAAACCCAAAAAAACAAGCAACTCGAATCTGACCTTCTGGAAAACAAAAGGAAAGGAAAGGAAAGTGGACCTTACCAAAAAATCCTCGGAAACGGTGCTGTGTCGAACTTCACGACCACTTACTCCCCTCTGCAACAATGGCGCACCAAGGAAACTGCTCGAAAAATTGCTCAAGCTCTCAAACTAAAACAATGGCGAAATATGGCAAAGGAAGGTTGCTCCCCCTTTTATGTATCGACGACCGAGCATCCCCAATGTCCACACATCAGCTACCCCAGCTAGGATGGCCACACGTGGCAGCACGACAGCGCCTATCAGTTGAAACGACGAAGCACGCACCAATGCAAACTCTCGCAAGTTCTAACGTCATAAGCAATTAATATGCCACATACTCAGCCAATTAACCATGCCATAAATCTTTCGTAGAGGAGCCCTACTCGGCTGGGAACTTGGGGAGCTACCTTACCCAACCTCTGTAGTATGGCCACGTCATTTGAAAAAGGCTCGGCTCACTCAAAAATAAAATCCAAACAACTCTTCACCCAAGTTCGGCTCCTTGAGTTGAGAGTTGGGGGGCAACTGTTGATGGTTCACATCATCATTATAAGTCGAGCCTATTAGAGAACACCATGTGGCCACAAAGGACCTGGTCGTCCTTGTACCGACCTGACTAGATTGACCCGTCGAGCATCGATAAAAGGCCTTCTAGCCAAGCCTGTCGGGAGATACAACATGAACCCATTGTCGAGCACTCGAACACCAACCCAACTATTGAGATACCGTGTGATCGGAGACATGCATTAATATTTTGACATGACCAGACCCCTGTTGAGTCAGTCACTCCATGCGCTTAGTGCCAGTCTGGTGATGGAGAGGGATCATTTAATGTACTTCACATCCAAAGCCAGGTGTCGCCTTACCCCTTAATCCCCGATAAACAGCCCGATGATGGAAGGGATCAGTTAATGTGCTTCACATCGAAAGCCAGGTGTCGCCTTGCCACTTGATCCCTGAGAGCCAGCATGGTGATAAGGAGGGATCATTTAATGCGTTTTAGTCCCGCTATTGGGAAAAGAGGAAGATAAATATCTCCCATCTGGGAAGACTTAAGGAGGGATGATCTCTCCTTCTCCCCCTTATAAATACTCTTCACTTGCACTAGGACAAATGTAATAAATATTCTTTTCTTGAAACTCTCCATTCTCTTCACTCTAAGAACACCTCTAACTTAGCCGTCAGAGGGGGTTCAATTGGGATCGACCTAGTCCGCCCCTATTCTGATAATTGCTCAAAGTGTGTAGGTCACCTCCAGAGAGCGTCCCAACCACTCGATCATGGATATGCCCTAACTTTGACCCAAGTAAAGGCCATTTGCACAACTGGGAGGACACCTAGCTTACAAGTGCCACCAGGGTGTCGTTTGATACGAAACATCCACTTACAACCAATAAGATTTTGAGAGGGGAGTGAAGGAATGAGCTCCCATGTACCATTGCGAATTAACACATTGAACTCATTGGACATTTCTTGTCGCCAAAGGGGATCCTTGACGGCCTGGGAAACACATGTTGGTTCAATGAGGAGAGAATGGGGTGTTTAGTAGCAGTCATAGCATAGCAGGGATTAGGTTTGCGGATACCTGCTTTGGCACGGGTGACCACAGAATTATCGGCGAGCACAAGAGGTACGGGGGGGTTGGGAGGGTGTGGGTCAGAGGATGGAAAGGTGACAATAGTCCTATGAGGGTTTCTAGTGTATGTATGAATTGGGCTGAGATGGGGAGGTGGCTAAGCTGGGTTAATTTGGGGTGGAGAATGTGCGGGTAAGGTGAATATAAGTGCGGTGGAGGTAGGGGCCGAGGCATGGGGGTTGGGTGACAATAAGAGAGGAGCAGTAGTAGCAGCAATGGGGGCCTGGGGAACGGATGGTGACGGCTCTGATACGGGGGCAGATGCTGATGATGATGATGATGTGACATGTGGTGGCAGCGAAGAAGAAGCAATCGGCGCAATAGGTATGGTGGTTGAGTGTACGGGAACATGAGTAATTGGAGAAAGAAAGGAGACCCAAGTGTGAGAGTTATGAACAGTGACCTGGGGAATGGAGGAAGGGAGGTTGGCAAGAGGAAAAGTGGACTCATCGAATTGAACATGCCGAGAGATAAAAAGTTTTTTGGAGGAAAGATCAAGACAATGAAAGACACTTTGATTAGATGAGTCACCAAGTAAGAGACATGGGTGGGAATGAGAAAGTAATTTATTTGAATTGTAAGGACGTAACAAAGGAAAACACAAGCACCCAAAGGTACGAAGACGAGAGTAATTAGGCTGTTCATCAAATAGTTGAGTGAATAGGGAGAGATTGTGGAGAAGCGGAGGAGGCATGCGATTGATAAGATAGGCAGCTGTTTTAAAGGCATAAGACCAATAGGTGAGAGGTAAAGAAGCTTGATGAAGAAGGGTGAGACCAGTTTCAACAATATGACGATGTCGTCATTCAGCGACTCCATTGTGTTGCGAAGTGTGAAGTGGTGTAAGAAGATGGGTGATGTCATTGGAGGAGAGAAAATGTTGAAATTTGATGAATTCTCCCCCACCATAAGTGTATAATCCAGTGATTTTTCTTTTGAAGTAATTTTTGACAAGTGCCTTGAAGGTGATAAAAGTGGAAAACACATCAGATTTCTTTTTAAGAGGGTAGAGCCATATGTATTTTGTAAAATGGTCAACAAAGAAAACATAGTAGGAAAAACCATCACTATAAAAGAGGTCGAATGGACCATGACTGGTGAGAGGCGAAGTACCAAACGGGAGCCGATGGCTTTTATTACATTGACACGAATGATAAACGGACTCGGACCACTTGGAAGACACATTAATGGAAGACGAACGAAGAACTTGTTGGAGAGTTTTGTGGCTGGGGTGACCAAGAAGACGATGCCAGAGGTTGGGAGAGACCACTACACCCACCTTAGCCTGCGGTTGACAAAAAGATTTGGGAGAGCACTCGTACACATCATCCTTATTCAGGCCTCGAATAAGAACTACTCCCGTGCTCAGATCCTTGACATAAAAGAAATCAGGAAAAAGTTCAATAGATGTATTATTTTGTTTATTAAATTTAGAAATATAAATAATGTCTTTTTGCATAGAAGGAACATAGAGAACATTTGATAAGCTAAAAGATTGGAAGGATGAGAAGGGTAAAGTGGTTGAATCGACATGAGTGATATCCAAACCTGAACCATTATCGATAATTATTTCATCAGGACCATCATATGTAGAGGCACTAGAAAGAGTGTTGACATTGGAGGTAACATGGTGAGAGGCACCGGAATCAAGCAACCATGTTGGAGAAGAGGTGGACTGGCCATGGGTGGTAGGATTGGCCACTGGCTAACTGTGAGGTCCAAATTGGAGTTGGGGGCAGCGTTTGGCACTATGACCTTGAGTGCCACACCATTGACAGAAACCACGATAACCTGTGCTGGTCATGTTGGTAGAGCGGTGAATATTGTTGGTGAAAGATGGTTGGGTGGGCCCGTAGGAACCACGAGAATTGTTGTCAATGGAAGATGTGTGGGGGTGCCTAAAGGAACCACGAGAAGGGTTGCAAGAGGTGATAAGGGAGATGACCTGTGATGAGACGGAAGCAAGAATCGCATGAAGGAGGAGTTGTGTTGGAAAAATGGCTCACATTAAGGTTGCAAGTGAAGGAGGAGGCGACCGGTCGCAAGGGAAAAGCGACCGGTCGTTTTGAAGCAGATTCGAGGTCTGAAGAAGAAGCTGGAACTCGAGGCAGGCGACCGGTCGCCAGGTAGTTGCGACCGGTCACTTCCAGGTAGATTGCAATGCGACCAGTCGTCAGGATCGTGTGACCGGTCGCCAAACATGCTGTGTCGTTTTTCATGCGTTTTTCAAGGTGACTTTCACATGTGCTTGTTCCCTACCTAACTCCAAGTGCCTCCAAAGTGTTTTATGGGTTCTAGGAAGTTTGGCAACGTGCCTTAGAAGCTAGAACACCATTAAATGTTGTTTGTTGACTTGTATTAAAGGTTTTCTAGATAGGGGGACAAAGGGTGCATGCTTTATGGCTTGTTTTCTTGTTTGCCTAACCTTTTGTTTAGGTGGGTGGCTGATAGCAAGAACGTGGAGAAGTTATTGCAGCCCTCTACAAAGTCCAAGGCCTGTCTATAAAGAAGATGATACAAGGACAGCAAGTGTGGGTGTTTTTACTTCTCAAGGAGTGGACAAGTAGCTGGGAGCTAGTGTGTCCAAGAGAGGTGTAACTTACCAAGGGAGGAAGAGAGAGAGGGTAATCAGTTCAAGTTTGGAGCTGAGTTGAGTCTTGAAAGTCTAGATACCAAAGGGGGGGAAACACCAAGGGTTGTGAGAGTGTTCACAAGTGCATCAAAGTGTTGAGCAAGGGAAGAGAGAGAAAAGAGAGCTTAGGAGAGAATAGAGTTCTAAGGGGGTTTCTTTGTAAACCAAAGTTGTAACTTATTCTTTCATTAGTTAATTTCTCAAGGGGATCACCAAGAGGATGTAGGTAATTGCTGAACCTCTATAAATTCTTGTGTCACTTTGTGCTTGGTTAGTTTCTCAAGTGTGTGTGTGTGATTCATCCATCCTTGTGTGTGTCACAAAGTCCATCAACAACAAGATCATTAGGGGAGTGAGTGAAAGTGTTTGTCCATTTTCACAACAAGTTGATCTTGCCGAATCCAAAAGGTGTGAAGCACGGTTTGAGTGGCTGATGTAGGGGTGGGCACGGTACAGTATGGTACGGTATTGAGCCCATACCGCTACCGATACCGGAAATTTAAATCGGTATGGTACGGTATGGGATTATCGTTTGTCAAAATTCGTACTGTACCGTACCGTGCCAAATCGGTATCGGTACGGTATCGGTACCATTTCGGTACCAAAATGACACAACTAAAAAATGAACCAATTCAATGTACAGTATGGTACGGTACCAAAATAAGTAATGCCTAAGTTACAAATTCAAATATTCAACATATTCAATATCCATCAACATATTCAATATCCAAATCAACCAAATCCAAATCAACCAAATCAATATTTATCCATCAACAGATTCATCAAATCCAAATGGTTAAAACTCATGCCTTATGGCTTACAAACCAAAATAATTAAAATTATGGAGGAGAGGGAGGGTTTGGCTTTGGCGCTTGAGAGGCAAGTGAGAGACAGAGAGAGAATGAAAATAAATAAATTATGTTTCAATACTATTCGGTACGGTACGGTATTGACCGGTACCAAATACTTGATACCGATACCATACCATACTCTATTGGTACGGTACGGTACGGTACCAAATATCTCTCCATCCCAAATGAAACGGTATGAAATCGGTATGGTACGGTTCGGTTAGGGTACGGTTTCGGTATTTCGGTTTTAGATGCCCACCCCTAGGCTGATGGGCAGAGATTAGAACCATCCACATAACCCATAAGGTCGTGGCCGTAAAAGAGGGCGTTGAATTGAGCACACTAGGACGGGTAATTGGTGGGTGTGAGTTTCACGGGTAGTTGGGCTGTAGCATTGATTGTGATCAAGGTAGGAGTAGAGGAGTTGATCTCTGGTAGAGGGTTGGTCACAGAGGCATCAATGGCCATGGATGAAGACAGGGAAGAGAGGGATCAGGAAAAAAAAAATTCTTGTTGGAGTTTTTGGGTTGTGATACCATATAAGAGCTGAGATTAATTGGTATATTTCATTGATATGTTTACAAGTACAGGTCTATGATTTTATACAGTTTGAATACAATCCTAATAGGTAAATACAATCAGAATTGAATGACTAAATCAATCCTAATCAAACAGAATAGGAAAGACAGCTTAGCACATATCATAGTTGACTTTCATACGGAAAAGCCGATGGTGTGGTTGATGGAGCAGATTGTGTTGTTGATGAAGTGATCTCCTTTGATGTAGGAGATTCCCTAATACTGCATTCGGAGTAACTTTCCGATGTCGTTGTCATAAGCATAACCAACCCTACTAGGGGTAATTTACTCAAGGAAAGCCAAGTCATACACTGGGAGTAGAATCCACTTGAACATAATGTAGAAGAGTAGGAGTCATACCATGAGCAACATGGTACAAATTGGCTGGAATGGCCGGTCTCCTACATTCAGAGCATTCGAAGTAAATTTCTGATATCATTGTCATAAGCATAGCCGACCCTACTAGGAGTATTTTACACGTGGAAAGCCAAGTCATTGGCCCATCTCATGGCTACGCTTGGTAGTAGCAACAACCGCATTCATCATGCTTGTGCGAAAAGCACCCTTCTCAAGCTCATGAATCCCAGCAATGGTGGTTCCTCCTGGTGAAGCAACTTGCTCTTTCAGCTGACCTGGATGTTTTCCTGTTTTCATTACCATGGCAGCTGCTCCGTAGAACTTCAGCAGAACAAGAGAGACAGAAGGGAAAAGATATAAATCAGAGGCCTAGAATTGTTCATAACATGAGAACCAGCTCCTAAAGAATATAATTGCCAGGCAAAAGCGTGGCATATCATGAGCCTGCCTGAGGTTATAAGTGTCTATAGAGCAAGAAGAAACTAGGAGGAGCATTCTTGATAAAATGGAGGCATGGAAAGAATCACTGATAGGAATTTCTGACCACAAATGCACAAGCATACCCATTCACCCACAAAATACAGAGTCCATTTTAAAATTCATGAGTAGAATCATTATGCTGCTCTATAAGAACATCTTACATTCCATTGAAATTATGATCATCCAAAATGTTTTGAAACACTATCTCAAAGTTCAATCAACTTCATTTCTTACAAAATGATGTTCTGATCACTCAGATATTTGTGCATGTAAACCTATCAAATGCCTGCATTATTAACTCAAGAATAAGAAGCTGGAAGTGGCTGAAGAATGAAACAGAAGCTATTCGTTGCTAAAAGTCACTTTCTAAATAGACAGTGAAAAATCCGTACGTTTGTATAACCCGTCACTACAATGTGTGTTCTGTGAATCCAAAGTAGAAGTCTGAGCTTTTTAGCTATCTCATTTAAGGCCTTGAATTGTTTTCAGAAGCATATATCGAGTACCCAGCATAGACAAATCTTGGAGAAAGATAATGGAGTGTCAAGATATATATAACGTTACAGCTTATAATACACCACTAGATTCTTAAGATATACATAACAGTTTCCACTTACAGCTTGAGCAGCAAGACTCAATGCAATTTCTCGTGGTAAGCCTGCGGCTACACCTCCATCAGCCATAGCTTCTATTGCTATATATACAAATGCCGTACCAGCACCGCTGCAAAATTATCCAAACAAAAAGCCACTAACTTTGGTGAACGGCTATTGATGTATATGTCTCTACCCATTCAATTATGCGTTTTCTTTTTTGAAAATTGAAAGAGATGCGTATGCGAGCAGACACATCTATCTCAAGTGCATAACTGTTTAATTAAGTATATTAGCTCTCCGTCATTGTCAAACTTAGGGTTGGATTAGTGTTATACCTGTAGCTGCCTCACCAATGACAGAAGCAGTAGTAGGGACTACTCTAACAAATCGACCATGACCGACCCATTCCTGGATAGAATCTTTGAACAAATAAGTATTAAAAATATGAAAGTTCAGAAACTTGACTGTAAATTAATAATCTTTGAAAACTTTTCAAGAAGCATGGCATATCATGAGCCTGCCTGAGGTTATAAGTGTCTATAGAGCAAGAAGAAACTAGGAGGAGCATTCTTGATAAAATGGAGGCATGGAAAGAATCACTGATAGGAATTTCAGACCACAAATGCACAAGCATACCCATTCACCCACAAAATACAGAGTCCATTTTAAAATTCATGAGTAGAATTATGCTGCTCTATAAGAACATGTTACATTCCGTTGAAATTATGATCATCCAAAATGTTTTGAAACACTATCTCAAAGTTCAATCAACTTCATTTCTTACAAAATGATGTTCTGATCACTCAGATATTTGTGCATGTAAACCTATCAAATGCCTGCATTATTAACTCAAGAATAAGAAGCTGGAAGTGGCTGAAGAATGAAACAGAAGCTATTCGTTGCTAAAAGTCACTTTCTAAATAGACAGTGAAAAATCCGTACGTTTGTATAGTAAACATTATTCATTATTATGGAGTCATGCAGAAGCTGATCAATGCAAATATCAATTTATCCAGATCCATGCTTGTTTATGTATCCGATGAAAACCAACTCTTAACCTTCATTTCATAGATAAAATGCATATGTTTTCCAATATTAAGTTGCTATAAGATATTCCATAAAACCTGTATAGCAATTGGCAAACTAGACAGGCCACATTGTGACTGATGATAACATCTACACAGAGTCAATTGGCAAAGTAGAATTTAAACCGGACCGGAATTGTCTAAATATCGCAATATGCTTTGAGCATGTCTTACAGTTGAGACTCAATGACCGGCTAAGAGTGTGAATCTAGAGTCAGAGGACATGAACCTAAGAAATCATCATTTTGTAATGAATTGACTGCATATCCAAGATTACTTCCTTAACTGCATATCCAACAATCCAGTTTATGATAAAAAAAATTATAAAACTTAATAAGGATTATCAGTGATCAACAGAGCTTTAATAAGAATGCATGTCAAATTATTACAGGAGAGTAAAAGGCTAAGAGCATTAGTTGGCAGAGATGAGTGCCATATTTCATATTCAAATATGGACGGGAAAAGAAAACCAAGCGAAAGAAGGCGTACGTATTTGAGGTTTCACTGTGAAAATGATTACATCACACTCTTCAACTACCTGTCCATGATATTAATGGAAAATATTAGGGCGCATATTCCGTACAACATATTCGTATGGCGAAAACTGCCACACGAAACTATCTTCCTTTTTCATCAGAGCTACTGTCTTGTTTGTTTTTTTTTAACAGTCCCTTTGTAATTGCTTTTCTACAGTCCCCTTGTAATTGCTCTGGCTTTACACCCCATCTCTTAACTCTATTTGTTTTTCATTTGTGTCGCATTCAGCAAATAACAACAAATGAAGGTTCAGTTTTTATTGGGTAAATCAATGAATATATTGAAAACAAAGAACCAGCTACAAAGAATGGGAGGGCAGCAACCAAGAAACGGACCCAATTAACAACTAACACAAACTGATAGCCTCACTGCTGTGACCAATGGGCCTAACTCACGTCAACATTAAATGTTCAATTTTTGCAATAGTCCATAATGGAAAAATCGCATTATATATGTTCCATGATATATATGCATTGAATTTAACTATGACCATAAAGAGACATGTACCTGATGATTTTTCGGGAAAACCTTAATTCCCATGGATGTAAAATCCACACTGCTTTCCGGGTTCCGGTGTGCAGTGAAAATTCTTGAAGCTGGTAGTATCCCCTGCTTGACCAATCCGGTTGCAACACTTGATGCCAAGTTACCAGCCCCAATGAACCCCAACTTGAAGGCTTCCTTGTCAATTGGGTTGACTTGTGCTAGTGGTGACACTTCCTCACCTGTCATTTGGTTGGCTCTGTACCCAAACTGAATGCTCCCTCAGCAGCACCTGATCAGAGTAGGAAAAAGAAAGAGGTTCCTGTAGTTGCAGTGTGGTGTCGGTGTTTTTTTGATTCAGACCAAGACCCAGTAGAAAGACTTGGGTGTCTCTGTCACGGTTATGATAGTCAAGGTTATCTACAGAAGGAGACCAGGTTGGAAACTCAAGCCATAAAGAAGAAGACAGTTGTACACTTGTAATTGCGAGGGGCAAAGGCAATGATACTATATTGTGAATTATTTTGTTCGGCTTTTTTTTCAAATAAAAAAAATTGCAGTTTTGTTTTTTTAGTCCTTAAATTATATTTAGTCCCCCTAGTGTAATTGTAGTCCAATTATTTTTAGTTCAATATAAAATTAGTAATTATATGTAGTCCAATTATATTTAGCTAGAAAAACCATATTTATAGACCACTTTGTATACTACCACTTCTATAGTAGATATGGAGCTCATCAAAATATTAGGTCCCACCCACCGGCGGACCTATAGAGGCGAAAAAAAGCCATAGAGGTGTCGGATTTGCCCCTTTTGCCCCTTTGCTCTCTAGCCTTTTAAAAGGCGTTATCAAGGCCCACCTCATGGCTCACGTCGATGCGAGGTCTCCTGAAATCGATCAAGGCCCCAATCATTTGGCAAGTTACACGATTAAGGAGCACGCTATACTGTAAAGGAGTTGTAGAGGCATGTCGCTTATGGAGGTTTGAGGCGCTAGTTCACGAAGGAAGAACACAATCCTATTTTTCTTAAACGACGTCGTGCGTGTTTCAATAAAGGCTTTTTCTAAAAGTCAAACTCTGCCATTTTGGTGGAACAAGATTCCTTTTTCCTATCCAAATTGTGACCAAATTATTAAATAAATAAAAAGCGTACAGCCCAATCAGTTGTTCAAACTGAAATCTTGACCAATATGTTAAAACCCCACCAAGGGATCGTTCCCCACTTGCAATGAATCAAACACATGTTTTACAAATAAAAATAAAAAAAAGTATTGTGTGTTGTGCAAGCATAAAATCATTTAAGTATTTTTAGCTTTTGCTGTGAAGTTGCCAAATTCAAGTGTTCCACCTCCCATTTGATAACCACCCAGTATAGAAATAAGTGTATACACAAGAACAACAAAACGCTGCTATTTCCTCTTCCCATTCATACAATCCCATCCCATCTGTTTCTGTTTTTGTTTGAAGAAAACCTCAGAGATGATCGGAATGCAGTGCTTCTCCATTCGATCAAAGCTTTGCATTTCCAACTCTTTGAGGCATGTTTTCTTTTCCTCTTTTCGGGTTTTATTTCATCTTCAAAAGAAAATCACAATCAATGTTTTTGTTATATATTAGGTGAGGCCAATGATGGTTTAAACATGTTTTGCCTACATCGTTTGATTATCTCATTTGGATGAGATAATGATAAACTGAAAAATGTATATGAGGCCTCATCTCGTTTCATTTTCAACGTGCACGGAGTTTTCAGGATTTATTTCATTTAAAATTAATTCTCAACTTACTTAATTTTCAACATGTATAAGATATAATGATTTTGTGAATTGTGTGTAGTGGTGGAAATGTAAAATAAAATTGGTTCCCACTGGTTCTTCCATTCCAACAATCCCCAATCCAGAAGCATATTTTTTTCATGGTTGAGGATGAGTGTTGACTTTTTACATGGTTGAGGATGAGTCTGTTGACTTGTCTCTTGTCCT
Source organism: Prunus avium (assembly GCF_002207925.1). The sequence goes on along the minus strand of NW_018921663.1, from coordinate 9,062 downwards.
AACCTTAAGTCTCGCAGTCCTTGTGATGTCTCTTCCTCCAAGGATGGTACCGACATTAACCAATCTGTACAAAGCAAAATTAATCACCACTGTCTTTCATTTTCTCAGTTTGGTGGTGCAGTGTGTTTTTGTTTCCTGTCTTTTTCGTTTTGTTTTGCAGGGTGTACGTGTTTCTTTGCAAATTGTCAGATTGAAGTTGGTGGGATAGTCTTTCTCGCACCCGATGCCTACTCCAAATGAGAGTCTGATGGTTGCCGCCATTCCAAATGTTACAGGTGGCTTACATTTCCGATTGCGACCATACATCAGTTTGGATAAGTTATTTGCAGTTTGGCGGTTACTACAATACCAGATAAGATAAGTTTGACTTGTTTCCATTAACTGCTTCCTAGCCCCATAAGCCTGACTTCGGCCCATGGAGTATTTTATTTTGCTTCCTTACCTGATGGATGTGCTTTCGGGTTAGCCCTTGTTATCTTTGACTCGATGGTAACTTCATGGTAATCTGCACAAAATGCTCTTAAAAGTGATGCATTTGTCTTCGCATTTGGTGTTTTTTGTTTTTTGTTTTCCTTATTAGGGTCTTCATTTGTCTAAGCCAGTGATATAGAAAATTCATTAAGTGGAAGGACAAAGACAAACCGCTGAGATTGGGGGGGCAAGCATGTGCTATGCCGATCAGCTCCCTAAGAGCATCTCTAGGAGAGTCTCCAAATTGTAGCTAAAATAGTTAGAAAGCTATTATAGCAAACCACTTAAAGGATGTTTCCTCCAACAATGTTCTCTATTTTGGCTAATCTGACCCTTGGGCCTCATCCAAAAAAAATATTTTATTATTATTTTCTCTTTCTCTTTCTCCCTCTTTCTCTTACAAATCAAATATATTTATAAAAAAAAGAAAGTAGAAACTCAACCCCCACCAACCTCCCAAATGTCTCTATCTCTCTCTCCCTTTTTCTCTCTCCTCCTAGCCAAATTCTCCCTCCTCTACACCAAAAGTTGGTTCTCCAAAATAGAGAGCCAAGTAGGGAGTCTGCTGGAGGAGGATTTTCCTTCTTTTTAGCCAAAGTAGCTAGGAATGAGAGAATAGAGAGTCTGTTGGAGATGCTCTAAGACCTTGTGTGAAGAGCTTCAACAAAATATGGCTAGATAGTGGTTGGGGCAACATGAAGTTAAGAGGTAAGTTCATTGGGTCAGTTGATTTTTCAGTAAAACCTGCCAATTTATATCATCTTATTTTTGTTAATGAACATAAAATCAAGAAGAACATTTTATTATTGCTAATCTTATTCTACTTGTAGACCAATCTTGAAAATAGTATTTCAATCAACCTCTAATTCAGCAGATTGTACCAAGGGACAATATATAAGAATGTAACATTCTCCGAAAACAATTTCTATCCCCTGAGCTACGAAAAGGAAAGGCCAAAGTTAATCTGATATAAGAACATCACTATCACTGGCTCTGTAAAAACTCCCGGCTGCGTTTGGCAGCAGCGAGGACTGCATTCATCAATATTCCACGAAATCCACCTTTCTCCTGCTCATGAATGCCAGCAATGGTAGTTCCAGCAGGTGATGTTACTAAAGAGAATACCACCACAGCTAATCCCATGAAATCAGTCGATCCCCCCAAATCAGTATTGACAGACTCGATATCACAAGATCATTAATATATTAGCTAAAGATTGATTTGTAATTTATTCTGACATATATAAGATTAATGCTACTTACCTTGTATTGCTTATTTTCTGTAAATAGACTTGAGAAAGTCTACCTCCTGTACATGATATATACAGCTGTAATACATAGACCAAAATCATCTTGGTTAGTTCAATTGCTCTATACTTCTATCTCCCATCTTCCTTATTCTTCCTTCTTGAGTTTGTTTTCTTATATGGTATCAGAGCTCTTTGGAGCCAAAGCTCAAGAATTCCGATCCTACCCAATCAAATGGTAAACACACCCAAATCTAGAGAATCAAATAATATTAATGTGACAAGGCTGATTTCTGAAATGTCAAAACTTGCCTCACCTTCATTCTCATTCCTTTCCTTGCCCACCTCATTCAACATCTCATCTTTGTTTCCAATTCCTATGGAAAAAACCAACTACTTGAGTTGGAAATCTCAATTTCAAGATGTATTGAAGATGCATGGCCTTGCAGAGGCCATCAAGAAAACCACAGTTTCACCCAAAGTGCAAGAAGATGGTTCTGTGCATCCTGAATTAGCCAGAGATAAACTGGTCCTAAGTTGGATCAAGGCGACTTCCTCTCCTTCCATCAAGACTCTTCTCATCCCGTGCACCACCGCTCATCAAGCTTGGAACCTGTTGGGCAAGCGTCTCTCACCTCTTGCTAGTACCTGTGTGCGGATTCTTTGAGACCAAATTCGCACCATCAGTAAGGATAACAACACAACAATGACTAATTATCTCAACCATGCCAAATCACTCCTTGATTCCCTCACACAAGCTGGTGCAACAATGGATGACGATGAATTCGTCAGTTATGTTTTGGATGGACTTGGGCTTGCATACAAGGAGTTAGCCACCACACTTCACCTGCATCCAGATATTGGTTTCGACAAATTTTATGACCTTGCTTTATAAGAAGAACACTTACAAAAACGCATGTCACTTACCGTGGCTTCAGGTGTTGCTATGGCTGCTGATCGAACACCTAGCGAGTGTAATCCAAATCCAAATTATGCTGGTCGCAATCACAACCACTATTATAGCTCTGGAAGAGGTTGTGGGTGTGGTAGAAGTTGGCATCAAGGGCATTGTGGGTGAGGACAAGGGCAAACAGATCAGTGGGGATCGAACCAAGGCAATTTGCCTCACGAACGTGGTGATCAATCTCGCGAACAGCAGCCTGCACCAGTAGCCTCCTCTCACGTGACTCTAATTGATGGACGCCCACCGCTTCTTCCAAAGCCACTTGGCAATTCTCCAAATCCCCAATGACCTGAGGTAATATACTTTCGATGTGATAGGCCTGGCCACATAGCCTGTTTCTATCTAGACCGTAGGCCTCATGCATACACGGCAGAAAATATAGCAAACCAGTCTCCTACTGCTGATTCCGCAAATCTCAATTGGTGCCTTGACTCTGGCGCTACTCATCACATGACAGCCAATACAGCATCTCTGCCACATGCCCAACCTTACATAGGTACTGATACAATTATTGTCGGCAATGGGAATCAGTTAACAATCACACATATTGGCAATACTAAATTGACAAGATTGCATAAGTCCTTAAACCTTAAGGAAGTATTGTGTGTTCTTGTGATACGAAAGAATTTGATATCTATTCGTCGTTTCTGTCGTGATAATGATTGTTTCTTTGAGTTGGATGCTAATGGTTTTCATGTAAACAACATCAAGACGGGGACGGTACTTCTTACTAGCAGTAGTTCCGATGGCCTTTATCACATTCAGGCAACCCCACACATTGCTCATTAGTTTGCATTCTATGGAGAGCGCATGACACAGGACGTGTGGCATGCACGACTTGGACACCCATCTCATTCAGTCTTTATTACCTTGTTGAATGAGTACCATTTACCCATTGATGGTACAATTATATCGAACAAAAATTGCCATATTTGCCCATTGGGAAAATCTTGTCGACTGCCCTTTGAATACAGAAAGCTTCATGCTCAATTTCCATCAGCACTTATACATCTTGACTTGTGGGGCCCTGTACCAGTTTCCTCAAATTTCGGATCTCGTTATTATTTGTCCATTGTTGATGATAACACTCGATTCACTTGGTTATATCCTTTGGCTAAGAACACTCGATTCACTTGGTTATATCCCTTGGCTAAGAAATCAGATGTTCTTCCTACATTTATTACATTAAAAAAGATGGTGGAAAATTGTTTTAGTGCCACAATCAAGCAACTGCAGATTGATGGTAGTGGTGAATTTACCAACAAATTATTCCTCACATTTTTAAGTGATCATGGCATATCGCATCAGATTTCCTGTCCATACACTCTCCAACAAAATGGAGTGGTGGAAAGGAAGCATCGACATATTGTTGCAATGGGGTTTTGCCTGCACGCCCAATCCCAGTTGCCTCCTAGCTTTTGGGTTGAAGCCTTCTCCACTTCAGTTTTTCTGATCAATCGCTTGCCAACACCTCAGCTTCATAACATGTCTCCTTAGGAGAAGCTCATTCATCGCCCACCGGATTATAAATTTCTCAAAAGCTTTGGATGTGCCTGCTTTCCTCACATGGTGCCATACAACAAGCATAAATTATCCTTTAAGTCTATTCCATGTGTGTTTCTTCGTTATGATGATCATTATAAGGGTTATTGCTGTCTTGATCCTTTTTCAGGTCGCATTTATATATCTCGGAATGTGATGAGACAAGGTTCCCTTACAAGCAGCCCCAGATTACCTCTCCCTTGCACTCAAATAGGCTTCAATCTCTCTCTCTTACCGACCAGCCCATACTTGCTGGTTTCCCTGATATCATGACCAACCCTTATCCCTCACCCACTCTCATTCCAGATTCTACCCAACTTAACTCCACCACAGGCCCATCACTTCATACTACCACCACAGGCCCAGCCTTTTCTTCTACCTCTCTAGGCCCCATAAGCTCGCCTCCATTAGAAACCCCACTTCCCGTGCCTCAATATCCTTCCACATCGTCATCACCACAGGCCACATATCCAACTGATTCTTCCATGGCACTCGACATCACAACCCCATCGCCACCACCTTCCACCACCCCAACCTCAGATTTTGACATAACCCAATCCTCATATTCCGACGACACCACCTCATTCCCTACCTAGCCTCCTTCTTCTTCACCTATTGACCCCTCCATTTTTCCCAATTCTCCTGATACCCCAAATCCTCCCAAAAACTTCAAAAGTCTCCACTCCATCATCCCGTTTGGTTCATAAACAAAACCCATCTACTCTAAGACCAACCCTCATCCTTTACCCTATGCTCCTTCTACTCAAGTTTCTGATCCCATGACCACTGAACCCACAAGCTTCACCCATGCCTCCAAACACAGCCACTGGCGAGATGCAATGCAAGATGAATATTCTGCACTCATGAAGAACCATACCTAGTCTTTAGTCCCTGCAACTTCACGCATGAATATTGTGGGGTGCAAGTGGGTCTTCAAAGTTAAACGGAAGGCAGATGGCTCAATTGACCGATACAAGGCTCCCCTTATTGCCAAGGGATTCAATCAGAAAGAAGGCTTTGATTATGAAGAAACATTTAGTCCAGTGGTCAAACCGGCTACCATTCGCACTATTTTATCTTTGGCTATTTCAACTGGATGTTTGTATGCTTTCTTGAATTGGTACTTGCAAGAAGAAGTATACATGAAACAACCCCCTAGCTTTCATGATCACTCACGACCTCAGCATGTTTGTCAGCTCCACAAGGCTCTCTATGGCCTTAAGCAGGCACCATGGGCTTGGTTCCAACGTCTCAGTACCTTTCTTCTTGCTCAGCAATTTGTTCACAGTCACTCTGATGCGTCGCTCTTCATTCGTCGCTCCTCTTCCTGCACGGTGTATGTTCTAGTATATGTGGACGATATAATTGTCATTGGCTCTCAACCACAAAGTGTCCACAATTTCATTGATCAGTTATGTTCCACCTTTGACAGCCGACGAATGGGTGAGCTCAATTTTTTCCTTGGAATGGAAATCAATCAGTTCTCTGACCATTTCTTTCTTTCTCAGACACGCTATGCAGTTGATTTATTGAAACGATTTAATTTAACTGAGTGCAAACCGTGTCCCACACCATTGCCCTCTGACACTCGGCTCTCTTGTCTGGACGGTGATCCGTTGCTTGATCCGTCCACCTATCGGAGTATGGTGGGTGGCCTCTACAAAAAAAAAAAAAAAACAATACTTGAATGCCAAAATAATTCCCCATAACTATTGTACTTGAAGAGCTCAAAGCAAAAGAGCTGCCTATATAATTTTCATACATTAGCCTTATAATTATGTTTGAAAATTATTTTAGCCTTAAATAATGACTAAAATAGACATGATGTTGAAAGTGTTATGTGCTAATCATGTGGTGTTAGTGGTGGTGGTGGAGTGGAGGTGGTGGTGAAAGAGAGGGAGGTGAAGGTGGTGGTGGTGATGAAGGTGGAGTTGGTGGTTGTGGCAGTGGTGGTGGTGGGGATGGCGGTTGTCGAGGTGGAGGTGGTGGTGGTGGCGATGGCAGAGTGGTGGTGTTGGTTGTGGAGGTGGTGTAGGAGGTGGAGGTGGAGGTGGAGGTGGCACTACTACAAAAAGGGCAAAAGACGACTAGAAAAAGACGACGGTAGAACAAAAAACCGTCGTTGTTTTTAAAAAGACGACGGTAACAAAAAACCGTCGTGGATAAGTGACTTAAACAACTAAAAAATGGAGATATTGTTGAGAATTTTTTTATAATGACGCACACAAATAAAAAAGTGTCGTCTTATTATAAAGCTTTTCTTTAGAGTTAAAATATGACCAAAAAACAACGACAGCAAGTATGACAAGCGTCGTCTTTTAAAAATCAAGTGTCCTTTTTTTGGTAAAGACATGGTTGTTTTGAAAGAACTGTCGTCTATTATATGTA
>NW_018921661.1:23411-37451 GCF_002207925.1 Prunus avium | reverse complement strand
AAATCCGATCTCTAGAACTATCCAAAACACCAACCACTCCAATTAGGAACGAACTGCTTTTGAACTTGAATTGTCCAATTTCTTACACCTATTGATTTCGGATCGAGCCCAAAACTTGGGAAACATCATAATATGGTGGGAGGAGTAATTTGTTTAGCTTTGAGTGAAATCCGATCTCTAGAACTACCCAAAACACCAACCAGTCCAATTAGGAACGAACTGCCTTTGAACTTGAATTGTCCAATTTCTTACACCTATTGATTTCGGATCGAGCCCAAAACTTGGGCAACAACATAATATGGTGGGAGGAGTCATTTGGTTAGTTTTGAGGGAAATCCGATCTCCAGAACTTTGGAATACACCAACCACTCCGATTTGGAACGAGCTGCCGTTGAACATAAATTGTCCAATTTCTTACACCTATTGATTTCGGATCAAGCCCAAAACTTCGGCAACATCATAATATGGTGGGAGGAGTCATTTGGTTAAGTTTGAGTGAAATCCGATCACTAGAACTACCCACAACACCAACCACTCCAAATAGGAACGAACTGCCACTGAACTTGAATTGTCCAATTTCTTACACCTATTGACTTCGGATCGAGCCCAAAACTGGGGCAACATCATAATATGGTGGGAGGACTCATTTGGTTAAGTTTGAGTGAAATTCGATCTCTAGAACTACCCAAAATACCAATCACTCCAATTTGGAACGAACTGCCTTTAAACTTGAATTGTCCAATTTCTTACACCTATTGATTTCGGATCGAGCCCAAAACTGGGGCGACATCATAATATGGTGGGAGGAGTCATTTGGTTAAGTTTGAGTGAAATTCGATCTCTAGAACTACCCAAAATACCAACCACGCCAATTTGGAACGAACTGCCTTTGAACTTGAATTGTCCAATTTCTTACACCTATTGATTTCGGATCGAGCCCAAAACTAGGGCAACATCATAATATGGTGGGAGGAGTCATTTGGTTAAGTTTGATGGAAATTCGATCTCTAGAACTACCCAAAATACCAACCACTCCAATTAGGAACGAACAGCCTTTGAACTTGAATTGTCCAATTTCTTACCTATTGATTCCGGATCGAGCCCAAAACTTGGGCAACATCGTAATATGGTGGGAGGAGTCATTTGGACAGTTTTGAGGGAAATCCGATCTCTAGAACTATGGAATACACCAACCACTCCGATTACGAACGATCTGCCTTTGAACTTGAATTGCCCAATTTCTTACACCAATTGATTTCGGATTGAGCCCAAAACATGGGCAACGGCAACATCATAATATGATGGGAGGAGTCATTTGGTTAAGTTTGAGTGAAATCCGATCTCTAGAACTACCCAAAACACCAACCACTCCAATTAGGGACGAACAACCGTTCAACTTGAATTGTCCAATTTCTTACACCTATTGATTTCGGATCGAGCCCAAAACTTGGGCAACAACATAATATGGTGGGAGGAGTCATTTGGTTAAGTTTGAGTGAAATCCGATCTCTAGAACTAACCAAAACACCAACCACTCCAATTAGGAACGAACTGCCGTTGAACTTGAATTGTCCAATTTCTTATGCCTATTGATTTTGGATCGAGCCCAAAACTTGGGCAACATTATAATACGATCAAAATACGAAAAAGGACAAAATTGAAATTTTGGAAAAAATCAGATTTTAAAATCAGATTACCTCTTTCTCTCTCCTCATTCTCTTCTTCCTCGCGCAAACCCCCCTACCCATTACTGTTCATTCAAACCAGCCCAACCACCACCCGCCTCCACCAAACCGCACCGGACCGGCCAAGACCTGACCGGCGTCGCACCCACAGCCGCTCCGACCTTCCTCCTGCCTCCGCCGACGCCACAGCCACCGGAAACAGCCCGGAATTGGCTGGTTTTTCTCCGAATTTCAAGCCTCTCGTTCTCCCTCCTCCGGCCACCGAATCAGTCGAGTAAGGTATGGTTTTTCGACTCATTTTCATGCTCTAGCTGTTAGTTGGGTAGATTTTCAGAGATTTTGAAGTTTGATAGGTCGATTTTTGAATTGAGTTTCTGCCGGTTTTGTGTTGCCATTTTCAGTCACTTCCGGCCATTTTTTGGCCATAGTCCAGGAACAAAACTGATTCCAAATAGGGTGTATTACTTAGGCTAGGAGTTTGGGCCGGTGGTTTGGAGATTTTCCGGCCGCCGGAATTTACTATGCACACCCACGCGCTGTCGGCGCGTGGACCAAGTAACAGGAGCCACTATTGATCCTAGAATAATCCTCGTATCCTCACGAGCGCGTAGGATTTCGCGGATCTCAATTCGGATAACGTTTGAACCCCGAACAGATCTCGCATAGTGTGCGATTTCCGGGTTCAATACGTTCAGACCGTTGGATCCTAGCCAAACTGGAGTATGTTGACCTAGGTAATTTCAGGATCTTGTAGGATTCGACGAATCGTCAATCGGAGTCACGGATACTCCGAAAAGGCCAACCCTAGGGCGAGGTTTATGGAAAATCGTTCGTAAGTCGGATCGTGCGATCGTGAGCAATCCGACCGTCCGATTGAGACCAAACTCTCCGGACTTGTGTCCTAGGCCTATTGGAACCTCTAGGAACGATCGGATCGGAATTCTGAGGTCGTGGACCCCACGGGGTCCAGAGTTGACTTTTTGGGACTTTTTCACTTTTGAGTCCCTAGGTACTTCTAAAGCGTGTCCACTGAGAAGAAAAGCTAATGTGGGCATAAGAATGACTTTTAAGGTGATGCACGCACTTTTGGGAGCCGGGGGTCAGGGTTTTTAATTTAAAATTATATTACTGAGCAGAGTTTTTAATAAAATATTATGATGGTTATACAGGCACCCGGGCACCAGGTGACCCGCAGGAGGGACCTTCAAAAGATCCAGCTAGCTCAGAGTATCTGTGAGTGGACCTTTTTGTTTTCATAAATGAATTTATGCAGTTTAATCTTATTATCTGATCTTGAATAAGTTTTACTGAATATGGCTTTCCTAGCATGACTTGATAGATTTAAATATTGCTGGTTATTTATGCGCTGCCTAGTGGAACATTTAAAAAGGAATTTGGAAAGTCAGAACAGAGGTATTATCAGATTAAATGGCAGCAGGATTTAAGGAATAGTTTTATGAGCAGTTTTATAAACTTTAATCTTTTTCAGTACTATATATATATACATTTATTTTAAGCCACCATAGGTACCCAAGGTTGCCTTCAGTATAAAAATGTTGCCTCGGAAATAAAGTTGCCTTCGGAATAAAATTCTGTTGCCTTCGGTATTATTGATGTCGACGGACATCCCATTGCCTTCGGGTAGGTCAGCATGCTTGACACAGCCCCACGAGTCTCGGGGATGCTCGAACCGTGTGGTGCTAGGATTGCGGATCAGGCCGACCAAGTGTCCCCTGAATTCTGCTAAGATTGCGGCTTGGGTGACTTTGTGTTTCCCAAGGTCTGCTAGGGTGTGTCACTCCGGTGGCATAAGGACGGAATTGACGGATTATATGAAATTGACGGATTAGAAGGAATTGACGGAAACTAAAGGAATTGACGGAATTATAAATGGGTACACTTAGGTGGTAGTTTTAAAGGTTGATTTCAATGCTTTCAATGATTTAATATTTGATCAAGTATGTGATTGATTATATATATATATACGAATGCAGTGTTTCCAGTACGAGTATTTATATAAGGAAATGGGTTAGTTTTATAATTGTTTTTACAGTGGGGTTAGTATGTTCGTATGCTATATTTTTTCTAAACTTTGTTTTGGGTCCACTCACCCTTTTAATGTTTTGCGCCCCCAGGCAGTAGTCGTGCATCAGTGCGCCACCACCGGGCCGAGTCCACCTTCCGCTACTTCCCTTGACAACGTAGGGTTTTGATTAGTTGTGTTTAATTTGTAACCTACTCTGTATAGATGCTCTGATATTGCCCTAGAACACATGTCCAACTGTTAGTATGTATTTATTTGTATGCTGGCAGTTGGTGTATATTTTTTATATGCATGTTTGACATGTGTAACTTTGGGATTGGTCTAATTGCAGGGGAGACTCTGCTAATTTGTTTTGGCAGAAGTCAAACCCCAGTTTAAAGTGAATGTTGGCAAGAAAGGGCAATTAGGTGAATTGTGTCTGGCACTTGCCAGGTGTCGGACATGCACAGGGTCTGGCTCGGATTCCAAAGTGGAATTTCGGTCGGGTCCTGTCACCAAAACTTGGGCAACATCATAATATGGTGGGAGGAGTCATTTGGTTAGTTTTGAGTGAAATCCGATCTCTAGAACTATGGAATACACCAACCACTCCGATTAGGAACGAACTGCGTTTGAACATAAATTGTTTTGGGAGCTCACTGGCTTCGGAGTCGTAGGAACTCCGAAGTTAAGCGAGTTGGGGGCTAGAGCAATCCCAGGATGGGTGACCTACTGGGAAGTTGCTCGTGAGCTCCTAAAAATAAAACCGTGAGGGCAGAGAGGGGGGCCCAAAGCGGACAATATCGTGCTACGGCGGAGCCGATCCCGGGATGTGACAACTTGGTATCAGAGCATTAGGTTAACTTCCTGTAGACTCTGCACCGTGTGTGCATCTCGGTTTCAAGGAATTTCTGTTTCTTTTGATAGAATCAGGGGCCCATAACGTGGTGGCACTAGGAGAGGGACTAGACAGTTGTCCCGACTTCGGGGACAGGATCCCCATCCTGAACCAGAGCAGGTAGAACAGTCTCAGGTGGGAGGTCAGACAGGGGCCGTACCGGCGAGAGTTCTCCCACACCTGGACCCTAATTTTCAGCAGACTTTGGAGTTGTGGACTTAGGCCCTATCCAGAACTGGGCAGTCCGGAGATCCTTCTCTGAGTTACGCAGATCAGGCTAAGAGGATAGGGGCCATAGATTTTAATGGCGATGGTGGCCCAGTTGTAGCCGAGGAGTGGATAGAAAGGGTGGAGTGGATTATAGAAGTGTTGGCCGTTCCACAGGATCACAGGGTGACCCTGGCCACTTTCTTTTTGGCAAGAAATGTTAGATATTTGTGGGAATCAATCAGGAGGAGATATCTGAACCCATCAACCATTAAATGGTTAGATTTCAGAGCAGAGTTTGTTGTGTAGTTCTATCCACTCGTATATTAGAATATAAGGATGGAAGATTTCCTGCAGTCGGAACAGGGGGTAATGACCATACTGGTGTACGAAAAGAAGTTAAGGAGTTGTTTAAGTATTATGTTCCACTAGTAGCAGATGAAAGAAAGAAGTGTTAATTGTTCACCAGAGTGGCTTGAGGGCTTCCATCAGAGATATTTTTTATTAATCATCGGTTGACTAAGTTTGAAGATCTGGTTATGACGACCTCACTGAATGAGAGCAGCCAGATGATGGTCCAAGTGCGGGGTAATTCCCACAGGCGACAGTTTGAGGAGGGTGGTCCTAGTCAGGGGTTATAAAAAAGGGGCAGTTTCAGTTCGGGATCATCTAGTGGCCTTAGTTACGGAGGTTTTCGACCTGGAGTAGGTTCCAGTGGAGGGTCTAACCAGAGTGGTAGTTTTGGGAACCACTCTGGAGATGGCGTAGCTAGAGGTGCTGAGAGACGTATTCCTGGAGGCAAATCTAATTTTCCCTGGAGTTGGTGGATTTAGATGTCATTTTGGGGATGGTTTGGTTAGCCAAGCACTATGCCTCCGTAGGTTGTTTTCGAAAAGAGGTCATGTTCCGTAGTCCCGGACGACCTGAGGGGACGTGTTGTGAGCGCAGAGTCCTTCCATCTTGCCTAAATTCAGCTATGATGGCAAGACAGTTGCTCAGGAAAGGATGTTCAGGATATTTAGTGCACATTATCGATACCCGGGATAATGGATTGAGGTTGGAGGATATTCCAGTGGTACAGGAATTGCCAAATGTACTTTCGGAGGATCTCAAGGTTTACTACCTCACTGAGAGATTGAGTTCATTGTTGAGCTCGTTCCGGGTACGAACCCCATTCCTTAGGCACCGTACAGAATGACACCAGCAGAGTTAAGGGAGTTAAAGACTCAATTACAGGAGCTGGTGGATAAACCATGGGGCGCTCCAGTAGTGTTGGTAAAAAAGAAGGATGGCACCATGAGATTGTGTATCGACTACAGGCAGTGGAATAAGGGCACAGTAAGGAATCGGTATCCGTAACCTCGGATAGATGATCTGTTTGATCAGCTGAAGGGTGCCAAGGTAATTGCTAAGATTGATCTGAGATCTAAATATCATCAGTTACCGATTAGAGAGGAAGTTGTGGCTAAGATAGCTTTTCGGACGAGGTATGGGCACTATGAGTTCCTGGTGATGCCATTTGGATTAACTAGCGTACCAGCTGCGTCTATGGATCTCATGAACAAAGTGTTTCGATGTTACTCGGATCGTTTTGTGATTGTGTTCATAGACATCTTGGTATACTAGGCGCACATGAAGCACTTGGAAAGTGTGCTGACGACTTTGAGGCAGAAACAGTTGTATGCCAAGTTCAGCAAGTGTCAGTTTTGGTTGGACAGAGTGAACTTCTTCGAGCACGTGATTTCTGCAGAGGGTATTTTTGTGGATCTCCAGAAAGTTGAGGCAGTAATGAATTGGCCACGACCAACCAATGTTACTGAGATATGGAGTTTCCTGGGGTTAACAGGTTACTATCGTCGCTTTGTGGAGGGTTTCTCTACTATAGAGACAGCTCTCACTCGTTTGACAAGAAAATGCGTCATTTTGGAATGGTCAGATGAGTGTGAAGAGAGTTTTAACAAACTCAAGAACATGTTGACCACCGCTCCGGTATTAACACTTCCGGACGAGACAGGAAACTTCGTAAAATACAGTGACGTGTCCCGACAAGGATTAGGTTGTGTGCTGATGCAGCATGGTAGGGTAATTGCTTATGCTTCTAGGCAACTTAGGAAGCATGAGTTGAACTATCCTACTCATGATTTGGATCTTGCCGCAGTAGTGTTTGCCCTAAAAGTTTGGCAACACTATTTTATGGGGAAACGTGCTAGATTTTCAAGGATCTTAAGAGTTTGAAGTATCTGTTCACCCAGAGGAAACTAAACCTGAGGAAAAGGATATGGTTAGAGTTGATTAAAGATTATGATTGTACTATTGAGCATCACCTAGGAAGAGCTAATGTGGTAGATGATGCCCTCAGCAGGAAGTCCTCGGGATTGGTAGCTCATGTTCCAGGGAGGTATTTGCCACTGTTGGTGGAGATGAGGAAATTGAGAATTGGGCTAGTTATGGATGATCAGGAAGCACTGTTAGATACTCTCAATGTGAAGCGATTAAGTAAAGCCCAGTCTCAAGCTCCATTAGTTTCTGCACTAAGATTAGAGGTTGAGAATGGCACCAGGACAGATTACTCAGTGAGGAATGGTGGAGCATTGATGGTAGGATTGTATGTTCCTGAGGATGGGACTTCGGAAAGAGAAATCCTCGAGGGAGCCCACGGTTCAACTTTTATCATGCACTCAAGTAGCACGAAGATGTATGGTACTCAGAGGAAACATTATTGATGGCCTTTCGTGAAGGAAGAGAAAGTAGAGTACGTCAGTGAGTGCCTAGTGTGTCAGCAAGTCAAGGCAGAAAGGCAAAAAACCATCAGGATTGTTGCAACCACTTTCGATTCCCGAGTGGAAATGAGAGCACATTACTATGGATTTTGTGTTCAAGCTTCCTCGGACATAGAGTAAACATGATGGAGTATGGGAAACTGTGGATAGACTTATTAAGTCAGCTCACTTTCTGCCAGTGAGAGCGAACTATACTTTAAATAAACTGGCTAAGATCTTTTTAGATGAGATGGTGAGACTCCATGGGGTACCAGTATCTATTGTTTCCGATAGAGGTCCTCGGATCACGTCCTGTTTTTGGACGAAGTTACATGAGGCATTGGGACCCAGCTGCGGTTTAGTACTGCATTTCATCCCCAGACAGATGATCAGTCTGAGAGAACGATTCAAACCTTAGAAGATATGTAGAGAGCATGTGCATTGCAGTTTTGAGGAGATTGGAATGAGAAATTGCCACTCATGGAGTTTGCTTATAATAACAGCTTTCAAGCGAGTATAGGGATGTCTCCATTTGATGCATTGTATGGAAAACAGTGTAGAACGCCTTTGTATTGGGATAAAGTGGGCGAGCACAGGTTATAGGTATCTGAGGATGTTGAAAGGACAAAGAAACAAGTAGAATTAATCAGAGAAAGGCTCAAGGCAGTTCAGGATCGACAAAAGAGTTATGCAGATAACCGGAGAAAAGATCTTCAGTTTGAGGTTGGTGTTTGGGTATTTCTGAAATTGTCGCCTTGGAAAGGCGTAGTGAGATTTGGGAAGCGAGGAAAACTAAGCCCTCGTTATATTGGGCCATACAAGATTGTGGAGCGTGTGGGCCCAGTAGCTTACAGACTTGCCTTGTCAGCAGATCTTTTCCGTTTACATGACGTGTTCCACGTATCTATACTCCGAAAGTATATTTCAGACTCATCCCATGTCTTGGAAGAACAACCCATAAAGTTGAAGAATGATTTGAGCAGCCTGTTCAGATTATGGATTGGAAGATGCAAGTGCTTCGATCCAGAGAGATTCCCCTAGTGAAGGTTTTGTGGAAGAGTCATGACGTGGAGGAGACCACTGGGGAACCGAAAGTGCAGTTGCGGTCCCAGTATCCCTACCTCACGAGTCATAGATACGTAATTTCGAGGACGAAATTTTCGTAAGGGGGGTAGATTGTAACAACCCAAACCTTAATTATTATTTAACTATTAATTTAATGAAGGAAAAGACTAAATTACCCTCGGATTAATTTATTAGGTTTTAAGTTGACTTGTTGACTGGGAAAGAATTTGGAAAATCCATTTGTACCGTTGCGTAGAGCACGAAGAAACGAGTCTGTAGACACGTAGTGGGCTCAAATCCGAGTCATATTGAAGAAAATACGATCAAAATACGAAAAAGGACAAAATTGAAATTTTGGAAAAAATCAGATTTTAAAATCAGATTACCTCTTTCTCTCTCCTCATTCTCTTCTTCCTCGCGCAAACCCCCCTACCCATTACTGTTCATTCGAACCAGCCCAGCCACCACCCGCCTCCACCAAACCGCATCGGACCGGCCAAGACCTGACCGGTGTCGCACCCACAACCGCTCCGACCTTCCTCCTGCCTCCGCCGACGCCACAGCCACCGGAAACAGCCCGGAATTGGCTTTTCTCCGAATTTCAAGCCTCTCGGTCTCCCTCCTCCGGCCACCAAATCAGTCGAGTAAGGTATGGTTTTTCGACTCATTTTCATGCTCTAGCTGTTGGTTGGGTAGATTTTCAGAGATTTTGAAGTTTGATAGGTCGATTTTTGAATTGAGTTTCTACCGGTTTTGTGTTGCCATTTTCAGTCACTTCCGTCCATTTTTTGGCCATAGTCCAAGAACAAAACTGATTCCAAATAGGGTGTATTACTTAGGCTAGGAGTTTGGGCCGCCGGTTTGGAGATTTTCCGGCCGCCGGAATTTACTATGCACAACCACGCGCTGTCGGCGCATGGGCGGAGCGTGGACCAGGTAACAGGAGCCACTCTTGATCCTAGAATAATCCTCGTATCCTCACGAGCGCGTAGGATTTCACGGATCTCAATTCGGATAACGTTTGAACCCCGAACAGATCTCGCATAGTGTGCGATTTCCGGGTTCAATACATTCAGACCGTTGGATCCTAGCCAAACTGGAGTATGTTGACCTAGGTAATTTCAGGATCTTGTAGGATTCGACGAATCGTCAATCGGAGTCCCGGATACTCCGAAAAGGCCAACCCTAGGGCGAGGTTTACGGAAAATCGTTCGTCAGTTCGATCGTGAGCAATCCGACCGTCCGATCGAGACCAAACTCTCGGGACTTGTGTCCTAGGCCTATTGGAACCTCTAGGAACGATCGGATCGGAATTCTGAGGTCGTGGATCCCACAGGGTCCCGAGTTGACTTTTTGGGACTTTTTCACTTTTGAGTCCCTAGGTACTTCTAAAGCGTGTCCACTGAGAAGAAAAGCTAATGTGGGCATAGGAATGACTTTTAAGGTGATGCACGCACTTTTGGGAGCCGGGGGTCAGGGTTTTTAATTTAAAATTATATTACTGAGCAGAGTTTTTAATAAAATATTATTGTGGTTATACAGGCACCCGGGCACCAGGTGACCCGCAGGAGGGACCTTCAAAAGGTCCAGCTAGCTCAGAGTATCTGTGAGTGGACCTTTTTGTTTTCATAAATGAATTTATGCAGTTTAATCTTATTATCTGATCTTGAATAAGTTTTACTGAATATGGCTTTCCTAGCATGACTTGATAGATTTAAATATTGCTGGTTATTTATGCGCTGCCTAGTGGAACATTTAAAAAGGGATTTGGAAAGTCAGAACAGAGGTATTATCAGATTAAATGGCAGCAGGATTGAAGGAATAGTTTTATGAGCAGTTTTATAAACTTTAATCTTTTTCAGTATTATATATATATATATACATTTATTTTAAGCCACCATAGGTACCCAAGGTTGCCTTCAGTATAAAAATGTTGCCCCGGAAATAAAGTTGCCTTCGGAATAAAATTATGTTGCCTTCGGTATTATTGATGTCAACGGACATCCCATTGCCTTTGAGTAGGTCAGCATGCTTGACACAGCCCCACGAGTCTCGGGGATGCTCGAACCGTGTGGTGCTAGGATTGCGGATCAGGCCGACCAAGTGTCCCCTGAATTCTGCTAAGATTGCGGCTTGGGTGACTTTGTGTTTCCCAAGGTCTGCTAGGGTGTGTCACTCCGGTGGCATAAGGACGGAATTGACGGATTATATGAAATTGACGGATTAGAAGGAATTGACGGAAACTAAAGGAATTGACGGAATTATAAATGGGTACACTTAGGTGGTAGTTTTAAAGGTTGATTTCAATGCTTTCAATGATTTAATATTTGATCAAGTATGTGATTGATTATATATATATATACGAATGCAGTGTTTCCAGTACGAGTATTTATATAAGGAAATGAGTTAGTTTTATAATTGTTTTTACAGTGGGGTTAGTATGTTCGTATGCTATATTTTTTTTAAACTTTGTTTTGGGTCCACTCACCCTTTTAATGTTTTGCGCCCCCAGGCAGTAGTCGTGCATCAGTGCGCCACCACCGGGCCAAGTCCACCTTCCGCTACTATCCTTGACAACGTAGGGTTTTGATTAGTTGTGTTTAATTTGTAACCTACTCTGTATAGATGCTCTGATATTGCCCTAGAACACATGTCTAACTGTTAGTATGTATTTATTTGAATGCTGGCAGTTGGTGTATATTTTTTATATGCATGTTTGACAGGTGTAACTTTGGGATTGGTCTAATTGCAGGGGAGACTCTGCTAATTTGTTTTCGCAGAAGTCAAACCCCAGTTTAAAGTGAAAGTTGGCAAGAAAGGGCAATTAGGTCAATTGTGTCCGACACTTGCCAGGTGTCGGACACGCACAGGGTCTGGCTCGGATTCCAAAGTGGAATTTGGGTCGGGTCCTTTCACCAAAACTTGGGCAACATTATAATATGGTGGGAGGAGTCATTTGGTTAGTTTTGAGTGAAATCCGATCTCTAGAACTATGGAATACACCAACCACTCCGATTAGGAACGAACTGCCTTTGAACATAAATTGTCCAATTTCTTACACCTATTGATTTCGGATCGAGCCCAAAACTTGGACAACATCATAATATGGTGGGAGAAGTCATTTGGTTAAGTTTGAGTGAAATCCGATCTCTAGAACTACCCAAAACACCAACCACTCCAACTAGGAAAGAACTGCCTTCGAACTTGAATTGTCCAATTTCTTACACCTATTGATTTCGGATCGAGCCCAAACCTTCGGCAACATCATAATATGGTGAGAGGAGTCGTTTGGTTAAGTTTGAGTGAAATCCGATCTCTAGAACTACCCAAAACCCCAACCACTCCAACTAGGAAAGAACTGCCTTCGAACTTGAATTGTCCAATTTCTTACACCTATTGATTTCGAATCGAGCCCAAAACTTGGGCAACATCATAATATGGTCGGAGGAGTCATTTGGTTAAGTTTAAGCGAAGTCCGATCTCTAGAATTACCCAAAACACCAACCACTCCAATTACGAACGATCTGCCTTTGAACTTGAATTGTCCAATTTCTTACAACTATTGATTTCGGACCGAGCCCAAAACTTGGGCAACATCATAATATGGTGGGAGGAGTCATTTGGTTAAGTTTGAGTGAAATCCGATCTCTAGAACTACCGAAAACAGCAACCACTCCAATTAGGAACGAACTGCCTTTCAACGTGAATTGGCCAATTTCTAACACCTATTGATTTCGGATCGAGCCCAAAACTGGGGCAACATCATAACATGATGGGAGGAGTCATTTGGTTAAGTTTGAGAGAAATCCGATCTCTAGAACTACCCAAAACCCCAACCACTCCAATTAGGAACGTACTGCCTTTGAACTTGAATTGTCCAATTTTTTACAGCTATTGATTTTTGATCGAGCCCAAAACCTGGGCAACACCATAATATGGTGTGAGGAGTCATTTGGTTAAGTTTGAGTGAAATCCAATCTCTAGAACTACCCAAAACACAAACCACTCCAATTAGGAACGAACTGCCTTTGAACTTGAATTGTCCAATTTCTTACACCTATTGATTTCGGATCGAGCCCAAAACTTGGGCAACATCATAATATGGTGGGAGGAGTCATGTGGTTAGGGTTGAGTGAAATCCGATCTCTAGAACTATGGAATACACCAACCACTCCGATTAGGAACGAACTGCCTTTGAACATAAATTGTCCACTTTCTTACACCTATTGATTTCGGATCGAGCCCAAAACTTGGGCAACATCATAATATGGTGGGAGGAGTCATGTGGTTAGGGTTGAGTGAAATCCGATCTCTAGAACTATGGAATACACCAACCACTCCGATTAGGAACGAACTGCCTTTGAACATAAATTGTCCACTTTCTTACACCTATTGATTTCGGATCGAGCCCAAAACTTGGGCAACATCATAATATGGTGGGAGGAGTCATGTGGTTAGGGTTGAGTGAAATCCGATCTCTAGAACTACCCAAAACACCAACCACTCCAATTAGGAACGAACTGCCTTTGAACTTGAATTGTCCAATTTCTTACACCTGTTGATTTCTGATTGAGCCCAAAACTGGGGCAACATCATAATATGGTGGGAGGAGTCATTTGGTTATGTTTGAGTGAAATCCGATCTATAGAAGTACCCAAAACACCAACCACTCCAGTTAGGAACGAACTGCCTTTGAACTTGAATTGTCCAATTTCTTACACCTGTTGATTTCGGATTGAGCCCAAAACTGGGGCAACATCATAATATGGTGGGAGGAGTCATTTGGTTGTGTTTGAGTGAAATCCGATCTGTAGAAGTACCCAAAACACCAACCACTCCAATTAGGAACGAACTGCCTTTGAACTTGAATTGTCGAATTTCTTACACCTATGGATTTCGGATCGAGCCCAAAACTTTGGCAACATCACAATATGGTGGGAGGAGTCATTTCGTTAAGTTTGAGTGAAATCCGATCTCTAGAACTACCCAAAACACCAATCACTCCATTTAAGAACGAATTGCCTTTGAACTTGAAGTGTCCAATTTCCTACACCTATTGTGTTCAGATCGAGCCCAAAACTTGGGCAACGTCATAATATGGTGGGACGAGTCATTTGGTTAAGTTTGAGTGAAATCCAATCTCTAGAACTACCCAAAACACCAACCACTCCAAATAGGAACGAACTGCCTTTGAACATAAATTGTCCAATTTCTTACACCTATTGATTTCGGATTGAGCCCAAAACTTGGGCAACATCATCATATGGTGGGAGGAGTCATTTGGTTAAGGTTGAATGAAATCCGATCTCTAGAACTACCCAAAACACCAACCACTCCAATTAGGAAAGAACTGCCTTTGAACTTGAATTTTCGAATTTCTTACACCTATTGATTTCGGATCGA
>NW_018921659.1:60205-108533 GCF_002207925.1 Prunus avium | reverse complement strand
AGGCTTGATATCCGGGTGAGAAACCACCAATTCTTCTCCTGCCGGCTAGGAAAGGGGGCCTAACGATGTCCGGTATGTTGCGATTGCTCCAGAAGGCCCTGTGAAGTAGGAATGGGTCACCATGGCTGGGATCGTTTGGCACGCCCTGGTCAAGTCCAAGCTGTCGTCTGACCCGGTGGGGTGAGTAAGTCGCAGAGACCTCCTAGCGGTTGTCGCCTAAAGTGGGCAGTGGGAGGCATGCGGCATTCAACAAGGAATATCTTCTGAAACTGCAGCCTTGAGGCATCACTGTCGGAACCTCAACAATGTCGTCAACGTCAGCATAAAAGGGCACAAAAGTGAAGGTTTCCGCTGAAGTGCCGTACGGGCGAAAGACGAAGTGCTCAATATCATCCAGCAGCCTTAAAACATTTTGGCCTTTTCTCTGCATTCGCTTAAACCACCTGCAGACGAGAGGGAGACTATTCGGCATGAAAGAACCATTGCCCATATCAGCAGACTGCAGAGCATACGAATAAGGGAGTGGGCACACGTCCAGCCCCTTGAGGTGTTCCCACAAAAACACCTGCAAGAAGCCAGAATTCAGAAGGGTCTCTACGCCCATGGTTCCCGCCGCATTCTTCTCCAAAATCTGACACTGATCAAGAAGCCTGTATAAATGCCCTAGGAACACGGGGGCTAAAGGAATTGAGTGACCTCGGGCGATAGCCAAGGCCAAAGGAAATACACGCTCATGAAGGCAGTCCTGGGAAAAGTCACAGAGCACGAATCGCCTGAGCCACAGTGATATAAACGCAGCTAGCCGCCAAGGTCCCCGCCTATCCACATCACCAAAGTACTGTATCCAGTTGCTGAAGCGAAGCGAGGTGCTGGGAGAGGTAGGAGCGCCCTTTCGCAGAACTGCAAGGGTGTCTATCTCTGCCGGGGTAAGAGCAATATCAAAAGGACTCCGATCACCGCATACAGGGAGGCGAGATATGTTTGCTACGTCTTCAAGAGTCGGAGTAAACTCTCCCCACGAGCATACAAAGGTGTGAGTAGCTTTGCTCCACCTCCGGACCACATGACGGAGCATCCTTGCTTCGATATGGATATCCCACAGCTTGGATAGGAAGATGGCGTCAAGAACTTGCGCCCGGCGTAAAATATCGCAAGTAGATGGGTCCAGCAGCTCACGGTCAACCCATTCTGACCAGCTTTTACTGATGCTGCAAGGATGCTGAAAGAATAAGGGGACGGCTGGAAATAGGCCTTTCTCAATGCAGCACCTAGATACGGAAGCAGGCTCGACCACGGAGACGGTCTTAGGCAGTGGCTCATCGCCAACAACAGGATTCTCACAAGCTTTTTCAAGCGGCAAGAGGGGCCCTCCCGCTTTGAGACCATCATCCATCGAATATAGGTGGTCCATCATGATTGGCGGAAGATCGGTGGATGCCATGACAGGGGCCACTGAGTCGCTGATATCTGCGAAAAAACAAAAAAACAAAAAATGCGTAAGTTCCAGCACCTTCACGAATAGCCTGAAGACCCAAACTCTCACTATGCCAAAAACAGGGGAACAGAAAAGAAACACAAGCACGCATATGCACAGCTCCATTGTTTTTACAATTTCATGCCAATATCACGCTTGTAGAAGGATCAGGCCAACGCGTTTATACGATTTCACCCAAAAAGAGGGCTACTCGAAAAAAAAAAAAAAAAGAAGACAAATTGACACTTGAAGTTGCTAATTGGTGATGCATATCCCAAAATCCAGACTTGGGTTAAGAAAAAGGGGAAGGGGAAAAAGAGGGCTACTCGAAAAAAAAAAAAAAGAAGACAAATTGACACTTGAAGTTGCTAATTGGTGATGCATATCCCAAAATCCAGACTTGGGTTAAGAAAAAGGGGAAGGGGAATCGAGCAAGCAAACAGCAACAGCGACTGAAGAAAGAAATAAAGGAGCGAGACTTACCCCTGCCCTCTATGGTGTTTGTTCCAGCAGCTTGACGGAGACGAAGAAAAAGGGGGAATTGCCTTGCAATTTTCTCTCCAAATCGCTCCTCGCTCTGAGAAATAACCGGGCTGAGCCTAGCCTTTGGCGGATTGGAGAAGAAAATCGAAAGGTTAGGGTTTTTAAAAGGGAACGGTGGCCCCTCTCAGCAGTTGCGAACGGTTTCTCTGCGCTTAACCAACTGGCGGTTATGAAGGACGCCCCTTAGCAATTTCCTGTCCCAGAAAGTCTCCAAGCCTGGGTTTGAGGAAGAACCAGCAAAATCCAGAAATGAGAGTGAAAAGTTGGGATGCGCACGCACGGAGAGGAGAAACCGAAGACGAAAAGGGGAAAGGAAGAAGAAGAAGTAAAAGGCGGGTGGAATAAAACAGACTTAAACGAAGCGTACCTGGGAAACGTAAAAGGCTGCTGGAAGACCATCATGACAACAGCACACTCACGCGGGAAACAAGAAGGTCATATCGTCTGACATCGATTTGACTTTTGGGCTGGGTTTGATTATTAGGCCCATCTCAAGATCCGCTCATGGCCCCAATAATCAAGGGGGCTAATGTTGAGGCCCAAAAATCCAGGGGGTTAGGCCCAAGCTTATTGTCAGCCCGGTGCAAATAATTAATTACAAAAGAAACTCGACCGGGGCATAATAGGGAATTGTAGGACACCTACGCGAGCCACGGGTCACACATCACGCCAAGCAAGCATGCCAAAAACGCAACGGCTATATAAGTTCACGCTCATGAATCTATCCGGTGTTATTTAATTCAAGCTCGGCTTATTATAGCACAATTAAACTCAAGCACAAGCACAACGAATAAACATGCGATGCCATCACGCCATGCTACAAGCTCAAGTGGGCCCAAGCCACGTAATCACCCGGGGCTTGCTGAGAAGGTTGTGGCATGGATGGGTACGAGCACTCACAGGGCCCATTGAGGGACTGAGGAATGGAAGTTTAGGCCACTTGGGAGCACTAAAACTCAGGCCCATTCCTCGGGCCCAAATACATGGGTTAGCATGAGAGAGAGAGAAGAATGGGGTCCAATGCCTTAGGAGAACATCCTATAGGCTGCTGTAGCATTTAGGAAAATCCATGATAATTAGAATGCCCAAAAACGAATAAGCCACTTCCAGCAGATGGACGAAAGCGTGCGGGCCGCTGGAAGAGAAAACACCAATAACCTCAAAGCTATATACGAAGCCCAGCCCAGCGTCTCCTAAAAAATTCAGCATCGAGCTCCACCCATATCAGAGCTCCCATGTGGTCAACAAAGAATCACAGCAAGGACCATAGGAAATCCATGAATGTAGGAGAAATACCCAGTGGACAAACAACTTCCTCTGTTCTCCTTTTTCCTCTGCAAGCTTTGATTTGAAAACCAAGGGAGAAAGAAGGTGGCGCCTCACCCCCATGGAGAGGCTCAGCCGCACAAAACCTTGGAACCTTAAGAAGCCATTGATTCAGGCACTCTTGTCAAAGATTTTTCACAAGAAATGGAGCAATTGGAAAAAGGGAAAGGGAAAGGGAGCAATTGGAAAAAGGGAAAGGAAAAGTGGGAATGGAGGATCAACGAAATTAGGGTTCCAAATGCCTATAAAAGAAAGCTTCCTCTACCCAGCAACACACACCATTCCAGAGCAAGACCAAGCTTTGTCAAGCGAACTGGAATTTTTCCCATCTTCTACTCCCAACGTTTCTCTCTGTTCTAAGATAGAAGCCATCCTAATTCTCCCCTCTCCCACTCTAAAACCTGTTTCTCTCCAAGAAATTCATGTTTTGATCTCTCTCTCTCTCTCTCTCTCTCTCTCTCTCTCTCTCAAATTGCTAAACATGTGAAAGTTCAGCTCCCATGCCACATGCTCCTCATGCCAAGTCATTAACAAATTTCATGCGTTCCTTTGGGTGTTGGTGAAAAGAACCCGAACGTATTTTTCTAAGGCTTCAGCAAGTCTTTTAAAAATTCTTTCGGGAGTCTGGTTCTTGAACTCAGGCTTTAGAGAGGTTCTTTTGTTCGCTTTCTTCTCCCAGCAGCCCAAGCCCATTCGTTAGGCTGCTGGAACAAAAGGACCCCCACAGAGGTCTTATCTCTTAACTGTTGAATCAACTTAACTAATTCGATCTAACAGCTAATTAATTTGATCCAACGATTAAAAGATATGATCTCATCTAAGGATCTTAGATAATGCCCTCACTATAAAATTCTTGTAAGTTTATGATAAGAAGGGATTATCAATTGGCCTGCAGGCGGAGGCTCACGAGTTAAAGAAGGTTAGTCCAACCCAATGAGCCAAAACCTAATATAGTTTGACCCCATTTTTTTTATCGAGTAGGGCTTGGGACAATGTTTATAAACCAAGCTCGGCCGATGAGCTCAACCATTTGAGTCCAATGTGGCTCAGTTCATCAAGCCATGTTGAATGTGGGACAATGTTTTATATTTTAAAATATATTGAGTTTGAATTGTGAGATAATTAATCTTTATTGTAAAAAATAATTTTTGGTTTATGTAAGGCTCGTTTGATAATCATTTCAATTTTAGTTTTTAGTTTTCATTTTTTGTGCTAGAGTTTAGAGGAAAATGAGAGTGAGGATGAGATTGAGAGAGAGGATGAGAGAGGAGGATGAGAGGAATGAGTAACAAAAGTGAAAACAATTTGAAATAGATTTCAGTTTTTTGTTTTTGTTTTCACTTTGGTTACTCCTCCCTCCCATCATCTCCTCTCATCTTCCCTCTCTCATCTCCACTCTCATTCTCACTTCCATTCTCCGTCTTTTTCCTCTATATTATAGCACAAAAAATGAAAACTAAAAACTAAAATTGAAATAGTTATCAAATGGGTTTATAGTTTATCATTTTTACGATCAAGGTCCCGTTGATAAATTTTGTCCTTGAAGTTTTGAATTCCAAGTAATTTAAGGACAATCCCCAATTTCTGTTAAATTATTCTAATTTATGTTCACATAGAGGGAAATTTTGGTCCATTCGTGCAGCCCCTCCCCAACTACTCCTATAACCACCCCAACAGCCCCTCATGTAGCTTTTCTTATGTTTTCAAGTCTCGAAGTCCATTACCTCAAATCTTAAATAAAAAATAGTGTGACTTTTCAGTCTTAATGTATGTTGAGAGAGAGAGAGTTGTCCTTGAATTGCTTGGAATTCAAATTACAAAAATAAAATTGATCAAATTAAAACTACAAGAACCTTGTAAATGCGGTAAACAACATTTAGGCTATGTCGGCCCTGTCCTTGTACCTTTCAAGTAGTCCCACCTGTGGCTTAGACTTCAAACTACGCTCTAGAAGAAATTTTTTTCTTCTGGTTCACAAAGGAGCGTATGGGTTTTGAAAGTGATTGATGTCATGTTTTATTTATGTACACTAAATAATGAAGAATTTAGATGATTAAATTGCAGTCGTGTCTTTCATTGGACCCTTTTCGTTTTTTTTCTTCAAAGGTATGGTTGGAACTTTTTTTAGGAAGGTATCATTGGACCATTTCTTTTCATGAGTTTTTTTTTTTCTTTTCGCATTAATTTGTTCTTTCTCATCCCACCACATTACCTTTCGTGTTTCCCGGTGTTGTGACCAAATACGAAAAGATTGGGTTAAGACAAGATCTTTAACCTCACCTACAAATTCAATCATTTCTATAGATCTGAAAACATGGAAATAAATGAAGGCTTCAAGTTATTGTTTACTTTTCTGGAATTTCTTCGTTAAAAAAAAAATGCTAAGATGTGACGGTCACACTGCAAAATATCTTCATTTAGTGCTCGAAAAAAATATTGATTAAGGATCAACGCATGTATAGATTTTTGATCATCCTGTTCTCATAATTCAATAAATAAAAAAATTAAAATGAAAGAGCTGGTTTTTTTCTTGCTTCATCTCCTACATTAAATTATCCATGTGTGATTATGTGACTTTCGTCTGTCCATCTTACTTTAAGCCGAAAAAGAAAAGAGGGAGCTCATAATGAAAGACACAGTTATACAAAGTAATTAAAACCTATGACTTGCGAAAAGTGGATAGGATCATAGGAGGAGGAGGTCAAGAAATGTATTATATATTTGTACTTTTGTTTTTCGTGTAAGAATCAAATATAGAACTAAACATATTATTCATTTATTATGCAAATATATATGTGTATTTTCACTAATAATACACGTATTTTTACATATTTCACAATAATATACATATTATTTATGTATTTTATTCGTATTTTTCATGTACTATTGAGAAAAAAACTACACATAACAAATAAAAAAATAGTAAGTGATATATTAATTTGTTTTATTTATTTATTTTTTTAAAGGAATATTAATTGGTTTTCTAGATGGGAAAGAAAAATCATTTATCTTTATGACTTCTTTTGTAAAAGATGCATGAGATGAGAATATAAATATGACAATTCCTCTCTTTGGGCCCTTCAACAGCTGTCTTCCCTCTCACAACCCCAGGGTTGCTTTTGTTTCTTTTGTCTTCTTCCCTACATTCCCTCTTCTCTTGCACATTGTGACTCCCCCACTTCCCTCAATAATTAATCTCTCTCTCTCTCTCTCTCTCTCTCTCTCTCTACAGTGGTGTGTGGATTATGGGAAACAGTCTATATCTATACATTATTTTATTGAAGACTTTAACTCTAGTCACAAATGTACAACATCAGAGTAGTTGCCTATGGTACAATATCTCTTTAACCTAGAGGTCCCAGATTGTTGAACTAATTGTCACAGCACAACAGAACACTGTGTCACTGACTAGGATTTACTCATGCCAACATAAAAAGTATGGATCAAGGTTTCCAGTCAACAATGAAAAATAAATATCCAAGGTCTCCAGTTCTGCAAATGAGCTGTCATTTTTTACCACTTCAAAAAAAATACACCATGCATGAATTCAGCACCATTGAATCTTAACCATAGATGAACAATACAGATCCAATCAAGGATAGAGAATTCATCAGCAGAAAACTTATGCAATCTTAAAAATACACCATGCATAATTTCAGCACCATTGAATCTTAACCATAGATGAACAATACAGACCCAACCAAGGATAGAGAATTCATCAGCAGAAAACTTATGCAATCTTATTGGAGTAAATCAACATCAGCAAGCAATGTCCTCATCATGCATGATGGGCTGCTGTTGCATGGTATTATTACTTATTCAACTGAAGGAAGGGGATAGTTGAGTAATTTGATTCCCATCAGACATTTGAACATGTCTGCTGCAGTTAAAGAAAGATTGGGGGTTGCAGAAAGATGAGAAGGCCCCATCAAAAGTATTTCTCATAATTCATTTTGAGGCTCCTTCCCTGAACACAAAGCAGCTCTAACTTTTTCCAGTACAATTGCTATGCTTAGACCCACCCACACATATGAACAGAAGAACTCATCATGAACAAGAGGTAAAAAAAAGTGAATAGCTGAATTGGCAAACAACAAACATACCCCCTCAGGATTGTTAGGGGCTTCTACAGCCCGCTTGATTTCTGTTTTGTAGTTTTTGTCTTTTGGGGTTTTCACCCCCCTGTTTTCATCAAAAAAAAAAATAATTTGGAAACTTAACAACCTTCTTAGAGTTTGTGATTCAGTTTCCCAATAAACTGTTCTTTTCTATATGAGATTATTAACTTGAGTGAAGTCTAAGTGATCTTCTTTCCTGAACTTTATAAAAGTAGCATCCAAATTCCCAAGAGCTGAAAGTTGCTGATGCTGTGAATTCGGGTTTTATCGATTTCAGGAGATGGGTAAGATGTTGTTTAGATCTTACAAAATATCTGCATTGAATTTAAGATTTTTGATAGCACTTTATAAAAGTTGCATCCAAATTCCCAAGAGCTGAAAGTTGCTGATGCTGTGAATTCGGGTTTTATCGATAGATGAATCACTCGATTTCAGGAGATGGGTAAGATGTTGTTTAGATCTTACAAAATCTCTGCATTGAAATTAAGATTTTTGATAGCTGTTTCAAGTAATGATGTAAAATTTCATTAACTTAATTTATTATTGTTTTCTTGACTATTTTGGGCAAATTGGTTTTGCAAAACCAGCTTCATATGTTGCCCTTAGCATGATGTGATTTCTCGGTTCTGCAATGGCAAAGAGGAGCTGGTTCAATATAGTGAAGAGGTTCTTTGTTTCAGAAACACAGTCAAAGCAAAAAAATGTAAGCAAATCATTCTTCTTCTTCTTCTGCTATTTTGTTCATTTCACTTTGAAGTCCCTATCCTAATTTGATCAATTATTTTTAGAAGGAGAAGAGAAGGAAATGGATTTTTGGAAAGCTTAAGTTCAAAAGACTAGCCTCATTAACTGCACCATCACCACCATCACCATTAAAACAAAGGACACGGGGTTCCAGAAAGATGAGAAGGCCCCATCAAAAGTATTTCTCATAATTCATTTTGAGGCTCCTTCCCTGAACACAAAGCAGCTCTAACTTTTTCCAGTACAATTGCTATGCTTAGACCCACCCACACATATGAACAGAAGAACTCATCATGAACAAGAGGTAAAAAAAAGTGAATAGCTGAATTGGCAAACAACAAACATACCCCCTCAGGATTGTTATCAAATTTGGAAACTTAACAACCTTCTTAGAGTTTGTGATTCAGTTTCCCAATAAACTGTTCTTTTCTATATGAGATTATTAACTTGAGTGAAGTCTAAGTGATCTTCTTTCCTGAACTTTATAAAAGTAGCATCCAAATTCCCAAGAGCTGAAAGTTGCTGATGCTGTGAATTCGGGTTTTATCGATTTCAGGAGATGGGTAAGATGTTGTTTAGATCTTACAAAATATCTGCATTGAATTTAAGATTTTTGATAGCTGTTTTAAGTAATGATGTAAAATTTCATTAACTTAATTTACTATTGTTTTCTTGACTATTTTGGGCAAATTGGTTTTGCAAAACCAGCTTCATGTGTTGCCCTTAGCATGATGTGATTTCTTGGTTCTGCAATGGCAAAGAGGAGCTGGTTCAATATAGTGAAGAGGTTCTTTGTTTCAGAGACACAGTCAAAGCAAAAAAATGTAAGCAAATCATTCTTCTTCTTCTGCTATTTTGTTCATTTCACTTTGAAGTCCCTATCCTAATTTGATCCATTATTTTTAGAAGGAGAAGAAGAGACACAGTCAAACCAAAAAAATGTAAGCAAATCATTCTTCTTCTTCTGCTATTTTGTTCATTTCACTTTGAAGTCCCTATCCTAATTTGATCAATTATTTTTAGAAGGAGAAGAGAAGGAAATGGATTTTTGGAAAGCTTAAGATCAAAAGACTAGCCTCATTAACTGCACCATCACCACCATCACCATTAAAACAAAGGACACAAAATGAGGCAGAGGAAGAACAGAGCAGGCATGCTCTGACTGTGGCTATTGCCAGCACTGCTGCAGCTGAAGCTGCAGTTGCAGCTCATGCTGCTGCTGAGCATGCACCACGTGGATTTCATGAGAACTATATGAGAAATGCGGCCGACAAATTCAATTATTAATTAACGAACGAATAATTGCGTGTTGGAGAGCTAGATTTTGATATTTTGGTCAAAGAGAACGTTTCAAAGTGGAGATACTATTAAAAAAACAATTCATTCACGAATCTAGACGTTGTTCTTGTTGAGAGTATTTTCCCAACATTACCAATTGATTTCGGGGTGAAATTTCAACTTTCCTTATAGTATGAGACCGTAGCATACCAATTGGTAAGAATCCATGGGTAGAACTTTTTGCTCCTAAAAATCAGCTTGTAAGGAAAGGGTAGCCAAAAGCTCTTAAACCACCCTAGTATATGCTATTTTTTTAATGTGGGATCTTAAGTCCTAACATTCCACCACGCTTCCGTACTAAACGTTCTCATTTGCCCACTCTATTGACATTGGCCCAGTTGTAGCCATTTCCTTCCTTTGAGGCGGCTTCACTCAACTACCAGTATTCAATGACTTGATATTATGCCCATACATAACACCAATCATCTTAATCTAGCCTATAGGTCGGCCTTTCCTTGGATTTGGGCCCAATTGTGTGGTAAACCCGGTTCTGATACCAACTATATGGACTTATAAGATGTTGGGATTGGCAATTGATTTTGAGGTGGAACCTCAACTTCCTTCAATTCTTTAACTACAAATTTTCTATACAAAATATATATTGTTTGTCCATTATTAATACCAATGAAGCAATTTACAACAAAACTACTCAAATCCAAATATATTATTTCAAGTCCTTAATTAATTGCTATCTTGACTAAAAAAAAATTATCATGTCTAGCTTTTACGTCTGCTGGTTCTATTCTATTTTTCGTATATATAAGTAATAGGTAACTCTTATTTTCTTCATTCAAACAGCAGTAACTTCAAATAAAACTAATGAAAATATTATGATAATATGCTTATGTTCTATGCACAAAAAAAATTAAATTAAATTAAATTAAATAAACCATCAATGTGGCTCCCTCTCCACCCACCACTGAATTTCTTAGGCTAGAAATTGTCCAGAGGTTTGAGGCAACTTTTAGTCTTCCAGTCGAGACTTGTGGGAAACTTCTTATATTATTAGTTTTTAGAAAAGGACGTTCAAAGTTTGAACTGCATAAGTGCTGTTGAATTAGGCAACCTTTTTCCCCAGTCTGTTTCAGGATGCTCAAGTCAAGGAAAAAAATCAATTTGGCTCTGGCTGGCTTCCCTTATTTCTTTTCACAAATGCTCAAATCACACGCCTTTCATGAGTTGAAGTCAATGGGATAAAGGTTATCATCTACGTTGCCTGAGCAGCTACTTCAAGGAATAGTAAAAGAGAAAAAAAGAGAGTAGAAAATTAGGTTCAGTTTACAAACTCTTCAAAGGATGCAAGCACATCATGTTATAGAAACGGAAAATTTTAACGGACTTAGACGTAGGTGGTGAATTGCAATATTTTATATACAAAGTTCAGGTAGTTAATAGTAAAAATTAAAAATTCATATAGTAATTTCACACGTGCACGCAAATATATATTTTAGATTGAGTATTAATTGTCAATTATGCATGCAGTAGTTTTCCTGAAAAGGAGAAGATCTATATCTCTGTCAATAATGAATGAATTCATAACGTATGAATTGATTTGATGGTAGCCGTAGGTAGCATCAGATAAGAAGTAGTGATCATGAGCATGAGCTAGCACACGGTTTTAGAAAAAGGATCACTCTATATATGCTATACTAGGGGTCAGATCCTTTTTTCCTTTTCTTTTCTTTTTGCTTTTTTTTTTATAGGAAAAAAAAAAACATTTCTATTAGGGTTTTTTTTTGTTGTCAAAACATTTCTTTTTAAGGTTTGGCAACTAGATGGATATGCACTCTTTATAAGTTTGCATGTGAATTTCATCCTTTCGTTGGATATCGCTTTCAAGAACACTTGGAGAGGTGGAAATTACATGCGTGCGTGTTAGTTTCCTTAGTAAATGCCTTTTATATTGTTGAGGATATCCCACATCGATCATATATAGGATGAAATCTTTGCTGAAGAGTTTAAAAGATTTTGGACCTCTACGCTGATTATCAATTAGTTTTGAGTTGGATGCTCACTTTCTAATATGATATCAGAGCATGCTTGTTATTAGGTACCAAAGACGCCACAAGTGAGGAGGCGTGCTATGATTTTATAGAGTTTTTAACCCAAGTTTATTTTTCAAATTTTATTTCTCTAAACCACCTTCAAAGTGCGTGAGTTCTGCAATATATACATATTTTTGTGACTGTAATATGTAAAGTTTGCAATATGGTGAAAGAAAAAAAAAAATCTAGGGTTTGGCAACTAATTTTTGATATTTCATTATATTTGCATGCCTTTCAGTTCTTTTCGTATCGTTAACCAAGATTCCATCTACAAGGAGATGAGTGAGCTACAACTTACAATAATTTTTATCGATCTTTTTATTTTATTTATTTTTATAAAAAAAATTTAAATGCTAATTGCATTTAAAATTTAAAGTTAAAAGTCAAATTACACTTTAATTAAAGAATGGGGTACCGCGGGGAATGCAATGCACCCTTTCCTCTCGCTTCTCGCTTTTAACCCCATAAATATTGTGAATGAGAAAAATATACGCAGAAGAGCATGCGTGACACCAAAGTTTCTCTCCCGCTCTACGAAGGAGGCAAATTGTTGTCATGCTGCTCTAATGGTTTGGTGTTTCGAGTTTGTATTATAAAAATCATTAAATAAAATCCTAAAACAACTTAATTTAATATGGACATAATACTGATATAGAAAATATGAGACTTTTCACAAATAGGCTCATTCTAGCATAATATTTTATATATAAATTCTTAGAAAGCTCTTATTTGGGAAAAAAAAAACCCTAATCTAGCCATGTTATTTTCTAATTGGTTCTTAATGTGTTGCAATTTTTTCACTTGAAAGTATATCGTGGAGATTTTCTAAAGTACTAACTTGAAGGGTTTTTTATATATTATAAAATATCATGTTAGAATGAGCCTATCTATAAAAAGTTAAAAATATAAACAGAGTTTCCGAACTCAAGTTGTATGTACTCAATGACCCACTTCTCTCTCTCTCTCTCTCTCTCTCTTCTTTTTTTCATCAATCTCTATTTACCCTTTCTATTTTTCTTTTTCAATATATATATAAACTTTATACTCAATATCTGTCACTAGCTAGTTGGATTTATGATCATAAATTAAAAAATAATTTACTATCGATGACTTTTTCCAAGTAAAATAATTAATAAAGACATTAAATTAAAAACAAAAAACAAAAAAAAATCCCCTTTATCTTTAAGCATTACAGCTGCAACCTTTTGTTTTGCTTTCAAATGTTTTTTTTTTCTTTTCTTAAAAACTAATTATTCAAAGTGAATGTGCTTCAACTCCTTAATTGCTTGCAACAGATTCCATTAGAAAGGGGAGGGAGAGGTGGTAACAAAGCAAAGAAATACAATTTAAAATGCCATCTGATAACCTTTCCAGGTGACACAATGAAGATTTTGGATATCTGCACAAGTGACAAAATTATAATGCGCACAAGGCATGCAGTTCATGGTCGACAGAGTGTATGTATCTTTCACTGCAACACCACAAAAGTGCTTTCTAAAATGGATTTGTTTTTTTTCATAATAAATTAAGAGGTTTTTACATTAAATAATATGAGACAGATGACATAAAGGAAAACTCACTACTACATAATAAGAAATGTTCGCAGACAGTTTCCCCGTTTTACTGTCAGCCAGCAGTGGCTTTCCTTTGCAATATATGACCACTTTTAATGTTTCAAATCATCCGCAATGATGCCTGTCATTTTTAATAAGGTTAAAATGATTTTTTTTATTTATTTATCGGATTTTACACGAAATTTTTATTTAATGACTGAGAAAATAATTTAGCCATAGGTCATTGTATTATCCAGAATTTACAATTTATAGACTTGCGGTTTGTTTATGTTAAGTGGTTGGGTTAGATACTCCTTTCTGGTTACTGAGTTTTAGACGAAATTTCAATTTGGTTATTGAGAAAAAAAGTTAGCCAAAAGGCATGCAAATGCTATATTCCTACAACTTTGTTATGGACTCTTTTTTGGTGAGCATGATAAAAGTTGGGATTATGATTGAAGATTTTTTGAAGATATGGATTTACCTTTTTGTGAAACTATTGTTGAGATATGAACTTATTTTGTCATAGAATGATATCTTTTACCTTATTTGATGCTAAACGTACATCATAATGTTTTAGCCTTTTGGCTAAATTTTTAAATGAAAACTAACGTCATGTCTAGAAAGGTATATATATGTTTGTAACTTAGTAATAATATACCTAGCTATGAATATATAAAGTCAAAGAATCAAAATTAAGACCCAATTTTAGAATAATTTAGACTATCTCTTGTATAATATATCGTATTCAAGGATGACAATCTAATTATCCTTATACTTAAATGTAGAACTAGCATATATTGTAGTTTTGGCCTTTGGCCATCCATTCTCTAATGAGGTTTAGCGATTGCTTAATTACCTAATATAAGAACTCATATTTGAGGAGCTTTTGGGATTGAAACCTCCAACGCCCATCCCCCATTTATTTATTAACATATACAAGATGAAGTTGCACGTAAGAAACTTATTGTTAGTTTAATATGAATTAATTCTTGATTATTTTTCAAGAATTAAAACTTTCAAAAGTTTTCACCTTCAACACTCACTTTTTCACCTACATCTTAGTTGAAAGTAAACATCACCTTTCAACTTATTTTCTACCTTCCTTCCACTTTTTTATTCCCCTCATCTTTTACCTTTTACGTGTGCATGAGAGATTGAGAGATGCATAAAATCTATAAATTCACTTTTACCCTCATGGAAAAGTTTGATAGTCGCGACAAAACAAGCAAAACAAAGAGATTCTATTTCCTAGATTAATTTACCGCAGGGATTTGAAGGGACAGGAAGACATTGATTAAAGTGGAATAAAAGTGGGTTAGGGAACATGATAAGAATAATTTATAATCTCATAGGTTTAATCATCCAACGCCAATTTTGTGTGTCCTACAGTCTTACTCGCCCTCTAAGCACATCAATAATTTATTTAACCTCAATGGCATGCTTGATGATGAGGACGGCTACAAACCTTATGTGGCAATCCCACCTATCTCCTCGGGCCTAGTGGACACGTCACCCACTTGCCAAGTTATGATTCGAGGATTCTAATTTCCGATTAGCCAATCTCATGCTCGAGATTTTGCTTATAATAAGACTTGTGGTGTAATCATCTAACAATTATGTTCCGTATGATCATAATAGTGTTATGTGATACTATTAATCAACTTATCACCTCATAACATGAGTTTTATATGTTAGCATATGTAATTTACGTACATTATGATACGTGAATCGTAACACATATATCAGTATATCAGTTACACCTAAAAATTCTTATTTACATATTTAATAGTGTGATTCACTAATGTGATCTAAAAGTGTCTTGGCTCTAACAATGTTGCTCGATTATCTAATAGATGATCTTTCATGAACATGACCAAATTGACCATGGAAACTGCAAAGGGGCCCTCTTTAGCCGCCCTTCGATCTCAGCCATGACACATGTGCGGTGATTATATTCAACATATTTTTCACTGCTAAAGTACTCTGCAAACCCAAGAGCATCAGATGGACAAGAAAGGCCCACAATGGGTTCTCAGGAAAAAAACTTATTTATAATGGGGATAACACTGTTTTATTATTCTCGGTTAATAACACAATGATACGTGAAAAAATTATCCTACGTGTCATTGTGTTATTGACCGAGAATAACAAAAAGTGTTATCCTCATTACATGAGAGTTTCTCTCGTTGTGATCTAAAAGTGTCTTGGCTCTAACAATGTTGCTCGATTATCTAATAGATGATCTTTCATGAACATGACCAAATTGACCATGGAAACTGCAAAGGGGCCCTCTTTAGCCGCTCTTCGATCTCAGCCATGACACATGTGCGGTGATTATATTCAACATATTTTTCACTGCTAAAGTACTCTGCAAACCCAAGAGCATCATATGGACAAGAAAGGCCCACAATGGGTTCTCAGGAAAAAAAAACTTATTTATAATGGGGATAACACTGTTTTATTATTCTCGGCCAATAACACAATGATACATGAAAAAATTATCCTACGTGTCATTGTGTTATTGACCAAGAATAACAAAAAATGTTATCCTCATTGCATGAGAGTTTCTCTCGTTTTCAGGACATAAGTATTTGGGGAGTTCCCACAACATAAATGCTCAAGTTAATGCAAGTCTTGATTTCTTTTATTGGTGGGTTCGGTTTCCTTCCAGAAAGAATGCAATAAAAAAGGATTAGGTTTTTCACCACAAGTGCCACAAATGAGAGAGGACTAAAAACTAAATACTAGAGTTCACACTTGGAGGAACTATAGTGATGAGCAATATCTATATCAAATTATAGCAATCTTTAATTTTATAATCCTAACAAAAGATTTATGTATGCAGATTAAGACACTTGTACCAGACCAATCTAAGTCACCCACCCATGCCATCCAAAAAATGTGGTTTTTTTTATTAAAAATAATCATGTTGTTGGCCTTGAGGTCATAATTATGTCGTTTTCATTTGTCCACTGCATACCCTTTAGCGGATTCTCTGTTGGTATCTTCTTTGCCTGTAAACTTCTAGCAACCGAAAGGATATATTTATCTAATCTATCCTTAAATATTTTTAGCATACTTGAAACTGTTGTTAAAAGTTTCTTCCGCCCGTTTGATAATTATTTTAATTTTATGGTCCATTTGATAACCATTTCAATTTTAGTTTTTAATTTTCATTTTTGTGTTAGAATATAGAGGAAAAAGAGGGAGAATAGAAGTGATAATGAAAGTGGAGATGAGATTGAGAGGGAAGATGAAAGGGGAGGAGTAATAAAAGTGAAAACAAAAACTAAAAACTGAAATATATTTGAAATTGTTTTCAATTTCAAGTTTTTGTTTCACTTTTGTTACCTATCCCTCTCATCCTCCCCTCCAATACTCTCTCTCAATCTCATCCTCACTTTCATTCTTACTCTCATTTTGCTCTATACACTAGCACAAAAAAATGAAAATGAAAAACTAAAAACTAAAAACTAAAATTGAAATGGTTCTCAAACGGGCAGTTTTTAGGTTTTAGTTTTCATTTTTTTGTGCTAGAGTAAAGAAAAATGAGTGTGAGGATGAAATTGAGAGGGATGATGAGATGGGAGGATGGAAGGAATGAGTAGCAAAAGTGAAAAAAAAAAAAACAAAAAAAAAAAAAAAAAAAAAAAAAAAAAAAAAAAAAAAAAAAAAAAACTGAAATCTATTAAAGTAAAAATAATTTCAAATATATTTTGGTTTTTAAACCTTTTTTTCACTTCGTTATTCATCCCTCTCAATCCCATCTCCACTCTCATTCTCACTTCAATTCTCCCTCTTTTACTCTATATACTCAAGTACAGAAAATAAAAACAAAAAACTAAAATTGAAATGGTTATCAAACGGGCCTAAAAATTTCAAATTTCAAATTTCCTGTCGTAGAAGTTGACGCAATGCGCCAGACACACAAGAGTCTTTGAATAAAGAAAATTCCAAACGCTAAATAGAATTTGGTTGGTTGTGGTGTCAGAATCTTCCAAGCCAAAGAAGGGAAATCTTCTGATTTAGCATGGATGATCACCTATGTCCGGTCCAGGACACAGAACATCCGACATCATCTAGTCTCGCTTGTTGATATTAGATACCATTTTCCCGATTTGTTATTAGTTTCTTGCCATCCATCACTATTATTGTCCTATTATAGAACAAAATTATGATGCCAGCTATAATTCAGAAGATCTTCTGTAATCTTTGGAGACAGGTTAAAGGTTAAAAGACCACTGTTTTTGTTAGTATAGGGAATTAGAGACAATTCCAAAACAAATTATGTAGAGGGCATATCACACTTTGAAGAAGGCATAATGCAAAGAGTGACTAATATGCCCATGAAAAGGGGAAAGGGGGAGATGAGATGCTCCCCATAGAGATGCAAATTTTTAATTGGTGCTTAAAAACACAAGTTGCAGAAGAAAAGTGATAACTAGACAAATTTAATTGCACTTGAAAAAGGAGAAAAAAAACATATAAACAAGAGAATCTTTCAAACTTGTCCATTTGCTGGGAACTAAGGCTTCATAGCAGCAGCAGTAGCAGATGATGGGCAGAAGGGCTAGTCTTTCAGTGCTTCCTACAAGTTGCCATCCCCAAGTTTGCCCTACTTCCTTCTCCTATCAAAGTGAGCCAAAAGGGGTCCCAATGTAAACCAATCATACCACTTCACCCCACAAAAGCACACAAACCATTTCAACTTCACATGTCACATGGACCCTATCACAACCCTACCAGCTCCATCTCTTTCTCCCTCTCAAATGAATCAAGGGCAGGCCTCAGTCTCTCTCATCCGATCTGCAAGTAGATACGGGATGTTAACACTATGATAACAATGGATTCAAAGGACAGCACCATATCTGATCATTCGTGTGAGCAAGACACGAATATGGGCATACCGGATACCTGTCATCAGATGAGGAGCAATATGAATTCGGGCAGAGCTGCAGAGGCATTAATTTTATACCATAATTGGGAAGAAATCATTAACATTAAGTAAGAAAAATTTAAAGAATGGAAAAGGTGAGATTGTGGTTGCAACTGTTAGAAAAAGTGCAAAGATTTGTGAAATCTTTCTTTCTTGTGACTTTTTCCATTCAACTTGGCATATGTGTGATGCCTTCTCTTATAAACAAAAGATCCCCAAAAAGAGAACTAAAAGAAAATCCTAAAACTCTTCCACCCAAGTAGGCAGTCTTCATACGGATTCTCATAACATGAAGATGGGTTGACTCAGCCACCCAAACCTTTCCCCTTTAAATTCCCTCCTCAACCATTTATTTTCTTGGCTCTTCTACACCTCTTCTTTTGCCTTTTACCCTTTCCTTACTAAGAAACAACTAAAAGATTAAACTCCTTCACCTTCAGCTACCTTCATCTCTTCTAACAGAAAAAATGAGGTATCCACCAGTTTACTTCCTTAAACAAATGAACACTTTTATCATAAAAGGCTTCATGATCTTGTTCGTGAGCTGTGTAACCATCAAATTGAACCTTTGTTCTCCAAACACTCCCTCATTCAATACACTTCCCCTCGATGGGCATTTCAACTTTCATGAAGTTCACCATGCAGCCAGAGATTTTGGCAACAGATATCAGTTCCTCCCTATGGCAGTACTACATCCAAAAACAGTTTCTGATATAGCCACTACAATTAAGCATATTTGGGATATGGGTCCTCGTTCAGAGCTCACCGTTGCAGCTAGAGGCCATGGCCACTCACTCCAGGGCCAGGCACAAACCCACAGAGGAGTTGTCATCAATATGGAATCACTCAAGGGCCCTGAAATCCAAGTTTACACTGGAAGTTCTCCATATGTGGATGTCTCTGGTGGTGAGTTGTGGATAAATATCCTGCATGAAAGCTTGAAATATGGGTTAGCGCCAAAATCATGGACAGACTACCTACATCTAACTATTGGTGGTACTCTGTCTAATGCTGGGATCAGTGGGCAGGCATTCCGGCATGGTCCCCAGATCAGCAATGTCCACCAGCTGGAAGTTGTCACAGGTTTGTTAAACTAAAACAGAGGGGAGGGAGGGAGCGGGCAGGGGCGGTGGGGTGGCGAAACTATTCCGTGGTGATATATATATATATATTTGTATATATTACACCACGGAAGAAAAGACCAACGTCAATGATCAGACGTGGCAATGCCATGGGAAAATTATAGTATTCTAACTTGTATTTTGTCTTGTCTGAATTTTTAATTTCAAACTGAATTGTGAGTCGCCAGGCTTGCTCATTAAGCATGTCATTACTTTGACCTTTGGTCTCATGAAAGATCCTCTGGCTATAGCTCATGAAAAATTTCTAAGTAATTAGTTTATTGCGTGCAAAGCATCAATTCTTACTAATAGATGAACCAAACATGAGTGCAGGAAAAGGGGAAGTTATAAATTGTTCAGAGGAGCAGAATGAAGACCTATTTCATAGTGTTCTTGGAGGGCTTGGTCAGTTTGGCATCATAACCCGGGCGAGAATATCGTTGGAAGCAGCACCTGCAAGGGTAAAAACTATACATCATTGAGGCTAATGTGTCAAAAGTTAAGCTTCCAGGTGGAGTAGAAAGTGCCAGTTGCTAACCCAATTCTCCATTTTGAACAGGTAAAATGGATTAGAGTCCTGTATTCAGATTTTGCAGCATTTACCCAAGATCAGGAGCATCTAATATCTGCAGAAAATACATTTGACTACGTTGAGGGATTTGTGATAATAAACCGGACCGGTCTGCTAAACAACTGGAGATCATCCTTCAATTCAAAGGACCCAGTTCAGGCCAGCCAGTTCAAGTCAGATGGAAGAACCCTCTTCTGCCTAGAATTGGCGAAATACTTCAACCTGGACAAGACTGACTTGATAAATGAGGTGAGGCTTGCAATGGCCCACCAGAAGCCTAGTACTTTAAAATGCCTAAATTGACAAGAAAGTAGTTGTTAAATTTGTATATATGAGTAACTATATAACTAACATCGCACTCATACATTTCTTTCTGGCATGTAGGAAGTTGAGAACTTGTTGTCTCAGTTAAGCTATATCCGTTCAACGCTATTCATGTCAGAAGTTGCATACATAGATTTCTTGGACAGGGTACATGTGTCTGAGATCAAATTACGATCAAAAGATTTGTGGGACGTTCCACACCCATGGCTCAATCTTCTAATACCAAAAAGCAAAATTCACACTTTTGCTGACGAAGTCTTTGGCAGTATCCTTACAGCAACAAGCAACGGCCCCATCCTCATCTATCCAGTTAACAGATCAAAGTAACAGTTAAAACAAATGTGTCATTATCTCCAAAAGTCCCTATTGCTTGTCTTAACGATTGATCTATTAATTCTCATTTCAGGTGGGACAACAGAACTTCCGTAGTTATACCGGAGGAACATATTTTCTACTTAGTGGCATTCCTTACATCTGCTGTTCCCTCTTCAACTGGAACTGACGGATTAGAACACATCTTAACTCAGAACAAAAGAATTCTAGAATTCTGTGAAACAGCCCATCTTGGGGTCAAGCAATATCTACCCCATTACACTACAAAGAAAGAATGGCAGGCCCACTTTGGCCCACGCTGGGAAGCTTTTGTGCAGAGAAAATCTGCTTATGACCCTCTGGCAATACTTGCTCCTGGACAAAGAATATTTCAAAAGGCAATACCCTTCTCATAACAGTTGCCACGTGCTATATTACAAAAGAAGAGGCCCTAAAGTCATGTGGGAATTTACCTTAACCAAAAAGGTTATGAGCTACTTTTATATTCACGAGCCTTCTCATATAAATTATGTGTCCCAGGAAGACTGAAAGGGCGTTAAGAGAAAGGGTAAAATATTTTAATACAAACTGTAAATCATAGGTGTAAGGGGACTGGAGAAAAACCAGCCCTACAGAGGATGTAAATACTAATTTTTGTAAAATATGGCTGAATAATCTATTTCATGAATCCAGTTTCAAAAACAAGATCCAATATCATATCTCTGATGTGTTATCAAAAAAATATTATATCTCCAATGAAAGAAACAAAATACTCAGAACAAAGCGGCACTAGCATGTAAAACATCAATATAGATTCAGATCAAATAGAAAACATAAAGAAAGAAAAAGGAGAAAGGGGAACCAAAAGGACAGTTAACCTGTAGTTGCAATGTTCAACTTGTTGCCTCTGTCACCTTGCCATATTAATATCATATGTTGCTGCCATGAACTGCTAAAACAACTGGGTATATTAGATGATGAGATGATGATAGTTTCACTTATTGGCTAATCTAGGTCAGCACTAATTTGTACCAAATTTTGGCAATAGCTAAATGGGAAAGAGCTGGCAACTGCAATGTGAGTGAAGGGGCTCAGACCTACAGAGCATTCATCTTAGCTTCTAAAATGATCATGCAGAATATAAAATGACATTAAAGCAATCCCTTCAGTTACGTTCCATTTAATAATTTTTAAACTCAGTTACACAATAATTCAGCTCCAGTAGAGATTACAATTTTACATCAACAATTGTCTGAACCTAGAAATTCATCATAATATTAATTCATTATAATGTTGATGTGTGTGTGTGTGTGTGTAAGTACAGAAGATATGCTTATTGTGAATAACATAAACAAAAACATGATCTCAGAAAACAAGGGTATGGACAATATTGTTGGCCATAAATATATTTGCAAAGTCATCAACTTCACTGAAATGGGCAGGTAGGAAATTCTCAGAACATGAATATACATGTGTGTGTGTGTGTGTCTAGTAGTAGCCGCAAATAGAAATTGATAAAGGTTACTACTAGAGTAGTAGTGTATCGTGACAAAACCTGAAATTGAAAATGAAAAATAACAGAATGACAAACTAAATTGAACAAATTCAACAAACAAATTTACTGGCATTCATCCAACTAATCAGAAACAAAGATGGTTAATTGTATCCTTTGTTACTTTATTTATTTATTTATTGTTTTGGTTTTCTTGTTCTTCTCTTAATTTAGAAGACTCACACAACATAGCAGGCTGGCACAGATCTCACACTAAAATCACTTCATTTGTTCCTTTTTTTCTCTACAAAGTACAAAGTGAGGATTTCCAGTTTAATGCTCTGGCTAATCATATAATATCCATGAGTTTCTGTACCTTTCATTTCAACCATAAAATATCAAAGTAAATGAATTTCTACATCTTCATCCACCTTCATATACATCCAACGTCAGCAAAAAGAAGGATCTATCAAGAAAGTGAACTCAAATAGGAGAGAACTTTTGCTCTTTAAGAGATTCTTCTATCTCTATGTCAGAAAGTTAGAACAGGCATTCTGTTGTTCAAACAATTCAGGTAACTGTTTAATCACTGTACAATACACTGGTTGGAAAGTTGTCGACAGCATGTGTACTTTCATAATTACAGAATGCATTGGTTCAGAATGGTTTCCTCTGTTTCAGAAACCACTCAAAACACTAGTCAGTCTCAGAAGACTAAAATCACCACAATATAAATGGAAGCTTCCACTTTTCTTAGGATGCTAAGGACCTTTGCTTGAGAATATTCACAAGAAGGGGTCATCACTCCAATTAGTTGTGGTGATAGGGGTTGAGTTTTGAAGACACATTTAAGTCATTCAAACTTCCGACAATTTTCTATAACTATTCAATACTTGTAAAATAAAGAGAACAACTGAGTTATGAACACAGAGTACACATTCCTCTAAGAGTACTCAAATATTCACAATATCATTGAATCTACTTTTCAATGATTTGTAAAAATCACAGAATCTCAAAAAATAAAAAAAGCCTAAGTACTTCACTTACCTTAAATAGAATATCTATGCCTCACTTAAAAACAGTGATAACTCTAATGTTGCTTCGCCAGTGAACATAGCAAAAGCTGTTGGAAAGTCTGACACAACAAAAAGGTCCATTTTCTGTCAAAACCACCGAACTTCAAGCAATTCATTCAGTGCTGATTGACCAGATGGTACCATAAGTATAAAAAAATAATTACACATGAAAAGAATCTTACATACAAAAGCAACACTGAGATATGCATTTCAGACCCCAAAAATTATGGTCAGAGGGCAATTATTGCCCCATGAAGTGCACATAATAAGTCAATGAAATGTGAGTGGGTAGGCTGCTCAGTGCACCAAATTGAATTTGTGCTACACAGTGTTCTGTCTGGTCCTGATTCCCATTTGGATGATACCTTTATATAAATCAATATACTTAACAGCAATAAGTTTAAAATGCCATAAAACTCCTCCTCGGAGATAAAGTAAACAGAAAATTAATTAGGAATACACCCATAAAATCTGTCCATCCTCCCTGAAAAAGAAGCCAAGGGTTAAATATTCAAATAGTTTTATAAACAAGAAATTAAGCACAATTTACCAGCATTACTGTGTTTCAAGCAGATAACAGGAGCAAACCCCATGATTTATCAAAAGAAGAAAATAAAATACATCAAGTCATTCATGGTGTTTAGCCACATTCTAACCAAAGTATCGGTATATCTCTTACTGAGGTGGAATTTCTCACAATTCCAAATTTACAAAAACACTGACAACTTTTATATTAAATTGAAATTTAAAGATGTTTTTGGCTTGCAAAGAATTTCGCATTAAAGATCTACATCTGACAGAAAATCTATACAATGACAACCATGAGGCAACCACTTATTTCTAAGGTATTCACAAGTTCTGAAAAAGCAGTGGTGTTGATTTGAAAGGCATTTAACAAATGCACAAAAATATATACTGTGGAATTCTTCAAGCAAGTAGTAAAATTTTGAGGAGTCAAAAGTGGTACACATAGAAAGAGATACATCAATAGCAATATAGATAATAGAGCATATTCAAGCACATTGCAGTGTTTTTACTCTATCATCAAAACATTATTATGTTGGAAAGTAACAATGACTGGGGGAAGGCGAAGTACGTACAATTAACTGAATTCAGCCCCT
Source organism: Prunus avium (assembly GCF_002207925.1). The sequence goes on along the minus strand of NW_018921659.1, from coordinate 84,436 downwards.
TTAACATAATATACAATAATCTTGTTAGAAAGAAACTGTTCATGCCTTCCATTCTGGGATAAGGATGTAAAGGCTAAAGTTTATAACTTGAAGATAAAAAAATTCATAACAATGAAGGGGTAAGGTGACACACATATATAACTGCATATAATATCAGGTAAAGTAGTGAAATTTATATGAAGCGACAGCAAAACATACTAAATTTTTCAGTACAGTCCTTTGTCACTCTATCTTCAATTGTGATATACAATTGCTCAATGAACCAAATCCAGACTCAAGAATTACTCATCAAAATAATGAAATATAATATAATAGTACAATTCTTATTTTCATATGGTAGAGGAGGAAAACTTACTCCATCAATTAAAAGATGTAAAGGTTATAAACTAGAGATAGGAGGACAGGAGTATGCCTAAATAAGAAAACGCACAAATTTGAATTGTAATGAAAACAACAAAGTTCTTCCTTGTGAATGAAGATGGAACCAGGACTTTTCGTTCTTCTTCTTTCTTTTCTCAAGTCAGAAGCTATGACAACCCAGAGTTTGTGAATACCAGAAACTTCTCCAAGTTTATATGATTTAAGCCAATAAAGGGAGAAAAGCACAGAACTTCAAATGTGGTCTACTAAAGTTCACACAGATTCAGTACAGTTTTGTGACTTTTGTCTCACAACTGATTGAGATTTTCATGTTTGGATTGCATGCCTAGACGATTCAGCCAATGGTTCAGGATCTGATTGTTGCACCCGCAACATTGGAAATTTTTTAGTGGAATAATAAGAGTGAAATTCAATAAAAAGTAAATTGTAAAATAAAGCTTAGCCAAGTAGAAATCTAAAGGGATAATAAATTAAAAAGAAAGATAAAACCTAGAAGAGTAAAAGCTTCGTTAAGTTGAAAGTTGAATAAAAGAAAGAGGCAAAACAATATTTGATGCAATAAATTTTGTCTTGTAGTGAGCCTAAGCACAAAACTTAGACTTAAACTGCAGATTTCAGTTGAGCAAACTACTCAAATTTGTGCTATAATTAGTACCCAGTATAACAGTGAGAAGTATATTATTGGAATAAATTTCACCTAGATTCACAACAATTACTAGAACTCATCAGCTTTGCATCCCATGTAAGATATCCTAGGAAATTACTGTAGGCTACCACTCAAGTGCTACAATTGAGATTTGAAATCTATAATTGTCCAGACTATTCCATAAAAAATATACATAGATACTTGACCTTTATATTTTTTATCTAAGTTGCTATAAAATGGATCAGCAAAATATTTACAATGATAACATGGATAAACATTAAATATACAATATGTTAACATATGCCTCATGGGCATTAAAGATGGCATATTTGCTAACATGGGAATGTAAAATACAGCAGAGCCAGGGAACAATCACTTGACATTGCCATAAATATTTATGATCAGGTACAAACAAACAAAATCAAGTTCAAGCTGCAACAGCACTCTGTCTGTTAGTGTGAAAACTATTCCACTAAATCACATAGTAAATGTTGTTACTTTTTTTTAAAAACTTAATCCAGCTACAAAAGGAACATGAAATTTCACTACACTGCCAAAATATGAACCCTAACGCATAACATTGTGTAAAATTGGTCTTTAAAAGCTTTTGGGCTCTGAAGACTTAAATTTGAACATATATACAGACAGAGAGAAAAAAAAAAGGCCAAAAAAATAATATTCTTTTTGTCTATGCATGTATAAAGAATGGTTCAAAAGCATTAAAGATATGAGTCGACAGAAACCAAGAAGAAAAACGAAAACTTTAAGGAGAAGATAGCACTCAAATTACGGTTTTATAAAACTCACATTTCATGAATTAAATAAATACACCTACAACAATTCAACTCTCAGGCACCAGGACAAACCACCTGGGTTGGCGGTTCATAAGCAGAATGGAACAGTACTTCATTCTCTTAATATCCAAATATAAAAGTTGCTCCCAGAAAAGTCCTAACTACCACTTCCAATAGAAGACACTTCATTCACCAGTGAACTTCGGAAAATACCACTGGCTTTTATTCTTTGTTTGGTGCATATGAATAGTAAGATGCAGCTAGAATAATGGCGAAATACAATGTATTCAACAGAAAGTAGCCTTCTGCAAACACCACAGAACAAATAGCACACCTCTGAATTCAAGAAAAAAGAGCATGTTCACATGTATGAGTTTCGTCGGTGCCTTCACAAAGAGACACAACACAATAATCAAACCATATTTGAGCTTCCATAACGTCCTTTTTCTTGTAAAATCTATGGACTGAAAACCAGCCAACACACTAAGATGTTCTCACGTCCTTGATTCCATGGAACAGCAATTCCCTTGTTGTATAGTGTAGAATACTCCAAGAACCATCACCTTGGGGACAAAGAAAAAACCAATCAATTTGGACAGATTTTATCCACCCAGACAATAAATGCTAGTGGGGATAGTGATATTGCTCCGAACATCTATTCTAGCACCAGACGTAACAACCAACCAACCATCCCTTTCAAAACGGATTTCAGCACCAGATACGTCAAAAAAGTCCATGTAAACATTGTCAACACAAAAGGCATATGGAAGAAATACCATCAACCCATTTTAATTCCAAGGAAGACAAAGCCAAGAGATCAGGAGCAAGGCCCTACTATGCCCCTATCCTGCATGACAATGCACATAATCTGCTGCAAGAAGGTGCATATTCTTTGAACAGATTGATATAAATCTTTTTTTTTTCTTTTTTTTTTCCCACCGTCTTAATATCAAAATTTCAATTTCACTCTTTGGCCTATGAATTTCACATTGTTCAATATGGTATTTGCCCAAACATCATAAAGCACACAATTTAGCCATAACCCATTAAAATCAAGTATCAGAGAGTCAAGAAATTGGCAAAGCTTTTATATGCTCTAGCAAGTGTCTTGCAACGAACACAAAAAGCCTCTACAACAATGCAAATGTATACATGATTGCCACATTTTAGAGCAGAAAGACGGAGACAGAGCAAAAGCAACTGTACCAGGAAAATAACTGAGGTCGCTGACCCTTCACCACTTTCACTTGCACCGCCCATCGTTCAAGACCTTCATCAATTGTTGGGCTTTTTTCTCGGGGGTGGAGGGCGGAATGCGATCGGCGCGTCGAACCCTCTAGCGCGCCTTTTCTGACCAAAAATTACAAATTGATAGTGGCGGAGCCACCATGGGTCAATGGGGTCAGACGGCCCCATGACCTGGAAATGCTTGTAGGTACCCCTGGTTTGACCCATGGAAAAGAAGAAGCTGCAAGTCCAAGTTGCCTCCTACCGTTAACTCAATCCAAAAGGCTGTCAAATTTGATGACGTGATAGGGGCTTTTTGGTAATTTTGTTATACATGTGTTATTACCCACAATCAAGTGGGTAGTATGATAAAGTAGAGCCCACCTTTGGAAAAATTAAATAAAATATTATTTACATTTAAATAAGGCAAAAAGTTGTTTTTGGGCTCTGTAGTTTGTTATTTTTACCATTTTGGTCTCTGCTGTTTCAATTTGATCAATTTTGTGCATGTAGTTTTCAATTTAAGCAATTCAATGACAAATTACAATTTTTGTTAAAATAGAGTAACTTCAGTTAGTTATTGAGGGGTATTTTGGTCCAAAATTACAATTTCTCTACTGTTTAAATTAATTTAAAAAATTAAAATCAGATAAACACAAGAATTAAATAACAAAAATTAAAAAAAGAATAACAAAAAACAAATATCACCCAAACACCACCCGCACCCCATCTCATCCTCCCCCACCCTAACCCAAAACCCAACCTCCCAACACCCACCAACAACACAACCCATCTCTAACCCAACGTCCCTTCCAGTCACCCTCCTTTACCCGACCTCCTTATACCACACCCGTAACAACGGCGATTGCTTCCATCGCACCCCAAATTTGAAATCCATTATCCCTTCCCCCAACCCACTCTCTCTCTCTCTCTCTCTTTTGCATAGATTGACTACAAGAAACCTTAATAGCTAGTTCAGAGAATTCCTCCTTAGCAGCTTCAAGCCAATGTTTTGAGATCCTGTAACTCCGTAAAAGGCATATCAAACCCAAGTATTGAATGATGCAACGACTTCCAAAATGATACTTTTTTGGCCCTTCTTATTCCCATAATCTCCTTGCCAAGTAGTTGGGCAATTCTTCCATTGCCAGTGCATGCAGTCAATGCTTCCAATCATGCTTGGGAGACCTTGAGCCTCAGCTTTTTGTAGAAGCCTTTAGAGGTCTCTAGGCGTAGGTTTGCGGAGGTAATCCTTCTTATAAAGAGTTTCGATTGCATCACAGAATCTGACCAAGCTCTCTAAGATAGTGGATTTCCTCATCCTACCAATCTCATCCACCTGATCTGCAGATGCACCAAACGCCAAAATCCGTAAAGAAGCTGTAAGTTTTTGCTCTGGAAGAAGACCCAAAACCGCAGTAGCATCATACTTCTGAACGAAGTATGCGTCATAATTGCAAATAGCATGCATGATTTTATTAAACAAATGAGGATGCATTCTCTATCGACTCTCGAAAATCATAACTAGAGTACACGAATTTGGGATAAAGTAATCTTCCAAGAGATTCTTACCCGAGAGTGCCTACGTCTGTCCACGTTCAGGCCACGGGCAACTTGTGAACCACGCTGGCCTTGGCTTGATTGATGGAGCATACCCACTGCCATGACAACTTGATCATCATCTTCTTCCTCCTCCCTTCTTCAGCTCGTTTGCGCATTCTTTCTTCATTTTCTCGCTCTTGCCTCTCCAACAACCTCCTCATGTAAGACATTGAAAGTAGAATGTGTTTTCTTAAATCTAAGAAATGAAAGGATTGAGAGGATATGGTGTAAAAGGTCTGAGTTGAGGCTATGGTTTTATAGCGGGATTTAGAAGATATAGATGACACGTGGCACAATTTTAGAGGGTGAAAATCTAATCTGAAATATGAGATTTGTATTTTATAATAAATATCGACACGTGGAAACCAAGAATCTTATCTGAAATATGAGAGCTCATTGAATTGGGTCTTTGTTTGGAAATAGCCATGGACGCATTGGATGTGAATTTTATAATAAATATTGACACGTGGCAACTAAAAATCTTATCCAAATTAATCGTCTAAGTATATGAAATTTTTTTGTAAGGGAATAGTAAATTGCCCTTTGTCATGGCAATGGGTGGAAACACAACTTGCCTTTTGCAAAGGCTGGTACTATTCACATGAATAGTAATAGCCCTTGCCCTTTGCCATGGCAAATGGGTAGAAATGCTCCCTTCATCGATCCTACATCCAAGCCACTATCATCCCTTACTCTCCCTCAACCACACCAACCCCAGCCACTTTCCCCACTCTTCCCCAGTAGCCCTTCTTTGTCTCTGTGCCTCTATTCCTCTTGTCTCTCTCTCTCTCTCTATCTCTCTCTTTGTCACCAAAACCCAGTCACCTCTCTCTCTCTCTCTCTCTCTCTCTCTCTCTCTCTCTCTTGTCCCTAAAGCACAAACCCACCCAGTCAATGAAATTAATCAACACACCCAACACCTCAGTCCTCTTAAATGGATTACTCAATAGCTAGAGTTCTGGTGTTTCTAATTTTTAGTGGAAATTGAAATTTGAAATCAAGTGCTCTTAGCCATGTTGCTGTTGGAAGTGGAAGATTACAGGTCATGTCGCTCAGGGACTGGAAGATTGGGGACTAGAATTTTTTTAAAAAATTACTTTGATAAAAAAGGGACTGGAATATTTGGGTTATGGTAGTGGGGCGGGTCAGATTTGGATTATCTGGTAAAGGGTAGGGGCTATGGAGACAGGGAGAGATGTCGGATTGTAGGGTTGGTGGAGGGAAGATGCCAAGTGTTGGGGTCTTTTTCCGTCGGAAGGCTCGTTCGGACTTGTTGATTCTCGGACCGCCATAGAGTGGTGGATCAAGCCTTCGTTGCCCCTTTTTCTGAGTTAGCGAGGACTAGGCCCAAAGCATCCCGAGGGAGAAGCATGTCCCAGGGGAGTACTCTGTTCTTCTTCTAGCGGCTGCGTGTTTGGTGCTGATGTTTCTGGCAGCTTGACGAAAAGTTGAAGATGACTTGCTGATGTTGATATGAAATTATATGAGCTTGGCATGAGAGCTTGGATTGTGGGAACTAAAGATCCACAAGTTTAGCAAATGAGAATGCATGTGCATGGCTTGGTGTTGGATATGCTTGAGTTTGGGTGTTGATAATTTGTTGTTTGTGGCTATGGTGTTTATAGCTTGGAAGGAAGGAAAAGCTTGGAGTTATGCTTGGTGAGGCTTTATGGATTTAAGAGTTTCAAGAGAAGGATAATGGGAGGAAAAGCTTGAGGTTTGACGGCTATGGTGTTTATGGCTTGGAAGGAAGGAACGTGGTTTGATGGTTGCTAGGGTGCTTGAGCAACCAAGAGGTGTTGATTGATGGCTGCTAGGATGCTTGCAGCAGCCAAAGGATGAAGGTTGATAGCTGGGATGGCCGCTGGAACGCTTGCAACAACTGAAAGGAGGAAGGAAGATGAGTTCTCATGGTTACTGAGAAGCTTGCAGCCACCAAAAGAAATTGATTTTGGCTGGGCAAATGCCTCCCAATTTATAGAGAGTGAGGGTTTTCCTTAACCTCCAATAGGTAAAGGGAGGTGCTGGAACCAGCTTATTTCCAATGGTTGACAAGGAGTATTGGGGCATGCTATTTTCTAGTAGGTAAAACTAGGCGTTGGAAAATGACTATTTCTTATGGGTAAAAGGGAGTGTTCAAATTGGCTTGTTTCCAGCGGGTAATTGGGAGTGCTGGAAAAGGCTTGTTTCCAATGGATAAAGCTAGGTATTTGGAAAATGACTATTTCCTATGGATAAAAGGAAATGCTTGGAAAATATCTCATTTGCTTACCCACATTGGAGAACTCTAAGTAATGGGCTTGGACTTTGGTGCTCCCAAGTAGCTAGCCCAAAGTCTCCATTATCTAAGAGCTTCCGTGTGCCTTGTGGACCTCCGTAACCTTCCACACCACAATCCCTCATGCAAGCCCCTTAACCACATGACTTGGGTTCATGTGAGCTTAATAGGTGATTGACATATGAAAAATGTATTATTGGCTTCGCATGGCATGTACACTATTATTTATTTAATGAATTAATTCCCAAAATACATCTTGGATTAACGCATGACCAAGATTATATGTTATATCGGGCCTTAACGTCTTTGGGCTTCCCGTGACTTTTTTGGGCCTCAACACCGAGAATAATAGGGTAGGGCGATGGGGTGAGAGGAAGGGTGGTGCAGAGCGGCATAATGGAAAAAAAAGTAGCCCTTATCAATGGGAGGAGGTTGGGGAGTAGTTGATTTTTTTTTTCATATTATATTATATTTTTATTTTATGATTTTTTATTATTTTAAATGACTAGGTTTGGATTTTTGACACGTGTATGAAATTACCAAAAAGCCCCTGCCACGTAATCCTTGACGGTATTTTGGATGGAGTTAACAGTATGGGGCAACTTAGAACACCAAACCTTGGTCAAGGGGCAAAGTGGGTCGCTTAGACTTTCAATGGCAAAGTGAGATTTGACTATAGTTTCAAGGGGCACTACAATAAATAAGCCTTTTTTTAAAATAGTCAAGGCAAAATGATGTCGTTTGGCCCACGCAAACTTTTTCAATGACCTGGCCTTGTTTTGAGCCAAACTTTAAAAAAATAATAATAAAAGAATAGAACTCACCCCCAAAACTTATTTCCCAAAGGGTAATGCTAGGGAGACCATCTATTTATACCAAATTTGTGTACCAACTGATGTGGTTGTTGAGTTGGCTATGCCACATCATTAAGTGAGTTTTTAATATTTATTTTATTTTATTTATTATTTTCACCTTTCACTTTACAGACTCATTTAAATCATATTAAAATCATTAAAATTTTAAAAAAAATATCTTCGCTCTCTTCTCCTACCTCCTACCTAGCCAACCCTCTCTCCCTCCTTACTCAACCCCACCTTTCAGCCACCCCTCTCCCGTTACCCATCCTTCCCTCAGCCATACTCTTGTACATGTACCTACCCTCAACCATACACCAGATTTCCCAAACAAACATTGAAAAGTGAATCTCGCCCACAGGTATAAGGTCGAAATGTTTTGAACAATCACAAGGACACTGAGGGCAGGAACCTTTCTCCTTAAAGCTCCAGTGCAAAGATGGACGATAGTGTACCCAACCAAACACACTGCCACTAAACAAAAACCAGCCTCATAGCACCATTAGTACAAAACCCATGGTCTGTCGGATGAGCCATCTATTTCCCACCAACAACAAAAAAAGACAAAACCCAACTTCAGTTTGTTTGTTTCCAAATTTGCAGAATGTCCAAGATCAGATATCAAAACCCCATTTCAGGATCTGGGTTACATACTCAGACTATCAATAAAACTCAAAACTTGACAGCACTTGAATGATTTCTAGGAATGTGTGAAATAATGGCAAAAATAAATTAAAAATATCCAATCAAAGATGCCCATTTCAAGATCTGGGACCTATAATGAGAATCTGACAAACTCAATGACTGGTGTATGGTTGAGGGAAGGATGGGCGATGGGAGAGGGGTGGCTGAAAGGTGGGGTTGAGTAGGGAGAGAGGGTTGGCTAGGTAGGAGAAGAGACCGGAGTGTTTTTTTTTTTTTTTTAAAATTTAATGATTTTAATATGATTATAATGAGTTTGTAAAGTAAAAGGTAAAAAAATTACAAATTAAAAATTAAAAACTCATTTAATGATGTGGCATAGACAACTCAACAGCCACATCGGTTGGTATACAAATATGGTACAGATAGATGGTCTCCCTAGCATTACCATTTCCCAAATTAGTTTAACACCCTCCCTCAAATCCTAAGCCCCAACCCTTCTCTCTAATCTTCTCTTTTGGACATTTTCCCTTCTCCTCATGACAAGTGTCATTTTTCTTACACTTAAAACAATATCATTAATGCATCGAAAAACTTGCTTTTCTTTTCCAAACTAACCCTTATTAAATGTATACTTTCATGTTTTATTACATTTATCTAAATTGTTTCAGAACTTTCTTACCAACTTGTTAAAAAATTAAATTAAAAAAATTCTTTTTAAAACATACGTTTGAAAGAAAAAAAAAACTTTCAGGTTTCCTTTATATGGAATATAATGGGTAAAGTCTGGGAGAAATTTAAGAGTAAATAGCCATGTCGAATTGCTGAGTAAAGGTGAGCCTTTTTTTTTTGGTCGAAAGAGTAAAGGTGAGCTTGTCACTGTTGTTTGGTTATTGATGGCTCGTTTTGGAATACCGGAGCAATCCCAAGTAAAGGAGGACAAATAAAAAATAAAATTGATTGACAAATAAAAAATAAAATTGATTGTTGGAAAATGAATTGATGTATTGAATAAATGTGTAGAGATTAATATTTCCATATGAATCTTTTATTGTCATGACCTGGTTGAACAATTATATTCCATATAAAGGAAATATTAAAGTTTTTTTTTTCAAAACCTAGACATTTTATTTCCTTCAAAAAAATTGAAGTTTTTTAATATTTAATTTTTAACAAGATGGTAAAAAAGTTTATATTTCCATATGAATCTTTTATTGTCATGACCTGGTTGAACAATTATATTCCATATAAAGGAAATATTAAAGTTTTTTTTTTTCAAAACCTAGACATTTTAATTCCTTCAAAAAAATTGAAGTTTTTTAATATTTAATTTTTAACAAGATGGTAAAAAAGTTTAAAAAAATTTAGATAAATGAAAGGAAACATGAAATTCAATACATTTAATAAGGGTAAAATTAGAAAAGAAAAGTTAGCTTTGTTTGATGCATCAATCATATTATTTTATGTGTAAGGAAAGTGACACATGTCATGAGGAGAAGGAAGAAGGTCCAAAGGAGAAAGTTGCTAGCATACCCCTATAAAAAAAAATGGAGTCCATTACACAGCCCTTCGATCAGTTCAACTGTTTAAGAGATTTACTATTTTCGTTGTTTACTATGTAATAGCTTTGATCAGTTCTATTAATGCCTAATGCCTAGCAACCATTCTAATTAATTTCTAGGAGTCAGTGAAACATGTATGTCACTCAACCATATCTTTCTATTTTTTTGTGTTATGTTCTTCTTAAAAAAAAAAAATTTTAAAAATCCCTAATTTTTACACCATTATTCTATGAAGTCACAATTCTGATCTACCAAAAAGCAAAACTATTTGTTACAATTCTTATTGTATTTGGATTCATAAACAACGTTATTCAAATTTACCTGATAATATGATTTACAAACAAAATTTATCTCAAGAATTTTTACTTAAGAGGGAATACGATATGGGATTTTCCTTATTTACAAAAAATAAATTAATAAATAAAAATTTATGTAGACCTGGCCGTTTTGGTTAAAATAAAAATAAAAACAAGATCGCGTTGGACATGCACAAATCCCTTTCGTCAAAATTCTCTAGGGCATAGTCAAACAGGTGGTAGGCAAAGCTTACCCAACCATCCACCACTTCTGGAGGTCAAAATTTTTGGACCAAGCCGCAGTTGTTCATTGCCCGGCCCAAAATGTTTGGGTTCGGACCGAGTAGAATTTTCAAAGGCCTTGGCCCTGGCTCGCCCATTAAGCAGTGCTTGGTGGGCTGGGCCTTTTTTTTATTTTTTGGTCTCAGTCTATTAAATCTTTTTGTTACAAATTTTTAGACAATAATAAAAAAATTAATTTAATTCATAACATGTAAAAAAAAAAAAAAAAAAATCAAAAGTGATCTTCAAAACCAATTTATGCTCAATTTCATTTTCATATTTAACTCATTGCAACAATTTACCCATAATTCATGCCTCTTTTTGATGAACTGCAAAACATATATATATTTTTTGTTCTGAAACTGCAAAACATATATTGAATACATTAAAGGGAGTTTCACTAAAACACCCAAAATGGGGGCTGAAATTATAAAAAAACCCAACACCCAAAACACTTTATAAACACACCCAAAACCCATCATTACACACACTCAAAATCCATTTATAAACACACCCAAAAAATATACAATTATTGATTTTGGGGTTAATTTTGGGTGTGTTTCTATGTTTAAATAGTATGTGGGTTTTTTTATAAATACATGTCTAGGATTGGGTTTATTTATAATAATCTATACATTAAATCCAAACAATAAATGACTTAAAACTCACCATTTGGGACCAGAAAGACACTAACATCTACTAATATGCCAACAATGTCAGCATCTCACTACACACAGCATCTCACTATCACATGCTTTGTTCTCTGTCCCTATAAAATGGTAAACAATCAAGCCCGACAAAACAATGAAAAAAAAAAAGAGAAAAAATAACTTACTGTACACTGGAGCTTCCACACCATCTCTAACTATCACATGCATCACATCTATTCTTGCCTTTATCAAAGTCGAATCTCTCAACCAAACCCAGAATCGAACCTCTGTCGCTTTATCTCAACCCCAAATACCAACGATTTTGAGTGAATTGAGAGGCCAAAAACTTGAATCCCTAAATCGTTTTCGAAGGATGGTTTGAAGCCCTAATTTTATTTTGAGATTTTAAATGAAATGGGTCAAACTCTTACCAGGATGAAATTACCCCTCTAAATAGGACACATGGACACCCCATGTGGTTGGGTTTGACAGAGTATTGGATGAAATTCCATAAAATGTAACGACGGGTGTGAAATTGGGGATATAAATTAGTCCACGGGTAAATTAGCTGATTTTTTAGTTCAAGAGATTAACTTATACGAGGTTCATAGTTCAGGGGGTAAAACGGCTAAAAATTCATTTATAAATTGAATAAATAAAAAAGGAAAATTATTGCACAAAAAAAAAAAGAATAGAAAATTGAGTCATTCTATGTAGTGTTGGGCATCAAAACCGAAAAACCGAAACCAAACCAAAACCGTGCCAATCTCATACCGTGTTGTTCGGTGTTGCAATGTGTTGGGGTCTTTTTCTGTCGAAAGGCTCGTCCGGACTTGTTGATTCTTGGATCGCCATAGAGTGATGAATCAAGCATTCATTGCCCCTGTTTCTGAGTTAGCGAAAACTAGGCCCAAAGCATCCCGAGGGAGAAGCAAGTCCCAGGGGAGTGCTTTGTTCTTCTTCCAGTGGCTGCGTGTTTTGTGTTGACGTTTCCGGTAGCAAGACAAAGAGTTGGAGATGGTGCATTGATGTTGCACAAACTTGGCATGAGAGTTTGCTTTGGTAAATTAAGATACTACTAGGCTTGGCATGAGAGGCTTGTGGCGTGGGAGCTAAGAGAAAATGAGCATGAAAAAGGGATTAAGGCTTGAGATTTTGGGTTTTTTCGACAGTTAGACGAAGAGCTTGCGATGTCTGCGTTTTCTTACCAAAAAGGTAATGACTATGGTTTTAACTTAGCTTGAGAAGATGGGTGTTTCAGACTTGGGATGAAGCTTTTTGAGAGAGAGAGAGAGAGAGAGAGAGAGAGAGAGAGAGAGAGAGAGAGAGAGAGAGAGAGAGAGAGAGAGAGAGAGAGAGAGAGAGAGAGAGAGAGAGAGAGAGAGAGAGAGAGAGAGAGAGAGAGAGAGAGAGAGAGAGAGAGAGAGAGAGAGAGAGAGAGAGAGAGAGAGAGAGAGAGAGAGAGAGAGAGAGAGAGAGAGAGAGAGAGAGAGAGAGAGAGAGAGAGAGAGAGAGAGAGAGAGAGAGAGAGAGAGAGAGAGAGAGAGAGAGAGAGAGAGAGAGAGAGAGAGAGAGAGAGAGAGAGAGAGAGAGAGAGAGAGAGAGAGAGAGAGAGAGAGAGAGAGAGGATGAGTGGCTTTAGCAGATTTCCAGCAGCTTGACGAAAACTTCGTCGGGCTCTTGGGTAGCTTGCTAGAAGAGAAAAATGGGAAGAAATGGAAGAATAGAGCCTGAAATCGAAGGGTTCCAGAGGTGAAAGGTGATGCTTGCTCTCTCTGGATGTGTTTATGGGAAAGAGAGGAAGAAGATGGAAGAACACAGCTTGAAATTGAAGCTTCCAGCAATGAGTAAGGATGTTGCTCGCTCTAGATGAGTTGCAGATGACTTGCTAATGTTGATATGAGATTCTATGAGCTTGGCATAAGAGCTTGGAGTGTGGGAGCTAAAGACCCACAAGTTTAGCAAATGAGAATGCTTGTGCTTGGCTTGGTGTTTGATATGCTTGAGTTTGGGTATTGAGAATTTATTGTTTGTGGCTATGGCTATGGGGATTTAAGAGTTTCAAGAGAATGAGGATGAGAGGAAAAGCTTGAGGTTTGAAGGCTATGGTGTTTATAGCCTGGAAGGAAGGAAAAACTTGGAGTTATGCTTGGTGAGGCTTTATAGAGAAGATGATGGGTTTTAAGGGTGAGAAAGTATGAGACACAGTTGGGATGGCTAAGGAATGGCTGGGTTGGCCGTTGGAATGCTTGCAACAGCCAAATGGAGGAAGAAAAGTGGTCTGATGGTTGCTAGGGTGCTTGAGCAACCGAGAGATGTTGGTCAATGGTTGCTGGGATGCTTGCAGCAACCAAAGAATGGAGGTTGATGGCTTAAGAATGATTGTGATGGCTACTGGAATACTTGCAGCAGCTGAAGAAAGGTGAGTTCTCATGGTTGTTGAGAGGCTTGCAGCAACCAAGAGGGGTTGGTTTTGCCTGGGCAATGCCTCCCAATTTATAGAAGGTGAAGGCTTTCTTTAGTTTCCAATAGGTAAAAAGAAGTGTTGGAGCTAGTCTATTTCCAATGGGTAAAAGGGAACATTGAGGCACCAAAATGTTTGAGCAAAATTCTGCACGGGGAATATTCACACTCAATCCCTGCAAAAAAAAAATGGAGTAAATAGACCACACTCGGGGGGTGTTGGTCAAAGGTCTTCCGATGCCTAAGTCAGTTAGATGATCTTTAGGAAGATACGAAAATAACAGAGAAGGTCAGAGTTTTCTCTATGGTACGAGAGAGAGAGAGAGAGAGAGAGAGAGAGAGAGAGAGAGAGAGAGAGAGAGAGAGAGAGAGAGAGAGAGAGAGAGAGAGAGAGAGAGAGAGAGAGAGAGAGAGAGAGAGAGAGAGAGAGAGAGAGAGAGAGAGAGAGAGAGAGAGAGAGAGAGAGAGAGAGAGAGAGAGAGAGAGAGAGAGAGAGAGAGAGAGAGAGAGAGAGAGAGAGAGAGAGAGAGAGAGAGAGAGAGAGAGAGAGAGAGAGAGAGAGAGAGAGAGAGAGAGAGAGAGAGAGAGAGAGAGAGAGAGAGAGAGAGAGAGAGAGAGAGAGAGAGAGAGAGAGAGAGAGAGAGAGAGAGAGAGAGAGAGAGAGAGAGAGAGAGAGAGAGAGAGAGAGAGAGAGAGAGAGAGAGAGAGAGAGAGAGAGAGAGAGAGAGAGAGAGAGAGAGAGAGAGAGAGAGAGAGAGAGAGAGAGAGAGAGAGAGAGAGAGAGAGAGAGAGAGAGAGAGAGAGAGAGAGAGAGGAGTTTCTCAAGTAAAAATCAAAATACCTCATATGTGTCATGTAGCCATGTATTTATAATGCTCCTTGTAGGCTAGGGTTTGAAGAATAATTCTTATTTAATTAGGATTATTCTTAACCAAGGAGATTCGGTGGAAATCTCATCCTAAAAAAAAAGGTCCCACGTATAGCCGCACAGCTATATAATTTATTTTTAAAAAAAGTTCCGAGTATAGCCGCGCGGCTGTACTATTTAATTAAAAAATATTTTAAAAGGTCCCGATTATAGCTGTGGGGTTATACTATTTATTAAACAAAATTTAAAAAAGTCCCGAATATAGCCCCGCGGCTATACTATTAAAAAAATCCCAAGTAGAGCTGCGCGGCAATACTACTATTGAATTTTTTTTAACAATACGTGTATTAAACATGAAAAATATGTACGTACGTGTAAAATATGTGTATTGTACATTTGCTTTTTAAAAAACGTGCATTTTACTAAGTGTTTAAGATGTGTACAGAAAACGAAAGTATTATTGAAAAATACATACATACGTATATAATACGAGTATTAAACTGGAAAATGCTATAAAAAAAATTTATATGGGTAGTAACTTTGGAAAAGAAAAAAATCAAAAGGGGTATAGTAGAGACTAGGGTAATGGCCTAATAGTAATGAAAAATGCTTTAAACTACTCTTATCGATAAACAAAAAATTAGGGAAAAAAAATTAAAATCAACCAAGTATAGCCACGCAGTTGTACTATTTTAAAAAAAGTCTCGGCTATACTATTTATTTTTTAAAAAATTAAGAAAAAAGTCCAGAGTATAGCCGCACGGCGATACCCATTAAATATATTATATTTGAAACGTATAGCCGATCGGCGATACTATTTAAAAGCATAGGCATGTGGCTATACTATTTATTTTAAAAAAAGTCACGAGTATACCCTTGCGGCTAGACAATTTAAATATATTAT
Source organism: Prunus avium (assembly GCF_002207925.1). The sequence continues at coordinate 68,987 of NW_018921659.1, read as the reverse complement.
ATTTTGAAAATGTATAATTTATATTATATTATACACTTTCAACCTATCCAAAAAAGATAGTGAAGAGTGAGAAATTTCACAGTAAATCAATATAAGAGTTCAATTTTTTATTCTCTTTTTTTCGTGGGAATGTTTGCCTTTGATCTACCTCATTCTCTAGTGCTACTAAATTTTGTTACTGTACACATTATTTGTCGTACAGAATTGCATGCTAAGTTGGAATGGTGTTGGTAATTGCTTCACTTTTCAAACAACACTTTACATGAAGAATACTATCTCCTCTCTTACTACTATACCCATAAATCTTTGTTTGAAATTGTTGTTCTAGTTTGCAAAGAGATTGCAAAATCACCATCTTTCATTTTTGTTACAACAAGTAAGAAATAATCTTAGTCTCTCACAATCTTTCATAGTTAGTAAAATACAGAACGGGAAAAATACTTATGTGTTTTATTTGAAAAAATTTGGCAAGTTACAACTGAAAAGTTAGGCCACTATATAATATTTTAATATATATTATTTTTATTCAATAATATGTGAAAATTATGTGTGTAATACATGAATTTTGTGTGTATTACTAAATTGTTTTTTAAAAATGCGTGCATTAAACATGAAAAATATGTGTATTGTATGTTTGCTTTTTAACAAACGTGCATTTTACTGAGTCTTGAAGATGTGTACGGAAAACGAAAGTATTATTGAAAAATACATACGTACATGTATAATACGAGTATTAAATTGGAAAATGCTAAATTTTTTTATATGGATAGTAACTCTGGAAAAGTAAAAAAAGTCAAAATGGGACAATAGAGACTCGGGTAATGGCTTAATAGTAATGGAAAATGCTTTAAACTACTATTATTGATAAATGAAAATTAGGGAAAAAATTAAAAAGGGCCCGGTATAGCCGACCGGCTGTACTATTTTTAAAAAAAACCAGAGTATCGCCGTGCGGCTATACCATTTATTTAAAAAAATAAAAAAAGTTCCGCGTATAGCCGGTCGGCTGTACTATTTCATAAAAAGAAAATTCACAAGTATAGCCGCCTGGCTATACTATTTATTTAAAAAATGTACCCAAAAATTCCAGCTTACAGCCGGTCGGCTATACTATATATTAAAAAAACTTCCGAGTATAGCCGAGCGGCTATACCTGCTAAAAAGAGTCCCAAGTACAGCCTTGCGGCAATACTATTTAATAAAAAAAGGCTAAAAGAAGTCCCGCGTATTTAAATTGTTTTTTAAAATCCCAAGTATAGCCGCCCAACGATACTCGTTAAATATATTATATCTGAAACGTATAGCCACCCGGCTATACTATTTAAAATCATAGCCGTGCGGCTATACCATTTATTATAAAAATAAGTCCCCAGTATAGCCGTGCGGCTAGACTCTTTAAATATATATTTTTTTTTTAAATGTATGATATATATTATATTATACTCTTTCAACATATCCAAAGCAGATACTGAAGAGTGAGAAATTTCACAATAAATCAATCTAAGAGTTCAATTTTTTATTCTCTTTTTTTCGTGAGAATTTTTGCTTTTGATCTACCTCATTCTCTCGAGTGGTACTAAATTTTGTTACTGCACCCATTATTTGTCGTACATAATTGCATGCTGAGTTGGAACGGTCTTGGTAATTGCTTCACTTTTCAAACAACACTTTACATGAAGAATACTATTTCCTCTCTTACTACTATACCCATAAATCTTTGTTTGAAATTGTTGTTCTAGTTGGCAAATAGATTACAAAATCACCATCTTTCATTTTTGTTACAACAGGTAAGAAATAATCTTAGCCTCTCATAGTCTTTCATAGTTAGTATAATACGGAACGGGAAAAATACGTATGTATTTTATTTGAAAAAAATTTGGCAAGTTACAGCTGAAAAGTTCGACCACTATATAATATTTTAATTCAATTTAATTTTTTAATATATATTATTTTTATTTAATACTGTGTGAAAACTATGTGTATAATATGTGAATTTTGTGTGTATTATTGATTTTTTTTATTATAAAAATAATACGTGTATTAAGCATGAAAAATATGTATGTACGTGTAAAATATGTGTATTGTACATTTGCTTTTTAACAAACGTGCATTTTACCGAGTCTTGAAGACGTGTACAGAAAACGAAAGTATTATTGAAAAATGCATATGTACGTGTATAATACGAGTATTAAACTGGAAAATGCTAAAATTTTTAGATGGATAGTAACTCTGGAAAAGTAAAAAATCAAAAGGGGATAATAGAGACTCGAGTAATAGCCTAATAGTAATGGAAAATGCTTTAAACTACTCTTATCAATAAACGAAAATCAAGGAAAAAAAAATTAAAAAGGGCCAAGTATAGTTGTGCGACTGTACTATTAAAAACAAATCCCCAATATAGCCACGAGGCGATACTATTTATTAAAAAAAAATTAAAAAGTCTCGAGCATAGCCGCGTGACGGTAATATTTAATTAATTTTTTTTTTTAAAAGTCACGAGTATGGCCGCGCGGCTATACTATTTATTTTTTTTAAATGTAAAAAAAGGTCCCGCGTACAGCCACTCGGCTATACTATATATTAAAAAAATTCCCAAGTATAGCCGCCCAGCTATACTACTTAAATATATTATAGGCATGCGGCTATACAATTTATTAGAAAAAAAGTCCCGAGTATGGCTGTGCAGCTAGACTCTTTAAATATATTGTATTTTAAAAAAGGCTTATTTATGGATATGCCCCCTGTGCTTTCAAAATAGTCTCAGATTACCACATTTTCTTTGAAATGTCTCAATATACCACCTATACTTTCAGTAAGTGTATCACGTTAGGTATTCCGTCAGATTTGAGAGAAGTTCCGTTAGCGGATGTGGCTCCCACTTCTTTTCAATCTCTTAACAAGGGAGATGAAGGGTTAGTCAGGTTGAGAAAATGGGGAATTTGGGAGAAGGGTATGGGGTTGAGGTAATTTCAGATTTGGGAATCTCGAGGTTTAGATTTAGGAGAAAATGAGTGATTTGATTTGGGGATTTCAGTAAGGGGAGTGAAAACAATGACTGAACATTTTGATCTTAAACATTCTTCCAAATCTAAAATCCCCAAATCAAATTCCCCATTTTCTCCCAAATCTGAACCTCCAGATTCCCAAATCTAAAATTCCCTCAACCCTAAACCTTTTTCCCAAATTCCCCCTTTTCTCAACCTGACTAACTCTTCCTCTCCCTTGTTAAGAGATTGAAAAGAAGTGGGGCCCACATCAGTTAACGGAACTTCTCTCAAATCTGACGGAATAGCTAATGTGAGACACTTATTGAAAGTATAGGTGGTATATTGAGACATTTCAAAGAACATGTGGTAATATGAGACTATTTTGAAAGCACAGGGAGTATATCCATAAATACGCCTTTAAAAAATGTATAATATGTATTAGGCTTATTTGTTCAAATACCCCCTGTGGTTTACAAATTGTCTCAGATTACCCCCTGACTTTAATAATGGCTTAAATTACTCCATGAACTTCCATTCCGTTACTTAGGTTGCTCCATGCCATGAATTTTCAATGAAAAATCGTTAACTCAGCTTATGTGGCATGGGTAGTCGAGTAATTTCATACAAGTGACAAAAATTGATGAGAAAGTGGCATCCAACGTGGCTATTGGTGGGACCCATGAGAGATTATGTAATACTAGGCTAGGGGTCTGAAAATGTCATTCCATTCGAGCCTGCCAATTTTCCCCAATTGTTTTCAAAATCACAACCCTAGTTTCCCCCTGCATCAAAGCAATTGGAGATCCCTAAAATTGGCGTCTTCATTGCTCAAAATTGTCTGGCAATTAGGGTTCTGCTTTTTGGCTAATCTGTCTTTTGCTTCAATTGAAAAAGTTGAAGAAGATATGGAAGTAGGAGAAGCAAGGCAGGCTTCACGATGTTATTGTGGAAAGGTGGCAAGAATTATAACTTCTTGAACCGATTCAAACCTAAGAAGATGATTTCAAGTCTGTCCACTGTCAAAGGTAAGATTCTTGGATCAATTCAAATTCAGGGAAAATTTGTGTGGTGGGTTGATGCAGGTGAGGATTTTAATTGGTTCAAAAGATATAGTTTATAAAAAAGATCATGCCTTGCGGATTTGGTAATAAGTTTATGCTATCTTGGGACTAATTGTATTTTTTTAATTTTTAAGGGCGTTTGGTGCGAAAATCACATGCACTGGAAACCACTGTACCAAAAAATCTATGTAAAAACGACCTTGCTATTCTTGAATCATTTGAATGTTTTTAGCTTATGAATTTATGACCATTTCGTCTTATGTTAATGGCATTTTTCTTTCAAGCTTTTTGGTAAATAATGTAGTTCATTGGGTCGTAAATTACTCAATAGATGTAAGACTTACCCAACGAAGGCTTTGTTTCTTGAGTAAATTACCCATTCAACGCCATGATTTACTCAATGAACGAGTCCCTCATTGTTCGTTGGGTAAGAAATGGTGTTTGGTGGGTAATGGGCATTTGGACTCCTCGATACTAAGCGACCAATGTTTTTTACCCAACAAATGCTAAAGGGGTCTATTTTTAGTAAACAGTGTCATTCGTTGGGTAAATTACTCAAGGAACGTAAGAAGTTACCCAACAAACACTAAGGCCTCGTTTGGTTCATGGGAAATGAGACTTGGGAATGGGAAATCAATTGCTTTCCCATGTTTGGTAAGTCCAGGCATGGGAAATCGTTGCCTAGCTCATGGGAAAGTAGGGGGGAAAGTGAAGCCATCCTCCCAACTTGGGTTTTGTTTTCCCTCATCATGGGAAAGTTTGGGAAAATGAGCCAATATTAAATAAACATTTTTTATGACCATTTTGTCCTCATTAACAATTTAGAATTTCAATATATCGTTAAATGAATTCTTTTTTTATTTGATTTAATATGGGTATAATTGAAAATTTATAAAACTTTGTTTTCCATTCCTACTCAAAACAAACATGAGAAAGGAAATAAAGTGATATCTCCCGGTTAATTTCCGGGCATTACCCAACGTGGGAAAGTCTTTCTATTCCCATCCCTTGGGAAATGACATGGGAAATGATTTCCCCTCAAATTCATTCCGTGAACCAAACAGGGCCTAAGTAGCTCGTTTGTTGGGTAACTTATGCCGTTCTTTGAGTAAATTACCCAGCGAACGCCATGATTTAGTTAATGAACTAGTCCCTCATTGTTCATTGGGTTAGAAATGGCGTTTGGTGGGTAATCGGTATTTGGGCTCCTAGATACTAAAGTGAACTGTGTTTTTTACCCAACGAACGCTAAAGATACTAAGTGAAAAATCATAACTTTCTCTCTAGTTGTCGGATTCATGAACCATTTTCTCCTACATGATTTTGAGATTGAGCCTAACAATCTCATGTAAATTTTAAGGGCTGTTGTTAAGATTCTGGAATTTCTCCGGTGTGAGGTTTTTGAGAAATTACTCTGCAAATCAATGCTTTGTTATGGTATTTGATTTATTTTTGGGCATTCGAAGCTTACTTGAGGATTGGAAATCATTTGTAAGCAATTGAAACACAAGTTAAATAAGGTTTAATTTGCTTGAATTTTGTATAGAGATTGTTTCGTTATAGATGATAGCTTTTTTTTCAATTAACTTTTCTTAATTTCATTTATCAAAACCTTAATTAAGGGTAAGGGTATAATAGGAAAGAGAAAGAAGAAACAAAAAAAAAATTGATTAAATTGTATTAAAAAGGGATTTTTGTAGAAATGTCACATAAACTTATACCACAATTTCAATTTGTCACCTTAAATAAAAATTTAAGAGAAATGTCATCATAATTTTTCAAGATCCATGATTTGTCATCTGACTTTAACACCATCAAATTTAACATCCATTTTTAAGAGTATTTTAGCCTTTCCATTTTCAAGGAAAAAACATAGAGAGAAAAATCTCTCTTCCTTTTTGCCCCACCCCGACCCCACCGGGAGCAGAACCGCTGTCCCCAAATTTGGTATCACCAAATATCCCTCTTTATTTGCTTGACACACGTTCTTTTACTTGACTTCAAATCTAACAGTGTTAACTCTAATTTAAAATTAAAATGAAAACTAAAAATTAAACAAGAAACCAAAACCCCACCACTACCCAAACACCCCAACAACCTAAGCCCAGACAACCACCCCACCCCCGTCGCTCATAAATCGCTTCAAACATGTTATGACTTAAATCTGAGGGAAACATAAGGACTAAATTTTAGTTGCAGATCTAATGAAACAACCTGAAATCATATGAGAGGATTTCAATTCAATCAGAGCATCTCGTCGGTTGTAGATCACATGTCATCTTCACCACAATTACTTTTTCTGCAGTACATCCTTTCTCCAAGTAAATTAAGTTTCTTTGATGAAGTGAGATTAATGGAACACAAATCAAGGTGAGACGGTCGACAGATATAAGAATCCCATTACCTTGAGGAAACCAAATAAAATAGAAAGAGCTTTTCTTGAATTTTTAAATCAAATGAAGGAGATGATCGGTGTTGCCGCCGATGGGTTGAGGTGGGTGGCAGTCTAAAATTTTTATGGTGTTGACTGAGCATGTCTAAAATTTTCAGATATCTGATTTAAAACTATTTAATCTTCACACCCAAAATCCAACCCTTTCTTGTCTTCATAGTTTCATTAACTTACGCCACTGTGTTTCTGTTGAAGGATCTAAAGTTTGCTTGGTTACCATCTGTTACGTAGGCTATCGAATTGTTAGTTTGGTAGTTGTCCTTCCAAAAATTTTCAATATGCAAATGGAAAAATACCAAAAAGAAAAAGGACAATGCTTGGCTCCTGATATATCAGGAGCCATTCCTCCTCAACCATGACATGGGCTCCTTAAAAAACCAACACGTGTGTTTTTTTTTTTTCCTCTTCCCTCTTCCCTAATGCTTTTAACCCAACTTCTTGGCTGGTTTTAACTGCAGCCTCCCCAAAGCCACAGCCACCCCTGTTCCGAATCCACCCTCATCACCAACCTCCAGATCGGCGACTTTCTATCCTCTAGATCTGAGGTGAGCGAAGGCGGGGGGATTCGAGGTTTTGACGGCTAATCTTCATTTCTTTCTCTCTCTCCTCCCTCACTTCGTTGGAATATGGTATTCAAATCAACCAATCAAACTTCTGCTATGGCTGCAAATTCAAAAACCCAAAATTGAAAGCACATAATGATTTCAATCCAGGGTCTTGGGCTCCAAAATTGGCCGGAGGTTTACATGGCAAGGTTGGTGATGAGGGTATATTCGGAACAGAGGTGGCGGTGAAAAGCAAAAGAATCATGTAGCTTTCTTTTATGGGGTTCTTCCTCCCTCATTGGTGAAAAGAGAAACCGTGTGCTTGCCACTACATGGTTTCCAAGTCTCTCTCTTTTCTGAGGTTGCTAGCTTTGTTTCTTCTTGTTGTTTTCTTGGCTGATCTTGAGAAGTTGTATATTTTGTGATTTTCTGGCTGGCTTGCTAGTCTTTCAAATTCTCTGGCTCTGTAATTTTTCCGAGATGAGGTTGGTGATGCGGGTGGATTCGAACAGGGGTGGCTGTGGCTTCGGGGAGGCTGCAGTTAAAACCAGCCAAAAGGTTGGGTTAAAAGCGTTAGGAAGAGGAAAGAGGAAAAATAAAAAAAACACGAGTGTTGCTATTTCCACCCACCTATCCTATTTTCCCACCCACCTTATCTTTCCACCCATCATGTAAATTTAAAAAAACACAATCCTATCTTTCCACCCACCATTATTCCTAAAATACCCTTTAATTATTAATTCCAGCAAATTCTCATCTTTATGAAATTAGTATTAAATTAATTCAACTAAAGCTCCCCCACCCACCCAACCTGGTCAGCCACCCCAACCCCGTCCGCGCAACCACCCCTCTACTCGCCAGAAACACCTCCTTTTCTCTCTATTTCTTTTCCCACTCCCACAAGACAAACTAGATAAAAATCACGGCTACAAATCCTCTTCAAAGTCCAGAATCTCTAGAAATATCAAAAAAGGAAAACCTGTCATAACAAATTGGGCTTAGAATTTTGCCTATGTAGGACGGTAGGGTCTGCATTAGTATCAACAAACAATTCAGATCCTTTTTCCTCTCTTCCTTTTATGGTCTTACCCAAGTTTGTGAGAGAAGATGCAACTTTTCTCTTGACCCCCAAAAAAAGAAAAAGGTGCATCTTTTCTTCCTCAGTATCTGAATTAGCGCCACCAAGTGGGAGTTGTTTGGATTGGCACATAACATATAGAGAGAGAGAGAGAGAGAGAGACAGAGAGAGACAGAGACAGAGAGACAGAGAGACAGAGAGAGACAGAGAGATAGAGAGATAGACATGAAAGGAGGATTTGTCGATGTCAAGGGGGGAGGGGTCGCTGCCGGCTGGGTGGGATGGCTAACAAGTTGGTGGGTGAGGGAGTTTTGATGGCTGTTGGGTTTTTGTTTTTGTTTTTGAAATAATTAGTTTATTTTATATATATATATATATCAAAAGTAATGTTGTTATATATAGAAGTCCTTAGAAGTCATTTTACAAAGGGATAAATTTGTCTTTAAAAGTTTGAAGATAAGGTGGGTGGGGAAATAGGACAAGGGGGTGGAAATAGCAGCACTCAAAAACACACACGTGTTGGTTTTTTAAGGAGCCCATGTCATGGTTGAGGAGGAATGGCTCCTGATATATCAGGAGCCAAGCATTGTCCTTTTTCTTTTTGGTATTTTTCCATTTGCATATTGAAAATTTTTGGAAGGACAACTACCACACTAACA
>NW_018921659.1:0-60157 GCF_002207925.1 Prunus avium | reverse complement strand
GGAAGGTGATATATATATATATATATATATATATATAATTTTAATTGTTTAAAAGATGAGTAATACTATTTGGACATCCAAGATTGACCACATTAGTTGACCACCTTATGTGACAGCTGATGTGTATATGCCACGTCACTTAAATGTGGCCAACTGTGTTTTTCTTTTTTCCTTTTTAAATTAAGTAATTTATATTTTCAACTTTTCTTCTTCTTCGTTGTATCCCTTTGGCCTTTGCTCATCCTCCTGCGATCTCCCTCCAAAAAGAAAACCAATTCTTTGATTCAACAGACCCAAATCTGCAAATCAACTAATCAAGAAAATCCAACTCAAAAATCTAAATGCCTATTTCACTAGCTATCTAGAAAATCCGAATTGATTTTGAGATCTCATATTCTCTGGTCATGTGTATAAGAGTTAAAAAGAATATTGAAGCTTTAGTGTGTTGCTGGGAATGGGTTATTAGCTTTCCAATCAAATGGGCAGTCTGGTGAAGTATCGAAGTCGAACAATTCCCAAAATATGAACTATTTTTATTTTAAAAATGAATGTTCTTCCAAGATGGATTGATGCTATTTGTCGGGTTTCTCGCTCGGCTTGGTGGTGCTCGGAGATGTGGCAAGCAGTGCGCCGGTGTTACTGGGTAAGGGTAGATTTGATGGAGGAAGGGAGTGTTGAGTAGATAATGAAGCTACAGCCTGCTACAGCGTACAGATGCTAGGGTTAATTATAATTTTGTTGTTTTGAAGGATTATTTAAAAAAATAAAAGTAAATAAAAATAAAATCTACATGGCAATATTCATTAATTGACATGGCATGATCACATCAGCTGCCACATGCCACATAAGGTGGTCAATTAATGTGGTCATGTGTGTCTAAATAGCGTTACTCTTAAAAGATATACAATTTTTTTTATAATGATTTTTTCATTTTTAAAATACACTTGAAAATAGAAAAATTAAAATATTCTTAAAATGAGTGGAAAATTGGACGGTGTTAAAATTAAATGACAAATCATGAATTTTGAAAAATTAAAGTGATATTTCTCTTAAATTTTTACTTAAGGTAATAAATTGAAACTGAAGTATATAAGTTAAAAAATTCATATTAAAAAATAAAATAAAGTGTAAGTGGAATGATTGCAAAAAAATTATAAAAAACAGAAAAATAGGGAATATGTCACACTGGGATTTGTGACGACTGACGAACAAGCCTACATTTGACAACGTGACACAATTACATCCTCAGCTGTTCTTCGAGAAAAACGAACGCTCTCTCACCCTCCACCAGTAGAGTAGAGAGGAAGGCAATTTCTTGTTCTTCCTATTTTTATTTTTATTTTTGTTAATCAATCTACGTAGTTTTGCTTCGTTTTCCCCCATTCTCATTTCACACGCAAAATCCACATCAGCAAGCCAGCTTTTTAGCTTGATTTTTCTCTTTTGGTCAACCCCTTTGCGTTCACAAGCAAAGGTGTCAAATTCCAGGCGCTTCTGCATATTAAGTAGAAGAAGACAAAGCCCAAGTTGATCTCACCGCGTTGAGGCACCGACTGACAAATCCAAAGTACAGTTTGTTTCTTCTTCCCTTTACTTTTGTTTTGTCTGCGTAGCGCGCTTTTGCATCGACTGTTTTTGGTGGGTGGATAATCGAACTTGTTGGCTGAGATTTCAATGTTTTCGCTTTTGCGTGTTTGAATGCAATCTTATGTGGTTTGTTGGTGAGTGGTGATTGGATAAGAAATTCTAAAACCCAATGAGGTAAATCGTTGTTAGTATTGTTTGTTGTTGTAGAATCTGAATTCTCTTTAGGGTCAAAGGCAGCTGGAAATTGAATTAGAGGGATTGTTTGGATTTTGGCTGAAAATCCCCTAAGAAAAATCAAAGCTAGCTTTTTCGATGTTTGTGAGGTGATTTCTGATTTGAGCTGTTCATTTGGCGGTGGTGTGAAGCTAAAATAAAAAATCAGAAGTGGGTTGTTCCAAATTTTGTGTGAAATCTCGGAACTTAGGAAGTTTTTTTTTTGTAGCTTAGAAGAGATCAGCTTGGAATTGGTCATTGCCAGTGTAATCTTTGATTTTTCTTCTTGGAGAGGATAATATTGGAAACTTTTAAAGTGTCTATGAGCATTTGTGCATGTAATTGGCTGTGCTAATCTTTAGTTTCTTGGAGCTGAGTTTATTTGGAAGAAGAAGAAGAAGAAGATGGTTGGGACTTCTGATGCAGTGACCCATGATGTCTACTCAAATGGGTTGATTCACCACTCAAATGAATCTGTTGAGGAGAAGCTTGATGAGCTTCGACGTCTAATGGGCAAAACAGAAGGTGATCCACTTAGGATAGTTGGTGTTGGTGCTGGTGCTTGGGGAAGTGTCTTTGCTGCTATGTTGCAAGATAGTTATGGCCACTTTAGAGAGCAGGTCCAAATAAGAATATGGAGACGACCAGGAAGATCTGTTGACAGAGCCACAGCAGAACATTTATTTGAAGTGATCAATTCAAGGGAAGATGTGCTGAGGAGACTGATTAGGCGGTGTGCTTACTTGAAGTATGTTGAGGCAAGATTAGGTGATCGGACGCTTTATGCAGATGAGTTACTGAAGGATGGGTTTTGCATCAATATGATTGACACCCCTCTTTGCCCTTTGAAGGTTGTCACAAATTTGCAGGAGGCTGTGTGGGATGCTGACATTGTGGTGAATGGGCTGCCATCAACAGAAACTCGTGTGGTATTTGAAGAAATTAGTAGGTACTGGAAAGAGAGAGTAACAATGCCAGTCATCATCTCTCTTTCAAAAGGTGTTGAGGCTGAATTGGAGCCTGAACCACGCATAATTACTCCCACTCAAATTATCAATCGAGCAAGTAAGACTGATTCTATAATTTTCTTTAATAGTTGGCAATTTTTGCACGGGTACCTGTTTTTTACTTGAGCAATTCTTCTTGGTTGTTTTCTGTCTGTCTCAACATTCCTCTCCTCTTTGATGCTGATTTAGTTATTTGGTATGTTTTATAATAGTTTTATTAATCTTGAAATTGTTTGGTTTGTTGCTACTTCTCCTCGCCACCCCTCTCTTGAATTGAATGAAGGCCTTGAGATTCTTAGTGGGCTTTCCTCTGATATTATGAAAGTGATCTTTATCTTTGTTCTTATACAGTTATAGTAGTTCGTACATCATGGAATGCCTGTATGATTAGGGTAGATCTGCTATTAATTAGTTACTTGGCAAGTTTTTTTCACCCTGGCTATCTGTCTTTATCTAATATGTACTGTGCTTTGCAGCTGGTGTTCCAAATGAGAACATTCTCTACCTTGGAGGACCCAATATTGCCTCAGAGATTTACAACAATGAATACGCTAATGCTCGCATATGCGGATCTGAAAAGTGGAGAAAGCCATTGGCCAAGTTTTTAAGGCAGCCCCACTTCATCGTGTGGGACAATGGTGACCTTGTTACTCATGAAGTTATGGGCGGATTGAAGAATGTGTATGCCATTGGAGCTGGTAAGATTCAGTATCATAATAAGCATGGGTTAAAAGATAGAAGAGAAGCAAAGTCAACCTTTTTCAATTACAATGGATATGATGGCATAAATTGCATTTCATAAAAGTTAAGAAATTTGGTGTTTTTCTTCAATTTAACCCATAATGGTTGGACTGCAGTGCAAGTTAACACACACTAAATACAGTCTTAGGAGGTATAGTTTTCATAATTTAAATGGTTTGAGAGAGTACACATAAAACCTAAGAGGTAGGGGTGGCAATGGGTCGTGTCGTGTCAAGATTATATACGTGTCAGGAATGCTCAATCCAAACCCAACCCGTTTAATAAATGTGTCATGCATGGGTTGACCCGTTAAGTTCTGGTGCTGGTTTCGGTCGTGTTGAGTTGACCCGCTAAGTGGTAGCAACTAAAATGCATTAAAAAAAAAATTAGAAAAATGAAGAATAAACAAATAAATGGGTAAGTGGGTTGGTGGGTTACACGGGTATTTTAGCGGGTTGACGGGTTACATAGGAATTTTAGCGAGTTGGCGGGTTGACCCGTCATGACCCGTTTTGTTAAACGGGTTACATAGGTACTTGAAACTCACCCATTTATTAAACGGGTCATGGCGGGTTGGCTAAAAAATGACTTGAATTTTAATCGTGCGGGTTTCGAGTCGTGTAATGGGTCGTGCCTGAAATTGCCACCCCTACTAAGAGATACCATTGTTGAAAAATTGGCTCACCTAAGGATGCATGTTTGGAGGACAAGCGAACGATTGCTGGATAGTAGCGACCGATCGTTTTGAAGTAGTGGAAGAGCTGAAAATCGCCAGAAAGTGACCAGTCGCATGGTTGAGGGCGACCGGTGGTTTTAAGGCAGTGAGCACACGATGCTTACCGCTTCAGAGTGACCGGTCGCTCCAGTCGTTGTGTTTTGTTTTTCACGTGCTTTCAAGACTTTTTTCATGTGCTATGTTCTCTACCTAATTGCAAGGATCACCTAAATCATTTATAAGTTCTAGGGAGGTTGACAATTTGCTGGGAGAGCTGGGATAACACTTATGGTTGTTTGTTGACTTGTTTCAAGGGCTTTCTACTTTGGTTCTAGATAGGGTGGCTGAAGTTAGATGGGATGTAGCTTTTGTTGACTTGCTTTTTGGTTCCCCTACACCATGAGTCTATGTAGGTTGGTTGAAGGTTGAATGTTGAATGTGCAGTAAGAGGAAGCTTCCTCCTAGGTTCAAAGGCTCATCTATCCCAGCATCATAAAGAGGAGTTGATGCAAGAAAACAAGATAGGAGAAAGAAAGCAACCAGCTCAAGTTAGGAGCTGAGAGTTGGAGTCTTGTAAGTCTAGAAACCAAGGAGGAAAAACTAAGTGAGCTAGTCCACAAAGCATCAAGGGTTTGAGCAGAGGGATGAGAGAGAAAGAGAGCTTGGGAAAGATTAGAGTTCAAAGGGGTTTCCTTGTGAACCAAGGCCTATCTTTCATTAGTGAATTTTCTTAAGGGGATCACCAAGAGGATGTAGGCAAGTTGCGGAACCTTTATAAATCTGTGTTCTTTGTGTGCTTGCTTTTTTTTTTTTCTTGTGAGTGTGTGTGTTTCTTTCATCCTTGTGGGTTGTGAGGGTTTGTAATATAGTTTATCAACAAGAAGATCCTAAGGGAGTTATTTGCACAACAAGTGGTATCCGAGCTGTGTTTGCAGCTGGTTCTAGTTCATGCCCAATTGCTTTTACAATTTCCAAAGAGCTAGTGTGTTCGAGATGGTGGGTGATAAGCTAACTGACAGTGAGAGCAGCTCACATCAGTCAAAACAACCACATGTGGTTAGCATGAAGGTGGAGTTGAAGACTTTCATAGGGAAGGAGTGTTGTGCAAATAACTCCCTTAGGATCTTGTTATTGATGGACTTTGGACAAACACAATGATGGATGTGTCAAACACAGAAAATAACCAAGCTCAAATGACACGAGTATTTATAGAGGTTCAGCAATTTGCCTACATTCTCTTTGGTGATCCCGTTGAGAAATTTCACTAATGAAGATAGGTTACAACTTTAGTTTACCAATGTAAACCCCCTTAGAACACTACTCTCAACAATAAGTTTTTCTCACACCCCTTGCTCAAAACTTTGATGCACTTGTGAACTCCATCACACTTGGTTTTCTCTCTTCCTACTATAGCTTTTTAGCCACACTTATTGTCTTGCATATGCTTCCCTTTTATAATGCGACAAGCTGTTGGACTTAGGAGGAAGCTTCCTCATGCTGCACATTCAACCATCAACCACCCTACATAGACCTAGAGTTAGGGGAACTAAAAGCAAGTCAGCAAAGGCTGCACCTCCTAACTTCAGCCACCTGATCTAGAACCAAAGAGTGGGAAACCATTGAAACAAGTCAACAAACAATCATAAATTGCTATCCCAACTCTCCTTGCAGATTGCCAACCTTCCCAGAACTCATAAATGATTTAGGAAGTCCTTGCAATTAGGTAGAGAATATAGCACATGGAAAAGAGTCTTGAAAACACGTGGAAAAAACAGCACGACATAATCGACTTCAATCTACTTTGAAACGACCGGTCCCACCTACCCGGCGACAGATCGCTTTCCCTGTAGTTTGCATCTTTTACGTAAGCCAATTTTTTTCCAACAATCTCCACCTTTGCGAGCCTAAACTCCTTATGAAAATTATTGCCTTCCAAGACATCTGTAGCATCCTGAGAATCGTCCTGATAACTCTCAAGAACTTCACCTCAATCTTTAGCATGGAACAAGATTGAGCAAGCTCAAACAATGTTTGAACTTTGCTGCTGTGACTGGCTTTGTTAGACAATATGAAGCGTTCTTTGTTGTATGAACCTTCTTTATCATGTTGTCCCTATCGTTCACCAAATCCCTTATTCGGTGATATCAAACATTAATGTGTTGGGACCTTCAATGAAACACTTGATTCTTGACCAAACATGTAGCACTTTGACTGTCACTTTGAATAACTATCAAGTCTTGAGCTATCCTAAATTCTTTTGCTGATCTCTTTAGCCATACTGCTTCTTTAGAAGCTTCCGTTGGCGCCATATACTCCGCTTTGGTAGTAGACAAGGCACTAATCGATTGTAGCACTACTCTCCAACTAATCGGTCCTCCACCATAAGTGAAGACATATCCTATGGTAGACCTTGTCTAAATCTCCTGCATAATCAGAATCACATACCCCGACACACATACCTTTTCTTCTGTTTTTCAAACAATATCCCAAACTTCTTGGTGCCCTTCAAGTACCTGAGAATCCACTTTGTTGCATTCCAGTGTTGTTTGCTTGGATTTGCCATGTACCTTGACACCACACTAATGGCTCGGGCTAAGTTGGGGTGTGTGCAAACCATTGCATACATGAGACACTCTACCAAGCTTGCATATGGAACTTTGCTCATTTCTTTCTTCTTTTCATCCATGAAGCTTGAAAATGACCGGTCGCAAGTATATGGCGACCTGTCGTTTTCTAGTGATTTTCAAGTCCTCTAATCTAGGGATGGCAATGGGTCGAATCGGGGGTGGGGATGTCATTCCCACACCCATCCCCATTAAGCTTTTTTCCCCATCCCCGCCTTCATACCCGCAATATTTATATCGGGGATTCCCCATCCCCACCTTCGTTGAGGATTGGGTTCCTCGACCCGCCCCATTACGGAAGAAAAAACCAACATATAACTATTTTGTTGAAAAAAAAAGTACTAATTCAAGATAATGAACATATATAATATATACTTATAAGATAATATAAGAATGTTTATATATGTATTGGAAGTTAACTAAATAAATAAGTAGTGTGGCTTAAGATTTGTATAAGTTATATAAGTATATAATATAATAATATAAAATATAAAACTTAGTCGGTACAATCACTTTAATAGCATATTTATATATACTATATATATATACCTCATCAAAAATCTAATATATATTCTAAACGGGGAGGGTTCGGGTTGGGGATTAAAATACCGTCCCTGCCCCTCCCCGAACACCATACCCAAAAAATTCCTCATACCCATCCACATACTTGTTTTTTGTCCTTCACACCCGACCCATTAGGGTCGAATCCCCACGAAGACCCTTACCCGCGGGGAAAATTGCCATCCCTACTCTAATCTGCTTCAAAACGACTGTTGTGCGGAAGCGTCAACCAATTGCGAGTGAAAAATAAACAACAACTGGCAGGAGATAAATGGAACACAAAACACAACACTAACAAGAACACCAAGATTTATACTGGTTCGGCAATGCCTACATCTAGTTTGGAGACGACGGAGTAATTCACTATAATCAAAGAGAGTATACAAAGTGTTTATCACTCAAGAAAGCCCAAAGCCCCAAATACACCCAAGTCTCACTCTCCCAACAATTGAAGAGAAAACAGTGATACAAAGCAAAGAACAATCAGAGAGAAATGTTTCTCTCTTTGGCAAGATGCCTTTCTTGCTATTTTTCCTCTTCTACTCAACACTTGGTGGCATGCTTCAAATGGAACTATTTGCTTCCAATTTATAGCCAAAAATGCAAGAGTGTGAATGCAAGCTTCAACTATTCATTTGTTGGCTACCAAACTTACCAATGGATGGCTACCAAACAATCCACCCTTTTTGACCTCATAGTAAGCCAACATTTACTTACATGGGCAACTAACTTTGACTCACATGGGCAACTCCAAAATTCTTCTACATTTGAGCCAACTTTCAACACACGCTTGCTTGAACGACTCCTTGCAATTAGACCCGCATCTTGAGAGCTTTCCTCCAAACATTGGGACATCTTGTGATGCTTCATCACATCTTGCACCACCTCCTCAAAATTCAGAGTACTTTTTCCGAACATAAGAGTAGTACGAAAGTGCTTATAGGACAGAGGTAAAGATGTTAGAAACATAAGAGCATTATCCTCCGTACTATATTTAACTTTCATTCTCTGCAAGTCAGCAACACATTTATTGAAGCTACTTAAATGCTCCATTAATTTATCTCCCTCCTCCATCCGAAGATTTGGGAGTTCCATTTTGAAGAAGAGCTTGTTCGATAGCGACTTCTCTGCAAACATTTCCACGAGCTTCTCCTATATTTGCTTCACTGTGTCTTGCATCACATTGATGAGCACCTCATCTGTGATGTAGTTCTTGATGGCTCCTCTAGTCAACTCGTCTAGAACACCCCACTCCTCGTCTGTCATGGTTATCGGCTTCTTTTCATTGCCAAGACAATACTGAGATTTTGCTCTGTATGGGCTTACTTCATCCTTCTTTGCCACAATGTGAAGTTCCCCTTGTTGAAAAAAATTGGCTCACCTAAAGGATGCAAGCTTCGGAAAAAGCGACCGGTCACCAGGTAGGTGAGACCGGTCGTTGTTGAAAGTTGGCTCAAATGTAGAAGAATTTTGGAGTTGCCCATGTGAGTCAAAGTTAGTTGCCCATGTGAGTAAATGTTGGCTTACTATGAGGTCAAAAAGGGTGGATTGTTTGGTAGCCATCCATTGGTAAGTTTGGTAGCCAACAAATGAATAGTTGAAGCTTGCATTCACACTCTTGCATTTTTGGCTATAAATTGGAAGCAAATGGTTCCATTTGAAGCATCCCACCAAGTGTTGAGTAGAAGAGGAAAAATAGCAAGAAAGGCATCTTGCCAAAGAGAGAAACATTTCTCTCTAATTGTTCTTTGCTTTGTATCACTGTTTTCTCTTCAATTGTTGTGAGAGTGAGACTTGGGTGTATTTGGGGCTTTGGGCTTTCTTGAGTGATAAACACTTTGTATACTCTCTTTGATTATAGTGAATTACTCCGTCGTCTCCAAACTGGATGTAGGCATTGCCGAACCAGTATAAATCTTGGTGTTCTTGTTGGTGTTGTGTTTTGTGTTCCATTTATCTCCTGCCAGTTGTTTATTTTTCACTCGCAATTGGTTGACGCTTCCGCACAACAGCGCGGAGGTAAGAAAAGTAACGAGAGGAATGCTAAGTCTAAGGACAATTAAGGCTTCTTCGAGTGTGGATCTCCGGATCATTAGAAGCAATATTGTCCGGTATGGAAGGAGAAGCAGAACAAGATGAAGAATGCCGAAGGTTAAGTGCAGCCAACGTGTCTATTTGATACACAAATGATGAACTTTTGATGGTTACTGAGGAGAGTAATGGGGAAGTCAAGGAAAATTATTCGGGTGAGAGTTCTAATTCAAGTTGGATTTTAGATTCCGGGTGTACCTATTATATGTGTTCAAATAAGTTGATGTTTAACATATATGAGGCTAAAAAGTCATGCAAGATTATGTTGGGAGACAAAACTACCTGTGAAGTTTTGGGCATGGGGACAGTGAAGATCAAGTTGCAAGATGGTGATATTTGGAGTCATAGTGAGGTAAGGTTCGTACCTGCACTAAGAATAAATCTACTCTCTCTTGGCTCTTTAGATAGAGAAGGGTACTCATAAGGCCGAAGGAGAGAAGCTTGTAGTCACACAAGGTTCCGTCATTGTTATGAAGGGAGAGATTCAACCAAACAACACTTACTAGCTTTTGGGAGGTACAACTACCGGTGGAGCAGAGAGTTCCACCAAGGTATACTCGGATGAAAGCAAGGCCGAGTTGAAGGACAAGGTCCACAAAAGAAAAGTGAAGTGAAGACAAGGGATGATGTGGAGGATGTTGTTGAATAGAAGCTTCTTACCAAGGTGGTCATGGAAGTGACTCCATTTTGGTTGGAGCTTGACATAGGGGATGAAGAAGGAGGGCAACAATAACAAACTCACAAAGGGAATCTACTTGAGGTGGAGCCATCATCAATTGCAAGGTCTGGGCCCAAGAAATCCATTAAACTGTCCCTAGGTTTTGGATGGATGGACCAAGAAGTTTCAACCACGTTTCGGAGTGCTTTAGGGAGCATGAAGCGAGAAAGTTAGAGGGTTGCATTGATGAGAAGGGTGAGTGTGCAGTTTGCATATCAAGGCATGACTAGGATTCAAGGTTCCAGGAAGGCAAGGAGCAAGGAGTTCGACATGAAGGATCTCATTTCTGCACAAGAGGTCCAGGTTACTCAAGTTTAGACTTGGGAGGAGCACCTTTCACCAAAGGTGTGTTGAGGCAAGGGGCTTCTTGCCATGGTGGAGTTCTTGGGAGTTATCAGGATGATTCTCAAGATATTACAGATGTCTTGGAAAGCATTGATTTTCACAAAGAGTTTAGGCTCGCCAAGGTAGAGATTTTTGAAAAATTGGCTCTCCTAAGGATGCATGTTTAGAGGACAAGCGACTGGTCGCTGGGTAGTAGCGACCGGTCATTTTGAAGCAGAGTGGAAGAGCTAAAAATCACCACAAAAGCGACCGGTCGCATGGTTGAGGGCGACCGGTCGTTTTAAGCCAGTGAGCACACAATGCTTACTGCTTCAAAGTGACCGGTTGCAACTGCCCGGCGATCGGTCCCTCCAATCATGCTGTTTCGTTTTCCACGCGTTTTCAAGACCTTTTTCATGTGCTATGTTCTCTACCTAATTGCAAGGATCACCTAAGTCTTTTATGAGTTCTAGGGAGGTTGGCAATCTGCTGGGAGAGCTGGGATAACACTTATGGTTGTTTGTTGACTTGTTTCAAGGGCTTCCTACTTTGGCTCTAGATAGGGTGGCTGAAGTTATGTGGGATGCAGCCTTTGCTTACTTGTTTTTTGGTTCCCCTACACTTTGAGTCTATGTAGGTTGGCCGAAGGTTGAATGTGCAGCAAGAGGAAGCTTCCTCCTAGGTTCAAAGGCACATCTATCCCAGCATTATAAAGAAGAGTTTATGCAAGAAAACAAGAAGATAGGAGAAAGAGAGCAATCAGCTCAAGTTAGGAGCTGAGAGTTGGAGTCTTGTTAGTCTAAAAACCAAGGAGGAAAAACTAAGTTAGAGAGTCCACAAGAGCATCAAGGGTTTGAGCAAAGGGGTGAGAGAGAAAAAGAGAGCTTGAGAGAGATTAGAGTTCAAAGGGGTTTCTTTGTAAACCAAGGTTGTAACCTATCTTTCATTAGTGAATTTTCTCTAGGGGGTCACCAAGAGGATGTAGGCAAGTTGCAGAACCTCTATAAATCTCTGTGTTCTTTGTGTGCCTGCTTATTTTTCCTGTGAGTGTGAGTGTTTCTTTCATCTTTGTGGGTTGTGAGGGTTTGTTACGTAGTCCATCAACAACAAGATCCTAAGGGAGTTACTTGCACAACAACCACAATCATTCATTTGAAGGGGCATTACTCTTTTGACGCTACAAGTTACCATGTTTGATATAGCACATATTAAGTACTGTGGTGGATGTGAAATAATGATTCAGGAAGTGTCATATATCTATAGATTCAGGACTAAAAATTACAAATTCATGATATCTATATATATACATATAGAGAGGGACACTTTCCAGATAAAATTTAGATTTCCATGTTAATTGCCTGCTCTAGTTGGTTCCATCTCATGTCAATTGGAAGGTGACCTCTTGCCTTGGATTGCCCTGCTGTATCTTATCCTGTGATGTTCTTTCATATGCTAGTCCTGTGATTTTATCATGCTATACTTGAAGGCTTTAATTTATTTAGCAAACTTCGAATTATGATTTAACAGGAATGGTAGCTGCGTTAACCAATGAGAGCGCCACCAGCAAATCAGTATACTTTGCACATTGTACATCAGAGATGATATTTATCACCCATTTGTTGGCTGAAGAACCAGAGAGGCTGGCAGGGCCTTTGTTGGCTGACACATATGTAACCTTACTGAAAGGTCGTAATGCATGGTATGGACAAAAGCTGGCCAAAGGGGAGTTAACCCTTGAAATGGGTGATAGCATCAAGGGCAAGGGTATGATTCAGGTACTGATCTCAATCACCTTAAATAGCGGTGAAGTAACAAGCATGAGCCTTTTTAGAATTATACTAGAACTGGTTGGATTACAAAGTTGAAGCAGGAAGAGAGGGGAAGGGGTGTTGAATACTTACAAATGCATTGAAGTTAGTATATCATTATTATTGTTTAATGAAATCAGGGGTGTGACTTGCAAACATGACTTAAATATAGTGCGAAGCCTGCCTGATCTTTGTTTGCATTGATAAAGTTTAATGACAAGTCGTTGCAACTATAAATTTAAAAAATTATAATCAGATTCTGCATAGTACTCAAAAAAAATATTCTGATGGCTGCTCAAAGTTCTATTGACGAAATATTAAAAAATCTGGGGGAACATCCATTGAGTAGCTTGAACTGGAAATTTTCGTTGTTTATTGGATCTCATTGACTCTGTACTTTAAAAGTTAAACTATGTGTAATTGTAGAATGGCGGGTCATATAAGATACATAATTCTATACGATACAAGCCAATGTGTGGATTCCTTATACCAATTCCTCCTCTATATGTGCCCTACAAACTGTTGTTCTGGGTAATCCGTTTTAGAATTCTAATTCATTATTTCAGAAAAAGCTAAATCAATTGCAGTTCAATTCTTATGTTTGGCTTCACCTGGGATAAGCAATCCACTTCTTTATTAATTTACTATTAGTTTTTGTGTTCAAGTTTCATTTCACTGGCTGTTTAAAATATGGGCACATTGCAGCTAGTGCTGTGTGAGCAATTTCACCCCCTCCACTTCTCCTGGAGTATGAATTTGAATTTCATGTGACTGCTTTCTCTTTTAGTGAAAGGATGTGGGGGCTGTTGTCTTTTCACAATAAAATTATATTAGCCGCTTGGAAGAGTACCAAGAACATGAATGATTCAGGGCCAACTCTGTTGTAACTTCTCTGCTGATGATATTCCTACTTTTATTTTTGCAGGGGGTCTCTGCTGTAAAAGCATTTTTTGAGCTGCTAAGTCATCCCTCTTTAAGTATCCTACATCCTGAAGAGAACGAACCCATTGCTCCAGTTGAGCTTTGCCCTATCTTGAAGATGCTATATAGAATACTTATAATAAGGTATTGTATTTCCATAAAGTTGGTTGAAATTAGACTAGAAAATAAATCTATTGCTTTCTGATAATGTGAATTATTAGTAGAAGCAAAATTTAATGCCGTCTACTTATGTGAATCTTTAGGGAGTTTCCACCACAGGCTATTCTTCAAGCGTTAAGGGATGAGACCATGAATGACCCTCGGGATCGTATTGCGATCGCACAAACCCATGCTTTTTACAGGCCATCCCTTCTTGGCCAGAAGTTTTGATGTGGATATCTCTCTCTTTTGCATGTAATTTTATTAGTTCTCAAGTGAGTGACAAGATGTGTTGGTATTGTAGTTTTATGTAGCATTCTACTTGTGGGGGATAATGTATTAGGAGAACGCTTGGGCATCAGATGGTTTCTTTAATTGTGTATTGTTTAGTAGAAAATTTAGAAATCGATGGGGACACGAGGTCTCCATTCGCATACCACCCTATTTCGTTTCTCCCAGATTCGAAATAGGCTATTTAACTTAATTTTTTTTATTTTTAAATGGGTTAGTTTCTAGTTCTTTTTATATGCACTTGTTTAAGATTTTAGTTGTGGCCCAGAACTCCAAATATCTCCAAGTTTTTCTCATTCTCTGATTTGTCATGTTTTTGCACGGTTCTTTGTGTGGCGCTTTTTTTCCTTTTTTCCTATACTCTTTAGCATATATGGGTTTTTTATTTTTTGAGCACTGTTTTTTTTTTTAATTTCTTTTTGTATGGAAAGATTCTGTGGCCATTGCTTGTAAAACACACTATTTCGGAATAGTGAAAACAGTTATCAAAATCAATTAAAAATGGGTCAATTGATAATGGGTTGGCAAGTAGAAAAGTAGGCCAAACTCTCATCCTTGCCCCCAAGTGCGCCACGGTTTGATACATGCAAGAGATAATATTGAGGCAACCCAATATAATAATAATACCCTCCCTAATGAATGGCCAAAAAATAAAATAAAATAAAATATAAAAATATAAAATATAAAAAATGAGTCAATTTGGTGGAAACCAAACCAAAACGCAGCGGTGAATAATTCTCAAATATCGAACACAATTTTTTTTCATTTAATTTTTTTTATACAAGAATGGAGAATTGAACCTAGGACTCGAGCGGTAAATATCGAACAAAACTATTATCTCAAAAAGAAAAATGAAAAAGAAAAAAATTGTTTACCAAAATTGCAGCGTTTTATTACTGGCCGAAAGAAATAACAGCGTTTTATGGCAAAAGAAAAAACAGTGCAGAGGCCCGAGGCATAAAGTGAAGAGTCAGAAGAGTTTAGGAGAGTGAAAGAGGAAAAACGAAAGATGTCGTTGGTGGACTATGCATCTTCAGACGACGACGTATCGGAGGAGATTAGGGACAATAAGGAAAACGAGCCAGCCCAAGTACCCCAGGACGATCCACAGCCTCCGACTCGTCCTCACACCCAGTAATTCATGCTTCTCATTTTCTCTGAATTTCATTTTTAAATTTGAGAACTTTTAGTTCGGTTGGATTTACTATTTTTTTAATTTTTAATTTTATGATATTCTGAATACAGATATTTTTCATTATTTTTGTTTGGGACCATATGGAAAATAGGGGAAAATGGGGGAAAATAAAAAATATAAACACATAAAATTTGTTCTGTTCAATTTTTAGAAACCTTTGTAGTTTGTATTGGAATGCTGTTATTTTGTGCATATGTGAGTTGTAAATCAGAAAGGAAAATTGGAGGGTTTTTTGGAAGAAGCATATTGCCATTAGCTTACTTAGGGTTACTTCCCAATTTTAGGGAAACTAAAACTTTTTGAGGATGCATAGCACTAAAATAATTTTTCATGTTCTTTTGTTTGTGGTAGCTGGTTGGCTTTTTTGTTTTGTTTTTTGTTTTGGGTTGCATAATGTTTAACAGAATGGTGTTGGAGTTCCGAATCTGCAAATTTAGGGTGGTTTTTTGTTGTGAAGATTGAAGGAGTGTCAGAATGATTGGTAATCTTCGGACTTCAAGTTCAAAGATGAAATTTTTTTAAAGATAAATTTAGATTTTTTTTTTTAGGATTTGAAATGTTGGGTGCTAAAAGAGGGGGGTTTCTTAACTGTCCTTAATTTTCACAGCTGGAAAATTAGTCACAATGTTTTATATTTATATTCTCCTTACTGGGAATATTATGCTTCTCACTTCCCTGGGATGCCTTTTAATTTGGTATTTTTGTGTGTAATAGATCCGTTGTTTCATCATATCAGCAACCTGAAAGTACTGCCCATTCATCAGCCCCTTCAATTGAGAAACTTCCTGATGCTTCAATGCTCTTGAATTCTCCTGTTTTCTCATCCAATATGTTTAGCGGTGGCGACCACTCCTCACGTGTTGCAGCTGCAATAGCTGAAAGTGCATCACGCAAGAGAGAGTCAAATGAATTTGTTTCCTCTGTTCCCCGCAGTAAAGTTCCCAGAGGTAACTTGCCTCATTCCAAGAATGTTCCCGATACAATTGGTGGTATGCTGGTTCCACCTCAACTTAGCGGAAGGTTAGTTTCAATAGGTTTGATATTTGCCATAGCTTATTCGGCATCTGAGTTGTACGCGTTTAAAAAAATTCTCCTTTAGATTCTGCTTATGTTAAACTGTTTAGCCTTACAGACATGCACTTCGCGTACATGTGCATATGACCTGCAATGTGAGCTTCACTTTCTTGAATAGTACATCTTGAGTTGCATTTTCCGAGTAATCACGACTACAGAATTTGTTTAGTAGTAATTTGACATTTAAATGCCAACTGCCATGTTTTTGGAGTTTTAACTAAACTTGCGTTACATATAGATCATGCTATGATGATATGATTAAATTTGTAGATTTGTGATGAGTTTTAGTGAATAAATTATACCATTACAATGAGCGGATTTACTGACTTTGACCTTCACACTAAAGTACAAAAAAAATAACCATGGACATGTTAAATTTTGAGTTGAATAGGGGATAAAGTAGCACTTTAAAGTTTAAATAAAAACTTTTGATCCCTCAAAACCCTCCCCTATTCTCTGCAATTACTAGTAGAATTTACATATGAGAGAACCATTTGCACATATGGAGCATGTGGCAGATATAAATGCATATGACTTTTAATGGAATGGACTTTCTTTAACTGGGAAAAATTGTAGATGTGAAGTGTGGTAGTTGCTTTTATAACAGTCATGATGACCAATGAAGTGGACTCTTTTTAAGTGGTCCCTGATAGGAATTCTGTTGCATTGCTCTATATTCATAGGATTCCTCACTGCTTATAGTGGTACATCCTTTAGACTTTGATTTTACATCAAAAGATGTATTTGGGTTGCATACTACTGGGTCATATTTAATTTTGTGACTGAAAAACATTGTTCACGGGTAATTGCTGCTTTGAAAATATTTGTTAAGTCTGACTTCAACTGTATAGGATTAGGTTTGTGAGTTTCTAGGTTACTGTGCATGAATCTGATATTATTGTGTTGGTGAGTTTGATAATTATTGACCTGTTTGAGTTTCACATTGTGCAAACTTGCTAAAACCAAGGCTTGGTTAATTTTATGGGAAAGAACTTTTTAGGAATACAATAAAATTTTCCTGTGTTTGGTGAATCCAAGGAACTCTATATACATTGGGAATGAATTCTAAAACTACTGGTCTTTTTCTTTGTCTTTTTTGGGATGGTGGCAATCCCAGAACTTGGGGTATTGTATTCATGAGCAACATTAAATATGCCAACTTTGTTATACGTTAGAGTTTTTCAATCTTATCATCATTTTTTTTTTCTTTTGGGTCCAGGAGCAACATTGTTACAGAAGATGTAGGAAAGCTATTTGTCAAAAAGCAAGCTGACCCTTCACCAAAGTAGACGATACATAAATGGGTGATGACGTAGTTGAAGTCTTAGATAATGTGTTTCTTTTTCCATATTGGACTGAGAGTCTGGATGATGCTTTTCAGAAACATATCAACTAGTGAGGATTTTGTTTGTGTAAAATGTAAAGAATGTTAGAGGACCCTTGTATTGTATTTTTGTTCTAGTTTCCCAAGTCGTGTCACAACAGTTAACTAGGTCGTACTCACTGGATGAACTATTGCATAATAGCATCAATGACAATTATCAAGTTTTCAGATATCCAAAAGTAAATTCTTCTTCTGCTAATGGGTTTTGTTGCACTTATGAGGCATATTTGCCTTGATCCGTGTTTCGAGTTATAGATAGCTCGTGCATTTGCCTTGTCTGATCAAAAAATAGTTTCGGTTGAACTTTAAATACATGTAATTGGATGGCATCCATAGGCTTTTCATACTCCAACTGATGAAGCAACAAACTCTTCAACTTTTGCTACTTCACTTTCACACATCAAATTTTCTGTGTGAGAATGAGATAGCAAAATGAGATCAGCATTCCTTAAATTATAAGAAATACCTTAGATCATCATTCTTTTAAATGGGATGATCCTTTTTAAGTTTCATTTACCCATAATTGTATATGACTCACATATTTTCTACACATTTTGACTCCAATAATTACTCTTTTCTTCTTGTTATAGTGTTTTTATTGATCTTTACATGGATCCTCAATTTTTTCACCCCAAAATCTTGATTAAAAATAACGAAAATTCCTTGCTAGTTCCTCCCAATTTCCGGTTCAATTAGATACTGCCAAAAGAAAACTACGAGGCCTGAGCTTCTCTAGACAGGAAGATGTTCTCCTTGTACAAGGATGGCTTGCAACCAGCATGGATGTTGTATACATAAAAGGTCAACCAAAGGCTACTTATTGGGGGCGAGTGACACAATATTTCCACAACTATAAAACATTTGCAAGTGATCGAGAGGAGAAATCACTCCTACAACGTTGGTCAACTATTCAACTTGCAACCAAAAAATTTTGTGAATATGTTACTCAAGTGGAAAATAAGCACAAATATGGCATGAATGAGCAGGATAAGGTAAACTTCTCCTTTCGCAATCTCAATTTTTTTATTTTGTTGTTAATCAGTGTTTTTGTATATTTGATAATGAACTTTTTTGCAGTTTTTTTATTCGAAACAATTATACGAAAAATTGGAAAAGAGAAAATTTCATTTTGACCATTGCTGGAAGCTGTTGAAGGATGCCCCAAAGTGGGTGGATGATATGCACAAGAAAAAACCATCAAATAGAGTAAAAGGTACAAGTCTCTCTCCTGAATTCTCATCTTCTTCTACTTCACAGAGTTTGGTAGAACTTGTAGAGGACCAAGTCCGTAATACTGAATCTGGGAACATGGAGAGACCACAAAAAAGGAAGGAGGTCACAAATACTGATGTTGGGAACATAGAGAGACCACCAATAAGGAAGGACGTCCTAAATACTGATTTTGGGAACACAGTGAGAGCACCGATAGGGAAGGACGTCCCAAGTAGTGATTTTGGAAGCAGGGAGGGACCATCGATAAGGAAGGACGTCCCAAGTATTGATTTTGAGAACACAGAGAGACCACTGATAAGGAACATTACAATTACTGATTTTGGGAACATTGATAGACCGCCAGTAAGGAAGGATGTCCCAAATAGTGATTTTGGAAGCAGGGAGAGAACATCGATAAGGAAGGGGGTCCTGAGTATTGATTTTGGGAACACAGAGAGACCACTGATAAGGAAGGACATCCCAAATACTGATTTTGGGAACATTAAGAGACCGCCAGTAAGGAAGGAAGTCTCAGATAGTGATGTTGAGAACATGGAGACATCACCATTAAGGAGGGAGGTCGTAAATTCTGATTTTGGGAACTTGGAAAGACCGTTAATAATTAAGGCTGAGAAGCTGAAGACTAAAGATCACCATAAGAATGACAATACAAATAAGCAAGTTGTTGATCTCTTACACATCATGGAGAAATGGAGAGACCAAGTTAATGAAGAGAAAAGGCAATATCGGTTAGAGAAAATGGAGATGCTTAGGGAGAGGCTTGAGATGGATAAAGAAAGGCTGGAGATGGATAAAGAGAGGCTTCGACTCGACCGTGACGACAAAGAGGAGAGAATAATGTTGATGGATATAAGTGGAATGCCTCATGAGCTCCAACAATATTATCGTCGTCGTCAAATGGAAATTCTGGCTAAGGGAATGGGTGGTGTGTGAATTCTATGCAATTCTTTGCCATCATTGCAGTACCCCTTGTTTTTGGGGGGATCAAAAGTAGCATCGTGATATTTAGCCTCTACTATTAGTGAATTGCACTTTGATGTTAATTAGAAATGCCATTACAAATACAAGGGGTAATTAAACTCCTCAAACACTTTCATACCGTAGCTTGACGTGCCATATCCATCTTGAGACAAGAGTAAGAACTTCATCTCTACCATTACTCTGCGCAAATGTCTCTGCAAATAATGTTCTTACTTTGGCATCGAATAGGGTTTGGTTGGTATCAGAAAAACAGAGTCAATTAGTTTCGTAACAAAAAGAAAGTATAAATTAGTTCCCTTGCATTCACAAACTGTTGGATAATAGTTTATACAACCAACAGAACTCACTTGCATAAATAAGAGTTTTTAAAAAAGTGTTTTTGGAGCAGATTTGTATTAATATTTAATTTATTTATTCACAGTAATTTAGAGATTATATCCCTAACTAATTTTCTGAAAATGTGCCGAGTCAGTGAGTCACTTACGGAACATAATTGTAGCATCAATGTGTTTCTCTACAACTGCTGCTGAAGAGAATTTCATGACTTCACACACAATTAACTCCCCATTGCCTGAAAATTTAGACGTATCAACGAACGGGCACAACGTTCAACGGATACAAAAATGCGAACAAATGCTTAAAACTCAGCCTGCAAATATAGAAATGAAAGTAACAATATGAATATGACCAGAACAAGTTGCTAATAAAATAGAAAAGATTAACTTTTCCCATGTTCTATTACTTCAAACTTTAAATTATTCCTATGACCACAACGATATCAATGTAGTTTTTCTACATATTATCCTAAAATTTTGACTCAACCTACTGAGGATTCAGAGTGGTTGTTTCCATTTACAGATTGAGGGTTCAAAGTGGTTGATTCATGAAAGAAATTGAACTTACGGATTGTTCCAATTAGTGGTATCCTCATTGACAAGATGCGTCCATTTCGTCCTTCCGCTATAACCAAAATGTTTGACCTGCATGACCTTGAGCAATATTGTTTTGTTCATCTTATCTTCTCCAGTTGGGGCAGAGAAATCACGCTTGTAAATTCCGTCTGTTCCGACAGTTGCAGCATAGTCATCAGCTTCTGACTGGAAGAAAGCACCCTTGTGGTAATATTTCTGCATGAATCTCCACTTCTGCTTTCGTTGTGGTGCAGCTTTCGGATGCTTCCTCTCCCGCTCCCTCCTCTCTTCCTCTGTCATGTTTCCAACATTTTCAATCTCTTCCTTCTCCTTTAACATTGCCTCCCGATCGTCCCTATCGCTCTTGATCCTGGCTATCTCTCTTGTCTTCCAAGCTTCATACTCCTCTGCCTCGTTTACTTCATCATCAGTAACAATATCAGCAATATTTGCTTCCTGCTCCAAACCCTTCCGAATCTCCTCAACCACAATCTGCTTTGTCTCTCTCTTCCTTTTCTCCAAATTCTTCTTCCTTGATTCTTCAAGGGCTCGTTCTTCTGCCTCAAGTTGCAACCGTTCAGCAATAGTATCTCTCTCTGAATTGGGAACAAAGACAGGCTTCAGCATCACCATACCAGTAAGCTCTTTTTCCGAGTCAGCATCATACTCAGACTCCTCTTCCTCCTCTTCCTCCTCTTCGTTTACTTCTTCCTCGTCTTCTGACAGAAGGAATGGAGCTTCTTCTTGCTCCCTTTGACGCAACTTCTCCTTTATCCTTCTTCTTCTTTCCTCCAAAGCATCTGCATCCTCTTCCTCAGCTTCTAACCCTCCCTGCCTCGTGGATTCCTCTTCAATTGTTGAAACAATCTCAGCTTGCCGGATACGCCTATGATCAGCTGTAACATCGTCCCGATTATCAATCCTGCTCTCAGCCAAACAGCGGAGTCTAGGATCATCTTTTCTAACAACATCATATTCCTGAGTGGGGAAAGCTTTCTCCAATGAAGCAGCTGTGAACATCCTAATATCCCCATCTTCGTCGGCATCATATGCCCACTCGGGAGCTTTTCCAGGCCAATACCTTTTAACTTTTGTTTTCCCAATGTTACCTCTGAGCTTCTCCCTGACTACAATCACAGGCCAATACCTTCTAACTTTTGTTTTCCTAATTTTACCTCTAAGCTTATCCCTGACTGCAATCACAGTATCACTAACACCTGCTGTTACCGACATTATCGCGGCTTGAGTACCTTATGGTATGAATAGCATGCAAAGGCAGGGACCTTTGTATTTATACCAAGAACTGGTGGTGGAGTTTCCAATCGAATTCATCGCATATTAGGAATTAAGGTTCTACTTAACTTGACCACCAAGCTACCGTATGCTTATACCAATTAGAATAGAATTAGGATTCCTTTGCTCTATAGGAAACAAAAATAAAATTAAATAACAATTGTTCAAATGTGCTCTCTGTCTCCAAATAGACGTTGGCAAATAAGAATTGTCCGGTTAGGGAATTTAACTTACTGCACGTTTTGGAAACAAAATGATTTAATTCAAAGTCCAACGTCATGACAATAAATTTGAAGATATTTAAGGCAATTAAAATTGCAATAGAACTCCTGCAGTTTTTTTTTTTCAATTCTTTTTTTTTTTCAAACTTTAAAACCAATAACAGCCAGCTATATTGTCAAAAACCAAATATACCAATTAAATACGTAATCATATTAAGGCAAACTAATCTGCAAATTACAACCAATTACTACCCAAAATGGTACTCTATTTTTTTTATATAGGGATAATGGGGAGAGGAGAATCGAACCTAAGAGACCTCATATGGAGGGTTAAATACTCTTAGCGTTATTTACACTAACAACCCCTGAGGTTTTCGGGTTTCACAAAACCCCTTGAGGTTTTAAAATTTTTTCAAAAAACCCATTGTCGTTTATTTTTCTTCCAAGAATTGATGATTTTATATATTTTTTAAATAAATAAAAAAGCTCCAAATAACAAAGTTAGCCTTTGAGATTAGATCATATACATTCATCAAGGTTAATTTTGTCATTTGCATAAGTTTTTCCAATGAAATCATCAATATTTGGACGAACAATCAACAAAAAGGGGTTTTGTGAATATAATCTGAAACCTCAGTGTGTTTGTGAAATTTCTGAAACCTCAGGGAATTTTGTGAAAAACCCGAAAACCTCAGGGATGTTAGTGTAAATAACTCATACTCTAAATCATTTAAGCTACAAATACAAACCCAGTTACTAACCACCTGTATTGAACTATTATTGTCACACACGCAACACACTCTTTCGCACAGAGAGACGGAGGGAGAAAAATAGAAGCTGAATGGCTCAGGCTGGCTAACGTCAACAACAACAACGCCGTCGTTTTAGGCTGCAATTGAGACAGACGACCGGGATGTATAACGAGCCATGTGGTAGAAGGGAAGGGAAGGGAAGGGAAGGGAAGGGAGCATGGAGAACTACAGATTCTACATGTCTCGTCTTACGTTCATGTAGATGCTGGGTGAGTGACTCTGACTCGGACCTCTCTCTCCCGCTTACTGAGTTCCACTCCGAGTCGGCCCCAACCCGGACCTCCAATACCTCCGTATCTGCGTCTCCCTCAGCTCCAATCCCTCCAAGAAGGCACCTTTCTGAGTTTTGTGCTTGGTTGCAGAGTAAAACAGAGGAAAAGGGCAGTGGAACAGGTTCAACACTCAACATATGATGTCTGAAAATCTTGACGTAAGAAGGAACAAGCTCAACACCCAACAGATATTTTTTTTTAAAAATGAGAACAAATGCATAAAACTTAGCCTTCAATAAGTCCTGGATATTCCTGTCCCAAAAAATACGGCTCCCCAGCTCAACTATATAAATCGAATTTGAACGAATAGCACCAAAAATGCAAAAGGAAGATCAATTTCTAGCTGACCTCAATGAACATTGGAATGTACAACCAAAATAACGGGAAGTGGTGTTGAAAAATGTTATGCAAACAAGCAACAAAAAAAAAGAAGAAAATCCCTCCGAGATTCTGCACAAGGATCTTTTGAAAAATAGACATCTCGATCTTTCATGCGAGCTGAGGGCCACGGAGGAGAGGTTCGTGTATATCCTCTTGATCCCTGACAGTTTGTTTCTTGATTGAAACAGGAATGAACTTGAGGACGACCGCAATGGGTAAACTTGCAGCTCCAATCAAAACGCTTGCTAACCACAACTCCCAGCTCAGTGGCACAGTTTGTGCAAAAGTACCCAAAAATTCAACTATGATGATCTGGAACACTACTGTAGCGATCATCACCATCATGAAAGTATAACTATCGAACATGCTACGAAAAACATTGATCTTCTCCATGTCACGGCTGTTAATCTCGTTGAATACCTGACATGCAAAATTTGATGGTAATGAAAGAAAAAACATTCAGCTTCAGCTGTGCTGATTTAAATGGAGATAAAACAAAAAGAAAATAATGTATCAGTGGATGGTACCTGGCAAAACACAAAAGAGTTGAATATGACGGTATTGAGAATGGAATTTGCATTTGCACCAGTGAGCTTCAAAAGCCTGATCCCACAAAACTTGAGAACCAAGAGGACAGCAATTTGATAGATGCTTTGACCTATAATATTCCTCCACATGATCCCAGTGATGAAGTTGACATTTCTTCCAACTGGTGGTCTTTTCATAAGGCCATCATTTGGTGGCTCTGTGGCCAGTGCCAAGGCACCAAGAGTGTCCATGATCAAGTTTACCCAAAGCATCTGGACAGCCGTTAGCGGCGCCGATCCTGTAAGTTATTTAAAGGGAATATTAGGATCTACATTAGGTAAAAATGCATGTCAAAAGATTTCTATAACAATTGGAAGTATAAGAAAAGCATAAAAAGGTTTAATTAGTTCCACGGATGAACACACCTGAGACACATGCTGAAATGAAATTGAGCATCAGAGCGACAATGTTAACTGTTAGCTGGAACTGTACAAACTTTTGAATGTTGATATAAACCGCACGACCCCATCGAGCAACATTCACTATACTTGTGAAGTTATCATCCATTATGATAACATCAGCATTTTCTTTTGCAACCTGCAGACAGTTGAATTTTAGCCTACCAATGGTACAAAGATAGAAACTTAAACAAAGAGCAGACACTTGAATTATTTGCACTAGTGTAAGATGAGGGTCTATTATTGCAAACCTCTGTTCCTGCTATACCCATGGCAAGTCCGATGTCTGCCTCGTGCAAAGCGGGAGCATCGTTAGTCCCGTCACCAGTAACTGCCACAACTTCTCTGAACCCATCCCTCAACTGTTTTACTAAGGTGTGCTTGTCCAAAGGCAAGGATCGAGCCATTACCTGCATGAAGCATTTTTTTTCCACTTATTTCCTTCACAGAAATTTGATACAGGATCTATTTTCCATGAACACAAATGAGCAAGTATGAGAGGAAGTTATTAAAGCAATGGCAAAACAAAAACCTGTAGTTTTGGAATTATTTCTGCCATCTCCTGTTGGCTCTTATTTCTGAAATCTGGCCCTTCTATAGCCAAACCACCTTCTGTCAAAATGCCACACTCTTTAGCTATGGCTTTAGCTGTATTAATATTATCGCCGGTGACCATCCTTACAGTAATCCCAGCATTTAAACAAATCTTCACAGCTTCCCTCACCCCAGGCCGCACAGGATCCTTAATTCCAACAACAGCTATTAATGTATATTGATCTTCAGGAATACTGTTTTCACCAGAGGAGTCTTCGACATTCTTGAAAGCTAAGCATAGAGTTCTTAAAGCTTCACAAGCAAAACCATTTATGGCATCTGAAATTTTATTTCTCTGCTCTTCAGACAGAGGCACAGCTTCACCAGTGGTATTAACAACCTTGTCACACATTTTAAAAACTATTTCTGATGCTCCTTTGCAGAATGCTAGTCGCCGACCACCACCAGGAAGAGCCACTAGTACAGACATCTTTTTCCTGACTGAATTGAATGGTTCAACCATAAGTGTCTTATATCCCTCACCATAAGATTTAAATTCACCTCCCAGAAGCATTCCGAATTCTATTATTGCCGTCTCTGTTGGAGTACCTATAATACTATTTTTTCCATCTTCCCCTTTGACTACCTCTGAGCTTGTATTCAGAAAGATAGACTGCAAAAGGAGTTTATATACTTCTTCAGAAACTGGCTTCAATACGTCTTTGTCATGATTACTTGTTATATTCTTAGTTTCATCACAGAGCCATATCTTATTCACCACCATATGATTTGTTGTTAAGGTTCCTGTCTTATCGGTGCAAATAGAAGTAGCAGAACCCATTGTCTCACATGCAGATAGATGCCTAACAAGTGCTTTATCAGTCATTAATTTTTTCATTGCAAAGGCAAGACTTAATGTCACTGCCAGAGGTAGCCCCTCTGGGACTGCAACGACGATTATAATGACAGCAGTCGAAAAATAATTCAAAAGCTTTAATGCATCACTGGAATCCCAGTGTGTCATCCTATGCTGAACTGCCTTGTTTACTAAAAACCTTGAAGTCAGAACTAAAAATGTCAGCACGGCGAAAGCCAAACCGATTTTTCCAATAATGGTTGCAACTCCATTAAGTTTCACCTGCAGTGGTGTCTCATTGTCTCCACCTTCACTCAGAGTAACCATTAGTCGTCCCCATTCAGTCCTCATACCAACTGATGTCACCAGCATTTTACCAGAACCATCTTGCACTTTGGTTCCTGAAAGAAGAAAAGGTTTATCTTCACTTATGTCCACAGGCTCACTCTCACCTGACAAGCTCGATTCGTCGACTTGTAAGCTGTGGCCTGATATGAAAATACCATCAGCTGGAACTTGATCTCCGATCGAAAGATGAACAATATCTCCAACCACTAAATCGTAGATAGAGACCTTCTGTCTGCGTCCATCTCTAGTCACCTGAACCATGATATTTTTCTTTTCCTTGTCTAATTCTTTAAACTGCAATGATTGCTTGTAGTCACTAACTGCAGTGACCATCACTACTAAAAGGATGCTGAGTATTATTCCCAATCCATCGTACATACCTTTCGGCCACCCTTCGGTTGCAATTCCAACACCTATAGAGACCGCGGCAGAAATCATGAGGATGATTAGAGTTAAATCTTGTAAGGCTTCCCAGAAAAACATCCAAAAACCTTTAGAAGGTTTCTCGACATATCGGTTGAGACCATATATATTCTGCCTAACAGGTATCTTGCTTGAAACAACACCATCTTTCAGCGATACAGAAACATCCCCTGCTAATCCTGCTATTCCTCCATGTTCTTCCAAACCCTTGTTATCGTGAGATCTAGCAAAGGATGCAATTTCATCAGGTTCAATGCCAAAACCAGCATCTCTAACTTCTTTGGATAGATTGTATCTCCCACGATTGCCAGCTGTATTGTATAAAATAGTACATAACTTAGAAAGGAATCAGAAGATTAAGTGAAAGAGATGCTGCTATAATGAAAAAGAATAGTACCATCGATGAATTGCAATGCTGCTTTCTGCACGTACATAGCTACACGTATCTTTTCCTGGTCAGAA
This sequence comes from Prunus avium, assembly GCF_002207925.1. The sequence continues at coordinate 33,031 of NW_018921659.1, read as the reverse complement.
TCAATGGAAGCATAACCAAAAGGTTGGATTAAGAAAATAAATAAAAACCACATGAAACATGCTTTTCTTTCATGCTTTACAGGTCCCTAATATCTTCAAACCTGATGAAAAACACTCATGATGCAGACAAATTACCAATGCGGGCCATCCTACCATTAGCTCAAGCAGGTAATTCTCTAATTAACTTTCCCTATATTTTTTATCATGTGAGTAAAATTCAAAGGAGCACTACCTGAATATTTCCTTTTCCTAAGCTGAATACTAACCTATCCAGAGTCATTTTCGACGAATTCAACCAAGTAATTAAGAGCTGGGCTTGTTACTTTGGAACATTCTCCAAAATCTTGCATGTATATCTGTCCAATAAGTTTGCCTACATTCTGAAAAAACTGAATTCAGAAACCCTGGAAAGAGTAAGAACTCTGCTCACTGACTAGGGTGTTTTGTATACTACTTGTTGGATGAGCCAAATCAGTCTCAGTGAAGCAATTATATACAAAGCAAAACAAAGTATAAGTGGGCTAAAACTACAGGACACTGACCTTTTAGAGTAAAAATATACAAAGAAATCACTGCATAATCACAAATGTCTTCATTTCATATTTCAACTGAAATAGCAAAGAAGTTTCCTCATCGTCCAGAACATAAAATTGAAAAGATTATCAGCAGGAAATCTTCATTCCTTCTGTTTTTCAATCCTTTTTTACACACTATGAAATCATAATGCTTTCGACAAACTAATTGAAAACTGGGAATGATAGGAAAAATAGATATATTATCCTAGTGCTAATGCATAAAACTAATGCCTTGACTTCATAAATTCTGTTCAAATTTAGTCAGCCCAAACCAAAAGTAACGATATAAATTAAAACAAAAAAAAACTTACAAAGAACATCAGTTTTGAACTTTATTTTAATTTTAATCACTTCCCACCAGCAATGTCCAGGCTCAGCTCAAAGCAACAACAGCAAAAGGTAATTTTCTTCTTTAGTGGCATTCATATATTCTACTTGAGAGTGAAAACAAACAAAAAATTCCCTTTTTGGTTTATATTAGTAACCCCCGTGAGCTTGAGAAACCATAGCTATTGGTCAATAAATAAATTTAATACACAGTAATAAAGAGATTCATCACCCTAAAGTAGAAGACTTTTAGAAAATTAAGTTGAGAGAGATGAAATATAACTGGTGAAATAAATGCATCCACCTCCAGCAATAGCACTTACACTTAATCCAATCCTAGCTATATGGCATATGTATACAAATAGATAGAAATCATATTTGGTAGGAAAAAGTTAGACAATTCCTTTTCCAGACCAAGAAGAAAGACAACTTGAAGGTGAGTTTCGCAAAAGGAGGGTCAATTACTGCAAACAAACATGTTATTAATTTAACAATGTGCAGCAGCCTCGGCCTGTATTCAAATTCAATTCCATTCAAAATACAAATTCAATGGCATATTCAAAACTTGTCACCTATGTTCCCATCATTCACTACCAAAAAAAGAAGGAAAAATCAGAGGTTCGCCTAGCCACAGTGAACCAGAAATGTCTATTAGTGGTCTAGTAGCTACAATTACTGTATTTATGTGACAACAAACACATAAGCCGCGGTTTATTTGTGACATCTCTATGCAACTTGTATTACTATTTACTGACCCGTGACTTAACATCTCCCTAATAGAGAGATTAGACCCACTTAATTATGTGGGTCCCACCTTTTGTATGACTCGTATGAACCCATACTGCAGCCTGTGGCAGCGTAAGCCCAATGGCCGCCTAATTGACTTCAAAAATACACCACCACCGCTAGCAGCGACAAATATATTGTCATGGATTCATGGATTTGACCCGCCCGCCTCTCAAAGCGCATTGGCCATTGGCTTCAGACGACAGTTTTCTTTCACAATCAATTTGAATTTTCTTGTAATAAAATTCAACCACCCAAACCAAAAAATTAAAAAAATTTATTTAAAAAAAAAACAAAATGTGGGCAGAACTCATCCAATTACTGATTTCTTACATGATCAACACTACGTTCATAAATTAATTTGTAGACACGATCATCACCAAGACATTTCAAAACTAAAGATCTTACAGTCATTATAACAAACAGAACATGATCTATCGGTCACTACACCTCACAAACAAATTATCAATAATCTCATAGGCCGTGTTTGGCTTCCGAGAAAATCTCGGAGAAACACCAAAGAAGGAAAATCAATGCATGCATTTCATACTCTCCTTCCATTTTCTTAATCAAAGATTTGAAGCCAAAACAGAGCAGCATGCAATGAAAGTAACAACTGATCAAAGAAATCGTACGGACGACGATATTCATGATGACGATGGAAATATTGAAACGGACCTGGAGGTTCTTGCGCTTTCTTTCGTCCTCGGCGCGCTTGGCGAGATCGGCGACCATGCGAAACCTTCGGGTAGGATTCTTGACGACGGCGACTGCGGATCTCCATCGCATCAAGGCCTCGTCGGAGGGCCGTTTGGGTTCCACGTCGAAGTTCTTCCTCAAATACTCCTCCATTTTCTCTCTCATCGTAGTTTTCTTGTGAATATGAGATAGAGATCACTCTCTCACTCGCTCCTCTGTGACTCAGTAAGGTTGTGTAGTTTAGAAGTATTAGCTTGATTTTTTTATATATAAAAAAAAAATTATATTTTTGTTATGGAAAGTTTCAAAACGAAGCCGGGAATGGCGGGAATGTTGGTGTATTAAGAGGAAAGAGTTGATTTTGCAGAATATCTCGAGATATGATATTGTGCTCTCTCTCTCTGTATATATAGTGAGAAAAAGAGGAGGTCGTCATTTCAATTAATGTCCTAAATGCACCACAAACTCGTGATCTCTAACTATATATATGGTCATTGGAAGAAAAAAAAAACTATATATATGGTCATCATTTTACAAATTTATACTAACTAATTAACAACATTTCAGTCTCTTACCTCTTCTCTCTCTCTCTCCCCTCTCCCTCTCTTGTCATTTTTAGGCATTAGTAATAACACGTATATTCTTTTAACACAAGCAACTCTACTTAATTACTACATAAATGGGAATTCGAACTTGGGTGCAAGGGCAGACACATACCAACTGATCTAAACCAAATATGCGATTGTGACTTGTATATGAACATCTGGATACTTTGTTGAAGAAAAAAAAAATTAAGATAAAACATGAAAGATAAACTAGGGTTTCAATAAAATTGTGAGACTTTTGTATGCGTGGAGAAAATGAGTCTATTTGGGCAAGTTGGGAATTGATTTGCTGTGAAAATAATCACAGTCATATTTTCTATAAGAGAAATCAACTGTGAATGAAAGAAGTTTGGCGTTGGATAAACTTTATATTAAAAGTGATGTTCATACAAAAATCATTTTATAAGTATTTGTAAACGTTGGTGTAATAGTGTTATGGGATGTGTATAACGACTAAATTAGATGATGTAAATTAGATGTTTTGCTTTCTGTGAAAGGTGAAATAATAATCATCCTTTCAGATGCTTTCCCAAATCACGGTGAGTCACATAATTTCGTCCAAAAAGAAATTATCTCTTCTTTTACCAAACGGGGGTAATTCTGGATAGACCAAAAAGCACTTTTATGGAGAATCTCTTCCCTATATAATCACTTTAAGTGGTTTTAAGTGATTTTTTTATGAAGAAGCACCTTCCATGTGATTTTGGCATATCTAGAATCACTTCCAAACAAGCCTTAAAATTGTGAAAATAAGTGATTTTGGCCCCAAATAAGCAATGTCAAACGGGGCTTAATTATGAATAATTTAATATTACTTGTAGAAATGGTCCATAAATTATACTTTGATTTGCATTTTCGTCTTTGAGTTCAATTATTAAATTATGTAGTCCATAGGCTCTACCACAAGTGAAGTTTTAGTCCTTCCTCACTTCTGTCAAGTATTATTTGACTGTCTATTTAGGAGGTAAAAAGGTCAACTGAAGTTTAGAAAAGGGAGGTGATTTGAAGTTGGGCTTGGGGAAAGATTAGTTATGGGCTTAGAAATTTAGCATTGGTTAAATACACATTTAGCCTGACTCTGTCTGGTCTAGTTTTTTCACTAAAAGAATTGGAACTGAAATCGGACCAAACCGTTTCCGTCCAATTTTTGGTCAACTTGATTCAGTTTTTGGTCAATCATGTTTTTCTAGTTTTTTTCAGCCCGATTTTTCGATTTGAATGCCCACCCTTACCTTCCATGGTCTAGCCATTGTTTCCCTTCAAATAATGTGACCATTTTTGCCCAAAAAACCAAATAATTTCCCTTCTGTTTTAGATTATTTAGGATTTTTCTATTGTTTAAAAAAAAAATTTAAGTTGGGATAAAATAGAGATTTTTTTTGGGTCAAATTATAGGAAGGGTAAAAACAGATATTGCTAGAGACGATTACTTTAATTATTGAAATGGAAATAATCCAATTTATTTTATAATATTCTCTTATTTTTTTACTTATGTCTTTCTCATTCAGTTTTTTTTTTTTTTGAGGACATTTCCTATTGAGAGGGCCAATAGTATACTAAACTCACACACATAGTCGAAATCTAAAAACCTTATAAAGAGAATAGAAAACACAACAAGCTATTAAAGGGTTTTTGAAAATTATTAGATGGAAACAAATTAAGAAACAAGATCACCGCTCCACATCCTGTCGCACAACCTAAAAAAAGTTATTGCGCCATACCGGCCAAACACATAATGTAGTACCAACTAAACCTGAATCCAATGCAACCCAACAACAACCCCGCCTTGCAGCTCAAACTCATGTTGAAGGCTGACAACTGGAGTTAAATCCTTATGATGGGATGTGTGCGTGGGCCAAAAGACGACGACTATCAAGGTGATGACAATGTTTCAAGGCATCTCCTTCCAAACCACAAAACAAAACGAAAAGGGATGAGAAGGGATGGGAGGAAAGGAGAGCATAGGGGAAGGGCTGAGAAGTGGGAGGGTAGGGAAGGAGGTGCAAAGGTTTCTTTCTGTAGGGTTTTTCTTCGGATTTCGTTAGTTTTTGGCTGGTCAGATCACAATGTATATTTGAATTTGAGTGAGCCTTAATGTTTTTTTAAAAGGTCCATAAAGATTCAAAATTAAAATTCTTGTATTCTCCTTCGTTTCTTCCTCACCTCTTTCATCTCATTCATGCACACATGTGCTAAATATGCTCGCAAAATTCATGGCAATAAATTTCCTTCAATCGTCAATCTATTAAGTATTAATGAATGTGAGAATTCATGATGTTATTCCGTTCTATTACTTTTTTGCTTCATTTTTATATTGGCCCATTCACACATATTCACGTGTATGCCAACTGATTTTTTAATTTTTTTAATTTATGAATTAAGAGAATTTAACAACAAAAAAAGAAAAAGAAGTTGTGTCCCATGAAAATAGGACCTCATGCTCTTATTTCAATTTTTAAAAATTTAAGATGAAAAAATGTTAATTTACTATACTATATCCTTATTTAACGTAAAGTTTCAATGCTTAATAAATTCATTAATTAAGGACAATTTTTGGTATTTTAAATATTTTACCAATTTCTGCCATTTGCTTTAACTTCCACAAGTTCATTTTACATGTGTTATTCAGAGTTTATAGTTTGTAGGCCTGCTTGAAGGGAACCCATTTCAAAGCACTAGTCTCTAGTGCCAATATTAACTAGCTTCAATTTTGTATTTTGTACCCCTTCTCTCGTTAACTTCCACAAGTTCATTTTACTTTTGTTTCTGAGAGTTTACAATTTGTATGTCTCTAGTATCAAATTTGTATGTCTGCTTGAAGGGAGCCCAATTCAAAGCAGTAGTCTCTAGCCCATAAGAGCTCACTTAGGTCCAGTACCTTGTGTGAGATAAAACAAAATGGACCTATTCAAGTGTGGGCTTTATCTAAATGTAGTGGATCACCTGCTTATAAGTTGTGTACTATTATAGTACTTCTTCTATGTCGGATAATGGCCACTAGGGGTGGATGCGGTTCAGTTTGGTTCGATTTTCACCTTAAATCGAAATCGGACCTTAAATCGAAATCGGAATCGGTATTATTTAACTAGTCCAGTTTTAGTGAATATTTTTATTAAAACTAGCCAGTTCAGTTTGAACTGATTTTAGTCTGGTTTTCAATTTTGGACAAGATTTTTTGTTTTTTGTTTTTGAATTTTTTAGTACAAATTCAAACTAAAATTTTATTTTTTGGGCTTGATAATTAACAAATGATCCAATTTCATACAAAGAGAGATATTGGGCCTTAAAAAGCGAGATGTTTTGAAGTTGGGCTTGGGGAAATATTAATTATGAGATTAAAAATGTAGCATTAGAGTTAAATAATTATGTAAAAAAAAAAAATTATACACAACCGATCTGATGGGTTTTGGGCCATGTCCAATTTTTAGTAACCAACTATCCGGCCCAGTGGAGCTTGGTTTTTGGATTAGTTTTCTAAAAAGGCCAACTGCACAGTGTTTAGCATCTTCCACTAGAGTTGCTCTTATAGATCCCAAATTTACGCCGGTCATTGTGGATGCTCTAAATCATTACCTTTTCTCCAATTCTCTTTCTCTCCGGCCCTCCGCCTTCAAGAAAAAATAAAACTACCTAATCCAGAATCACCATCTCTTCTGCTCTTTCAACAAGGATTGACGAAATTAAAGACGGAAAGTCGTTGCTCTAAGGATTTCTGAAGATTCAATTCACGTACGTTGAGTTTAATTTGCTCTAATTTCTTTTACATCTTTAGAAGAAGAATTTATGTGTATTAGGAAATTTTATGTGTTTTTTTTTCTCACACTATTAATTTTAAAAGGAAAAACTAAAAAAGGGAAATATTTCAAAACCCTTCACCTACATGTGTTGACACAACTCCTCCCTGGCAACCTCCCCTCCCTCGTCGATTTGTATTGCTCATCTATTTCTATTTTTCTCTCTATATTCATCACTTTCTACTCTCTCTACAAACGAATCAGATCTGAGGCTTACGAGCTCTCTCTATGTGTTGTTGTGCCTGAATATTGAAGAATCGGGCTTACGAGCTCTCTCTATGTGTTGTTAAATGAGTTTATGAAGTTGTTAGTGTGGTACAGTTCAGTTGGTTGAGTTCTTCAACCTCGACCCATGTAGACAAAAGTTCGAAATCCCTAAACACTCCATGAATATTTGTATAAACCCCCTCCTCAAATCCCTTTCACTAAAAAAAAAAAGGTTGATGGAGTTAGGTACTCCTTTCTCGTTTCTTGTGCAAATGTTATTAACACAGTTAAGTTGGTAAGACATGGAATGTCAATTTCACTGATCATTCCCTAATAATATCATTATGCAGATAAATACTTGAGGCTTGTTTTGAGAAGCGCGTAGGAGGACGGATGGCTATTGAATTTCTTTATTTTCATCAATAAGGTTCTATTCTTCCCTACCTTTTTCTAATATTTGATTTGATTTCTTGTTGTTGGGCGGTGACTTTAATTGCAAAAATTTTACCATACCTCTTATTAGAATGTGCATTCTAAAAGTAAAAAGTAAAATAAAAAGGGAAGCAAATGATAGTTAATATTAACTCAAAGTGATAATCCACATGAAATTTTAATTAATTTTTAATATTAACTTGGACTATGTAAAGTGTTGCAATTTACCATATACCCCTTATGTTGAGGATATTTTATTCCATCTACAGATTAGGGATCACTGAAATCGATTTCCATCCAAACAGCCGATCAAACTTGGAACCTTACAATCCCCCATTTCCCTCCCAAATTGATTTCCTCCATATTAGATCCTTGACAATTCTATAAGATGTAGTCATTAGCGAGCCCTAATACGTATAGATGGACGAATATCTCTCCATTTGAGAGGCATGCTAATGAAAACTGAATAGAACTTGACATAGATGATAAATTGCAACACTTTATAAACCAAGTTTCACTTAAACTCATATATGAGTCGGGTCAAAATTGAACCCATAAACCATGAGCGACCCGATAATTATGTAGTTATGATGACACCATCAATTCGGTGCTCCTTGTTTCTTTTGTAAAATCCTGACCACTGGCTTCTTATAATTTTGACACGAGAAAAAGCTGCACATATGAAAACGTAAGCCCCCCCCCCGCACACACAATTTGACCAAACAAACCCCATCCATCCATCCACAAGATGGGAGGAGGAGCCGCTTCTTCTTGAACATTTCCTCTTTAATTAGCATGCACCCAACAAACATGCATCTTAATGATATTGAGTGCTTGCTAGGGCTCTCGAGTTTTTTTATAACTAAAACTAAAGTGGGCTACCCGACAATCTAATAAAAAGTATTGCAAAAATAGAAAAAAGAAGCCAAAAGAGAATGCCTTGGATCCTCTTCCGGCACAATCATGTTCATTTGAGATTATACATGAAATAATGATTTCTTATTTACCCTTTTCTCACTTCACATAATTTCATACAATCACAATATACACACACACACATAGAGAGAGAGAAGAATATAACCAAGTATTTACCACAAATTTTCTCTCTCCCAAACACATTTTTATGATTAGCAGTAACTTCCAAACACATGCTATCGATAGTTCTAGTATATGTTATATTGTTAGCTTCTTAATTGAATGATTAGTAAATTGTTGCCATATTGTCAATATTATTATGAATTATATAAGTCTGAATCATCTTTCCCGTAGTTTAGATTATAATAAAGTAGAATATCGTTTGTGTAAAAAATATATATATGTATATTATGAAATTCTTGGTGAAAGAGTGCAGCCGAAATTAGTAACCTAGTAAACATACAACACGTGACAAAAGATTGCCTTATTTCAACTATCATGATCATGGCTCATAATTGATAAGCGAATCTAGGCGAAATCCTCCTTTTCTGAAACCCTATTGTCCGATTTCCTCATCCCTTTTGCTCCCGTCAATGTCATTTTTCTACAAACGTATAATTCTAACAAATATAATACAGTGAACCCAAAAAAGGGTCTAAATCAAAATGGTCGAAAGATCATGATCACTTATTAATTGCACAACACTATTGAGCCCATCATTCCACACAAACCCTAAATTACGCTAGCTCTCTCTCTCTCTCTCTCTCTCTCTCTCTCTTTCTCTATTGGGAAACAGCATATGGATATGGTCTCTCTTTCAGTTTATAATCCCTGCAATGTCAACATATCAGCATGGTTATGGTAACTTTGTAGTTACCAAAGCCTTTGCCTGCCTACCTGTTTCTCACTATCTCTACACTCGTATTTACTCCTCACCTTTTGGTCCAAACTCCGAGGCAACAGTAAAAATCTAGGGCCTCTCTCTCCCTCTCTCTCTCTCTCTCTGAGTTACTGCCCAATTTTCTCTCACGCATTCACAAGGCTACAGACCCCAAAAGATTCTTGTATCCGTGCACTTTTGTCATACGTGTGGGCATCAACATCTACTTTTTGATCTGTTCATGTCCTCTCCTTCTCCTGTCAATGAGAGAGAAGAAAGTAAAGGCTCGAGAGAGAGAGAGAGACTGAGAGAGAGAGAGAGATAGTGGCATTGTATAGATCACTCACATGGGTGGGGTTTTGGTGTGTAGGCCCCACCCCCAATCTGGCATTAGATAAATGAGTAGGACCCACGTGCAGCGTCAGCACCACCCATGTGGGTGGTCCCCACTTGCTTTTAGTCTTTAGCTCCCCATGAATAGATAATTTTAAAGACAGTATCCCACCAGTTACAAAAAGAAGAAAAAATGGAAGTGGCTTTTAAACAAAGAGACAAAAAAAACACTCCTCCATCATAAAAGCCAAATGCACAGAAAGAAGCGAAAAAGATGCCAAATTAGAGTAAAAAACTCACTTGTTTCATTTCTGATTTTCATCCTAAGTTTTTCTTACTGTTCTTTTTTCAACATTTTAACAGCAAAAGGTACAACTGTCTGTGTATAACAACCACTACAAGTAGCAGGAACACATCATTGATTGATAATGGTAAAAAAAAAAAAAAAAAAGTTTCCCAATATCGTACTTGAGCTCAGCTGACTGATTTTGCTTCACAGCTTGCCTTCCTCCTCACAGGCTCCTTCAATTTCAACTACCCTTTAAAGAGTCCTGACTGAATCAGCCTTGTAGTTACAAATTTACCTTCTTTTCTTCTTTTTTTTACCTCTCTATCAGCTAGCTTCTTTCTGCCTCCGCTTCTGCTGTACAAAGATTGTTTTACACTAAAACACAGACTAACAGACTAAACTAGATTTTGGCAATTGTTTCACTTAAAGGGGAACAATTGGGAAGGCTGACAATTAAGATTACAGTGCCAAAAGTTACAAACTAACATATTTTTTTTGACCGTGTTTTGATTCTTTCTGTCTCTCTTCTTCTTTAAAACTTTTTAACCTGTGGTTGCAACTTCAACTACAGAAACCGAGTACAAAGAACAAAGAAAAGGAAATGGCTGACCCACTTCCTTTTTTGCCTTTTACGTATGCATTTTTGTATGGTAGTAACTAGTATGGTATTTGATGATATGATGGCGGTGCTGCTGGTGGGGATGGGATTTGATGATGATGATGATGATGATGATCTCTACAGATTTTTGGTGGGTTTTGTTTGGTTTATTAACTTGACATGTTGATCCTCCTGCAAATACAGCCAAATAATCATATAGATTATGTTATGGTGGTTAAACAAAACAAAATCTTAAAGCTTTGAAAGTAACTTGTACCTAGTTAAGAGCTTAATTAGGAAGTTCCAACCGGGCACTTCGGTCCAGCTCCTGTGCCCCCATACATCCCTCCTATGGTTCCATGGCCAGAGGACAACCTGAATTCAATCAAACATTCCCAAGTTAGGGTATAATTTAGGCACCATGATGCCATGGATAAATTTGTTGGAAAGGAGTTTGGGGTAACCTTGGAATTTGGCAGTTGAAAGACTTGAAGGACGCCATGTCGAGTGTTGAAGCTGCTGGGAGAAGTGAAGTGGCCAAGTTCATGTTAGCAGCTGAGGCATCGGAGTCATTGGCCTCGGTAGTCCCACTGGGGAAGGCCGACGTGTACTCACCGGCGCCTTTCGTTGGAGACGCGAAAGGACTATCAGGAAGGTTGTGCTCCAAGCTGCATGCACTTAATTATAAGGTCCATAAGCTTCAACAGAGTGTTCATACAACTTCGAAAACCAACACAGAAATTTGATGCAAAATCCTGCATACCTTTCAAGCAAGTTATTGACATTATCGCGGGGGCTCTCCTCACCATTTCCATTGGCATTGGCATTGCCACTGACACTGCCATTTTCATCATTGTTGGCCATTACTTCTTTACCTAACACAACATGCGCTGCTTCCTTAAGCAACTGATCGTCATCCACTTCTGAAGCAGTGGGTGGCATCGGGGTAGAGCAGTTCTCTGCGATCGAGAACAATTAAAATGTTAGCTACCGTACTGAACCATGACGCCTATTTACCACATTCTAAATGTAGCAACAAAAATACCTTGCGGAACTTCTGGGCCATTGGGAATTGAAGGAAACATTAGGTTTTGATTAAACATGCTTGGAGACTGAGTAGGGGACTGAATGGGACTGCTGGAAGAAAGAGAACGGTGGTGATGCTTTTTCACATCAAGAAGCTGCAGACCCATTAACCTTCGGCTTTGAATTTCAAGTGCTTGCTCCTCCAGCTTCCTCCTCCACAACATGTCTTGAGGATTGTAAAACATCCTTGCTCCTACAATTCAAGAGAAGCATGGTTGAATGCAAAATAATTTTGTCCATGTGTGTGACAATTAATAATTCTTTGAAGGCAAATGTTTTGATTGAATTAGCTACCTAGCTGGATATCATAAGGGTCTCTAGAATCCAGGCCAGTAGGTGTACCACAGGGAGACAAATCTCCTCTTTCCACTTGTTGCTGTTGTTTCCTGGCATATTAATAACATTCAAGCAGCATTAGCTTAATTTCCCTCGAGTATAATTACTTCCGGTAACGATATTTCAGTGGAAGTTTAAGTTAGGGGAACAACATCAAAAAAGAAGTGAGAGTGTGCCTGTACTTGTCCTGGACTTTGCCCTTCTCCTTGTAAGGCTTAACCAGCACCCTAGCATCACAGACGAAATGAGGGTTCCCTTTGGCCAAAATGAGCTTCACAGTCTCCGGGTACACAAATGTAACAAAACCAAACATCCTCTTCTGCTGGTATGGGATTCTCACATCTTGAACCGGTCCATAAATGCTTCATTATTTTCCATTCAAAAACAACAGCAAGCAAAGTCAGCAAAACAAAAACAACCCATTTCACCATGCCTTTGTAGAAGATGTTTGCACTAAAAAAGCCAAGGATCAGAAAAATGACCTGAAATAGTTTGAGACGTCTTCCTCTCTGAAAGTGCTATCAGCTGGAAAAGTCAAGTAAATTTGCCTTGAAGCTGGGTTCACCATTCCTGCCCCAGCACCATTCATCGAAAAATCCGTTCTTTCGAGCCGGGATCGACTGAATTTGTGCATATCATCACCCATCATCAAGGCAGCAGCAGCTGCAGCCCTACATGGATTTCACAGCAAGATTAACTTATATAACAGAAAAAATTAGAACTTTAATACCAAAAACGATGAGGACTTTATTAAATTTTGTACCTTTGGGCATCGGTTTGTTGCTGCTGAAGAAGGAAGTTCACGCACTTAGAGGAGTAAGGGAAGGAGTTAGCTGAGGCCATGAGCTGAGAAGCAGCAGCAAGTCTTTGCTGTTGCTGTTGAGCAGCTTTAGATCTGAGAAGTGCTTCTTGGCATGACTGGTCCATCATCTCGAGCTTGCTCGGTGACCCAACAGCCATTTGACCACCACCATCGACAACAGAGTCCCCAAGTCCTCCACCATGCAAGAACCTACAGCTGTTTCCATTCTTGCAGTAGCCTCTTGCAAAATACAAGCAGGGTTTCCAGCCAAACCCAGCAGAGTTTGGGTCCTCCGAGCACACATCACTGACAGAGCAGCTTCTCCGGTGGAGGGGCCCACCACCACCACCACCCCAATTTGCAGACCCGTGGTAAGAGGAGAAAAGGGCGGGATCAGAACCATTGGTAGGACTTGAAGACAAGTCAGTTTGGGGGTAGAAAAAATCAGGGGATTTGGGCCCAAGTGCTGGACAGCCATCGTTGAGGAAAGAGAGCTGCTCTTGAAGCTGAAACTCATCAATCACATCAGTCCCTCCATTTCCATAGAAGGGTAAGGAGGAATTCATCATGGAAGATGATGAAGAGGACCCATTAAGAGCTAAGTTGCTGCTGGGGCTCATGATCAAATTATTTTCTTCTTGGTTTCTAAGCTCAGAGAGAGCAGCCCAAGAAGCTGAAGCAGAGGAAGAAGATGGGTTTGGAATGGAGAGAGAGAGTCTGGAAGACGAGGAAGTAGAGTTTTGCCTCGAGATAGTGATTGGGTTAGTGGAAAGAAAGGGGGAAGGTGAAGAAGGTGTGGAAGGTGTAGAAGGAGAGTTTGATATGGGCACTCCCAACTCTTTCCTTGCCTTGAGAATCACTGAGTGGAGAAAAGCTTCAGGGCCAAAAGCCAACCTTATCATTTCTTTCTCACCATGATCTTGTATCAGAAGCAGACCCATGATTCTGGAAGCATTTTCTGGGTCCAAGTTTTGGATCCTTGCAAAAACAATCCTTGTAGCTTCATAGGAATCCATGGCTGATGTTGATGATATAGAGATAGCAGAGTTGGGGTTGGTGTGTGCTAAACTTCACTGCCACCAACCCTCCAAATCTTGTGTTTCTGGTTTTGAAAAAATTGAGAGGGATAGAGGAAAGAGAGGAGAGAGAGAGAGAGAGGGCAAAGTGATAATTTGCTCTTCTACTCTATGAACAAACAAGTAAAATTTCTTTCTCAACCACACACAAAACCTTTTACCTACCAACAACTTCTTGTGATGAGTGGGGAGATAAGAGTGTTCTCTTTCTTTCTATCTTATTATTCCTGCAAAACCCAAGAAAAATAAATAAAGGTGAAGACAGACAGAGAGAGAGAGAGAGAGAGAGAGAGAGAAGGGAAAAAACCATAAAGCAAGGTGTGGAGTGTTAAAAGTAGTATTCTCGTGTGGTTTGATTGATTAAAAAGAAGAACTGGCTAGCTAGGCTGAAGCTCAGAGTTGCCTTTAATTGTTGAAAGGAAAGGAAAAACCCAACCAAAAAAAGAGGCTTTGGGGGATTGAATTTCTCCATAAAGCAAATAAAGAGAGGAAAGTTTGGAACTTGGAAGAGTCATAAGCATAAAGAAACAGCAATAAAACTGAAAGTCTAAAACCACCAAAAAAAACCACACACTGTTTTTTTTCTTGTAAAAAAATCAGTTTTCTTTAGTTTCTTTGCCAAATTGAAAGCTGAAACTGGACTGTGTGTGTAAAAGTACGGCTTACCCATGAAAGAGGATACGAGTCTTGTTCTAATTTCTGTGTCTCCCAACTCGACTACTTGAAACATATTATCTTTCTATCCCTGTAATAAAAATCCAAGCTCTAGCTACAGGACTTGGTTTAATTCCTAGTCAAACTTTTAGTCCAAAGGCCAAACCACCGCCTTTCTTTCTAGTTTCTAGGCTCTTTTGCAGCAGAAGAACCATCAATTGCTTCACTGCTGCAACTGTTGCTGTGTTTCTGCTGCTGGGTTTTTTTGGGTTCTGAGCTCTCTCTAGCTGTGGATTTTCTTCTCTCTCTACTTCTCCATCTATTATTTCTCTCTCCTTTGAACTTTATAGAGGACAAAGACGGGTAGAGGTATGAGCAGTGAGATGAGACTGAGTGAGTTGAGTGAGTTGAGTGAGTGTGTGGGTGCCCGAGTTGGGTGTTTTGAGTGGATCCAGATCTGTGCCTCAAATACTGCACGTTCTCTTGCCTCTAACCTCTGACACTCTCTCTGTCTCTCTCCTCTTTTTCCTCTCTCACCTCTCTCTCTCTCTAATTTCTTTTTCTTTCCCAACCCAAAAACACCCTGGTTGACTGCACGCCCTCATGTGGAGAGGTCATCACACGCGCCAATGGAGACCTGGATGGGCTCATGGGGACCAAGTTTGACAGAGGGAGCAAGCATCTGTGTTGCAATGTGGTTTGCACGCTCTTGGAATCTGGTTTCATGGTCCCATGGTCTCATTTTATCTGTGTTTTTGTGGGTGAGTCAATGCCTCTCACAATATGACTGAAATAAATAAATAAATAAACAACAATAATAAGCTATTAGGCTTTAACATGAGTGATTGTGCAAATGGGATTTTGTGTTTTATTTTTAATAAAAAAAACTTTAGCAATATTTTTTTAATATAATTTTTCTCTCATCTTCAAGCCACATAATTAGGGGTCATTGGTGCTCATGACCCACCAGGGTATTATATACATGGGGCTTTTGTTCACTCCCCTTAAAATAATTGTCATTATGATGATGGTTTATGATACTATAATGCCTCAATATGCAAAAAGAGAGAATGGGTTTGTTTTTTTGATGGTGAGGAAACTACAAAAGGTATGGGGATTTGCATAGGATATAGGGAGGCAACCTTCTTGCTCTTGAATTTTTGCTTTCTCAGTTGTCTTTCTTTTTTCTTTTTCTTCTTATAAGATGCCCCCACAACAAATAAATGATGACTGAATCTTTTTCCCAATCTCTTTCTTTCCTTTTCTCACTCTCCAAACACCCAACTCATACCTCATTATAATTTACAGCAAAGAGCCCCAATCACTTTTCCCCCCCAACCTTTTCATGTTTATTACTCAGTTATGTGCACAAAGAAAGATAAAGGGAGTGCAAATTGTTGTTGCCTCTTGGTGGTGAGTATCAAAAGTAGTTGGGACTTGTAAAGTATGGCTTTCAATGGAGAGAAGGAACCATGGAGCTTCCACATGGGTGTGGCCACTCTCATAATTTTACTTTCAAGCAATACATGCTAATATACCCTTTTCTTATTAACATGTGAGAGATTGCATCTCAATTTTTAACACACTTTTAAGAGAATTACATTTTCTATATTGTATATTTTACATGTAATGTTGTTTTACTGTCACTTAAGTCACGCTGTTAAAAAAAACTCATATAAATAGTGCAATCTGTATCTTTTTAGCTTTCTTTTTTCAATACATTCAATTCCGCTATGTGTTTAGAGAAGCCAACTTTGTTGTTGATGTGTTTGCAAACATTAGTCACTCCCCCATCCTTCGTGCTACAGTTCCACGTTTCAACTTTTATTCGTGCTTTCGCTTTGTAATTTTCTGTATAAATTTTAAAAAAAAAAACAAACAAGAGAACATTTCCAACATACCTACATTACCAATACAAAAAATGATGACACCCAATTTACATGGAGTGCCATATGCTCCATCACCTTATATTTCTTCAATTTCGCAATCAATTACTAATTTTATATCATTCAAAAACAAAACCTTGCTACATGCATATTAATTGAAACATTAATAAAATCAATGAACCCAAACCAAACATCGATTGCATGTTTTGAGCTCTCTCTAATCAGAACATTCTTTGCTTGTCAATTCCACGCGTGAGATTTTGAAGCCTAAAACAAGCGCGTGGGTTCATTGGTGATTGGCCCATGAATATATTGTTTAAATTTGTATGCTTTTGTTAATTTTGTTGAGTTGGGTGGTGGGTTCATATATCAATCATCAAATTTGCTCCTCTCTCTATCATTTCCAGGTGTATTGCAGATAAAAACTCAGGTGCTGACAATCACAACTTATTTCAAAATTATAAATTAGCCTTTAGATTATCTTGTAATTTGTATATTGTCATTTTAAACATTTTTTAATTCTTTTTTTTTATATTCCCTAAATATCTTTGATTTAAATGAACGTGAATTAGGTTAGTTAATCAAAGTAGGGTACCCGTTTTTTGCACTCGAGCTCGATGCCCCATATGAGATTGCGATAGAATAGTTTCAACCATCACTTATATTTAATAAAATAAATTCTTGAATGGCAAGGTATAACTTGGTCCATGATGGGAGTGGGCAAAATAAATTAATATGGCAATAAATCAGTTTCAGAATGAAAAGGATGCTTCCCTGTTTATATGTAATGGTACGGTACAATTGGATTCTTGATATCAAGAGACTACTGACATTATTGTGTATCCTATCAATTCTCCTCATGGCTTCCTATGCATGGCATGTCAGATAATTATTACTAGACATGGATTAATTGGGTTTGATAAGTTTACATTTATGCCAAGATAATTGTAGTGCAAACAAATATAAACATGAATTATTATTTCGGCTGTTAAGATTAGACTTTGATTTGTTCCTATGATTTTATATATTTGAAAACACATTATTATTAAATTATGAGCATACATAGGAACATTAATATATCTACAAAAAAATTATTAATATATTAAGAAAATTATTATTGGCACTTAAAAAAATTATCATGCATTACCATAACATTTTCACATTTTGTCGAATATTATAACATGAATTTGTAACTAAACAGATATTAAAGTGATTAGTCATATGATGGAGGGCAAACCACACACCCATTATGAGTGTGTAACAATCATATATGCTCACAAGATGACCTTTACGGTGTATACTCAAATATCACCTAACACATAACTTATTGTAGTGGGACATAATGAGCGTTATTGTTACTTTCAATAAATGTGACACATATAAAGTAATTTGAACTCAATACTATAGTAGAGGGATGTTATCCTAGGTGCTTTAGGCGGAAAAAAAAAAAACCTTCTTTCTCGAAACACACATGTGCCAAATTTATTATGTCTTAGAATTATGCTGGAAAATCCAATCTTAGTGTAACACGCACCATGTAGTACAAGAGGGTTGGCGTTTGCGCAATAAGATCAAATGTAGATTGCCACATGTTGGTACCTTATTGTAAGTAGGGCATAACGAGCATTACTCTTGCTTTTCAATGCATACAACACCCATAAAATAATTTGAACTCAAATTTTTTGGTGAAGGGATGTTAGACTCAGTGCTCAAGACGACAAAACACGTTTTGAAAAGAACATACATGTGTCGGAACTTTTTCCACTTTGAGGATTGGTGCTCTGAAATCCAATCTTAGCATAACAGGCACCATGTAGTACGTACAAAGGGGTTGACCATTATGCACCACCCTCATATGGTAGAAAGTAATTATAGGGATGTTATCCTAGGTGTTTTAGGCGAAAAAAACTTGTTTCTCAAAACACGCATGTGCCAAATTTATTATGTCTTAGAATTATGTTGAAAAATCCTATCTTAGTGTAACACGCACCATGTAGTACAAGGGAGTTGGCGTTTGCGCAATACAATCAAATGTAGATTGCCACATGTTGGTACCTTATTGTAAGTAGGGCATAACGAGCATTACTCTTGCTTTTCAATGCATACAACACCCATAAAATAATTTGAACTCAAATTTTTTGGTGAAGGGATGTTAGCCTCGATGCATAAGGCGACAAAACACGTTGTGAAAAGATACGTACATGTGTCGAAACTTTTTCCCCTTTGAGGATTGGTGCTCTAAAATCCAATCTTAGCATAACAGGCACCATGTAGTACGTACAAAGGGGTTGACCTTTATGCACCACCCTCATATGGTAGAAAGTAATTATAGGGATGTTATCCTAGGTGTTTTAGGCGAAAAAAACTTGTTTCTCAAAACACGCATGTGCCAAATTTATTATGTCTTAGAATTATGCTGAAAAATCCTATCTTAGTGTAACACGCAACATGTAGTACAGGGGAGTTGGCGTTTGCGCAATACAATCAAATGTAGATTGCCACATGTTGGTACCTTATTGTAGTAGGGCATAACGAGCATTACTCTTGCTTTCAATGCATACGACACCTAAAAAATAATTTGAACTCAAATTTTTTGGTGAAGGGATGTTAGCCTCGATGCATAAGGCGACAAAACACGTTGTGAAAAGATACGTACATGTGTCGAAACTTTTTCCCCTTTGAGGATTGGTGCTCTGAAACCTAATCTTAGCATAACAAGCACCATGTAATACGTATCAAGAGGTTGACCTTTATGCACCACGCTCAAATACCGTCAACCACTTGTATTGTATTGAGGCATAATGAGTATTGTCATTATTTTTAATGCACGTGACACATGGAAAGTTATTTGAACGCAATCTTCTGGTGGAGGGATGTTACCCTAGGTGCTTTAGACGACAAAAGATGTTTCGGAATGTATGTACCAATGCTGAAATTTAAAGAAAAAATACATGGTAAAGTAATTTAGAAAACTATGTTCCTTTATCATTGCCTACCCATAAAAATAAAAATAAAAATATTTCAGTATTTAAAAATGTTGGCAAGTCCTTATTTAGTTAGGATTTTGGTTCCTTACTATGTTGGGATTTTATTTACTTACCTATTTATTTTGTCCCATTGTAATTGAGAATTATTTCCTATTGTAATTTAGATTTATTTCCTATTATATTTAGGGTAAACAAATCTTTGTACTTCTTTATGAATACCTCCAAATTCGAGAAGAATAAGAATCTAAATCCAAGCATATCTGAAATATTTGAATATATCCGAGAATTTTCCCAAATACTTTGTTCAACATGGTATCAGAGCCAGGTTTTCTTATGATCTAAGTTTGAGTTCTCCTTGTAATTTAAGTGTTGGGGGAAGGAATGAAAAAGGATTTGTTTTTCTTTCCCAAGAAGTTATTACCTATTTCTCGACTCTGACAACCCTTTCTCTGCAGGGGGATAGGGGAGTGAAAAGAAGTTGTGTCTGCGTGAATTAGGTAAAGTGGATATGGAGGAATTCTCCTTCACTTCGGTTGTTGTTGTCATGGCCGTCGTTGACGTTGCCATTGTTGTGGTCATTGTTGTTGCTGTTGTTATGCCCATGCCTTTTGTCTTTGCTTTGCCTTGACTTATTTTTTAGGGTTTGGCTATGCCTTGCCTTACCCTATTTTTAGGGTTTGTTTTTGCCTTGCCTTTGCTGTGTTCACGGGGTTTCTATGTTTCTTGCCTTTCCTTTGCTATATTCACAGGGTTTCGTACGTGTTCTGTTGTGTGCCCTATTTTTAGGGTTTATGTATTCTGCCATGTGCCCTATTTTTTAGGGTTTCCCCTTGTGTTTCAGTTGCGGTCTTTGCCTTGGTTTGCCTTTTATTTCACTCATGGTTTACAACAAGACCTTCTCTACAGTTGTTCGATTGGTCAATGTCGAGTATAGTGTTCTATGACTCGCTTGTCAAGTTAGGCATGTGAAATATCTTTGAGCCAACTTGTTGGGGAGTGTTGGCGAGTTCTTATTTAGTTAGGATTTTGGTTCTGTACTATGTTAGGATTTTATTTTCTTACCTATTTATTTCCCATTATAATTGAGATTTATTTCCTATTATAATTTAGTATTTTTTCCTATTATATTTAGGGTGAACAAATCTTTGTACTTCTTTATAAATACCTCAAAATTGGAGAAGAATAAAAATCTAAACATATATGAAATAACTGAATATATCTGAGAATTTCCATACACTTTGTTTGACAAAAAAAATAGCGCATATATGTCAACTGTGAATCTAATATATATATATTTTAAATACAAGCGATATTGGAGAAGAGGGAATTCGAATACATGACTTCGGATGTTGAGGTAACTGCTCTTAACAACTTGAGCTACAATCCCTCGCAAACTGAGTCAAACGATTAATAACTTGTGTCAATTCTCATTTGGGTTCATTGATAGCTACACATGTTTTATTAATTGAATAATTCCAACATCCTTTCCGTATACATTCGTAAATAAACGTACATTCGCTTACAAGACTTCCCTCCTATGTGGGGAAAGTTGGAGTGGGTTACAAAATGTAAATTAGACAAGTGACCATATTATTAAATATTAATTGATTATTGTATAAACAAAGAGAGAAACTAAACTAAAATTTATTTTGAAGTGATGGAATAATATTCCCATATACAAACGTCTCCGGTGTCTTTTTCACACTCCACGTCACATCCAATCATCATTAAGAAATTATTATAGCTTTATTTTAAAATGTTTGGAATGATTCAACTCATCGTGAATTAATTAACAAACGACTTCACAAGCTAGCGACCTGTTATTTATGAACTTAATTGATGTCTTGTGTAAGAATTGAGTTTAGATATCCAGCTAAAATGCCACCAAGTCTTGCTTATGAATTATTTATTCAATTTTTTATATATATAATTTTATGGGTTGGCATTGCTTCTAGACCGTAGCATTACGTTGCTATCTAGCCACTTTTTTTCAACAAATAGCCTCCCAAATTATGAACTCTATGCTACCCTACAATGCAGTTTAATGAGCCGAATTGTCTATGTTTTAGATTATTCGTGAAAAACATTATCCGAATTAGAAGTTATACGATCATCCAGTTTGGTAATGAAATGCAAATAATCAAATAGTTAAATAATATCTAATTTAGTTGATTTGATGATATTTGGAAATGATACATGACTTCAACAAGGTTACAAGATATACATGTGCCTTTTCACAAGGTATATCCGGCAATCAAATTCTCCAAGTAACTTTTGGATTGAAAACTCATAAAAAGGAACTAAAATAACCCAACACATTAACTCATGAAAAATAATTTATTTCCAACTTTAATCATAGATAAGGAAAACAATGATTTACTAATAAAATCATTGTATTTAGGTGTGATATTATTAGACAAAGATATTGCATGTCATCATCTTTTAATTAATCATGCATCACATTACCAAAGTAGCCAAACACGCCCTTAATTGTCTGGTTACTATTTGTCTCCCACCAATTGGGCATGCAAAGTGTTGCCAACAAAGACTCACAGTTTGAAGGACACATAACTTATGCGACGCAATAAGTGATAAGAATTAGAGGATTTAAAGAAGGGGTCCTTCAGCTTCAGCTCTCACGTGAAGCGTCGTCAGCTTTTGCTAATTGCCAAATCTGGTTTCCAATAAAGTCAGCTTTTTTGGGTTCTTCTCCCAAAACCAGAACCCCCATGCCTTAAAATCCGCTTGCTTTTTTTAGGGGGGGACAAAAACCATGCGGTTTGTTTCCATTATCTTCAAACAATGTAGAGCAAGCAAACAGCTGAGAAGAGGTCAGCTTTGCTCTCTTCATCTACGCCTTACTAGTCGGTGATCTATGTCCTTCCCCAAATCCACTCACTTACAGAAGTGGCGAGAACTTTCCGTTCGCTACGTGCCTTACCAGTTAGAGGTGTCAAACGGGCCGTTCGCGCCAGAGTCGGTGATCTATGTCCTTGGCCCCCTTCTCTCTCTCTCTACTTATCTATTGCTAAAAATGACAAGCTATAGTGCCATGGCAACAAACCATACGTGAGGACATATTTGATCAAGTAGAGGTAAACTTTCTACTTCACCTATTTTCTATTATGTCATTGAGGACTTTGTAGGAATGTCTTATATGCAGGTGACCCGTCCAAATATATACGACTGCTTTGAAAATGTTTGAAATTTATGATAGGGTTTAGGGTTTACAGTATGCTTTTTTTTGCATATCGTTAATAATTGATATTTACGACATATCACAATACACGTCTTAAAAATGTAATTTTTTTGTCTTTCAACAACGTGAATAATAAATTGTTTCCTAAAAGTATCATGGCATGCGACTTTATATGCCCGAGTTTTATTTGCGACCCGCTAAAAATATAAGATAAATTATTTTTAATTTCCTTCCGACCAGAACCTTCTCACTTCTCTCTCCATCTCCCTATTTTTCTCTGACTTCTTTCTCCATCGACCGGAACATTCAAGAGCACTTTAGCTCCTCATTCGCTAGAAGACTATTGCTTCGAAGTTAAATGCTCGTACTTGATTATGAGTTTTCTTATAGTTTAGAATGATTTGGATAATACAAATATTTAAACGTGAACAATCTTAACAATGTGATGCCTATCAAATTTAATCTTGTATATATCAATCAAACGCTAAACACTCTTTAAAATATTTAACACATGACCAAATGATATAAAATCAAACTATGAACAATTGTAAAAGCATCACGACCATCTTCAACAGTGGAGGGCTAAATATAACCCACCCATAAAATTTAGCCTTTTATTTATAGTTTTTTTAAGGAATAGTGATGGGTTATATTTTTATCTTCCTCAACAGTGCAGGGCTAAATCATAATCCCCTTAATATTTTATTAGTTTTTAGTATATTCTTTAAATATATTGAATAATATAATTAAGGGACATTTTGTAAAAGGCCAAAGGAGAGAGAAATATTTGTAAAAGAAGCCAAAATGGACAAAAATGCCCTTATTTATTTTTGGATTTCCTAAGGAATCCTTTACATTTGCATGTCTTTGGTTTGAAAGTTGAGGGGTTTTTCTGTCTTTTTTGGAAAAGTTTTGGCTTTTTCCAAAAGTGAAAGTTTTTTGTGGCTAAAACCTAAATTTTCTTATAATTAGAGTACTATTTTAGACCCTATTTAAAATTTAGTTTAGAAGAGAAAAATATTTTCAGATAGGATTTTGACATCCACGGATAGGATTTTAGAAAAGAAAAATATTTTCGAATAGGATAGGATTAATTTAAAAACAACAACAACCCACTCAAGAAACTAAAATATTAATTTAAAAACAACAACTCGCCCACCCAAGAAATAATAAGATAAGATATAGCTCACCCAAGAAGTAGACCACATTTGGCCCAGCATTTGGCCCTTTTGGCCCGCTGACTAGGTTTGGCCTGGTGACATGGCATATTTAGCTTACTTGTTGCAAATGAGTTTTGGTTGTAAAAAGGCTAAATTTAAGGATTTAGCCCACTGTTAAAGATGGCCTAACAATTATGACTCGTGATCTACCTATTTTCTGACAACAGAGGTAATCGATACTTAATATCTCTGGGTTGTTAGCTATGGTTATGGACATGTTTGTCTTGCTTGCAAAGATAATAGTTTATTATGGAGAGTCCTCATTTAATAGCTTGCAGTATGAAATAAATTATATGTTACAAATTTACAATACATTTATGTACTTATAGAAATAAATATGTTTATGTCCTACGACATTTTCAGATTTCTGAAATTCAGCACGTGTTTCATGGAGCAAATATGATTGTTGATTTTCTGGCAAATTTGGGTCATCATCAACAAAATCCTTGCATTTGTTTTAATATGTTCCCAAATTTTGTGACTGTGAGACTGTTATTTGATCAAAATTTAGGGATTTCTCGGGATCCATCATATAATTTTCTTTTGTACTAGAAGTAGTGTATCAAGCTAAAATGGAATGTGTTGGTTTTTATTTATTTATTAATAAGAATAATTTTATTTTTTATTTTTATATTAACAATATATATGATATTCTAAACTATTTGCAGCTATGAAGATTGAATAATCGATCATATTCAAGGAGGTGGACTTGCTATTTTGACCAATTGACAATTTGTTTTTTCATTTGATCAACTGACTTAACCCGCATCTCTTTATAAGGTTACTATTAATATTTTTTTGGTGTGAACTCGAAGAAGTAATTAAGGGCTTGTTTGGTATTCAACTTGAATTCAACTTTTTAACTCAAAAATAGAATTTGAGTCCAAAACAAAGAAAACCTGTTTGGTAGCCCTATTTTTAAAAACTCAAACTCAAGAACAACTAAAAAAACACCTCAATTATTAAAAACAAAAAATATATGTTTTTTCAGTTTTTTTTCTAACAACCCACAAGTTCTCAAATTTTTAAGATTTGAAAACAGTTTTCAAGTTGGATACCAAACAAGTTTTTGAATCTTAAAAACAGATTTAAGAACTCCTTATTTTTAAGAAAAATCAAAGTTTTTGAGTTCCCTATTTAAATAGAATACCAAACGCCCCCTAATCTTTTTCGTTGGAGCTAGAAGGCTGTGTTGATTGAATTTAATTTTCCTCTTCGATTAAGAAAAGGTAAGAACTTTCCTTTCCCTATCTGAAATCCTAGGCTAAAGATACTCTCTAATTTTCTTGTATTAAAATAGTTGAGTGGTTTACATTGGTGGCCTGCAGACAATGAGACAACTTTGAATTAAACATAATCAAACACATGATATAAGAGAACTATTAAGTTCACTTTCGACCCCACTTAGCACACATAATATTAGGAACTAAATATACTGATCTACTTTGAAATTCAAGTTGATATAGTTCACACTTGTGCATGATTTCTTTGCACAGTAAGAGCATATAATTTCTTTATTAAGAGAAGTGCGTGGGAAACAAACAGAAAAGTTTATTTGAAACTCCAAATTGTTTTGAATTGAGTCTTCGTGGATGAAAGAGCTTATATTTAAATGCTTAAATGTTGAAATGGTCTCTGTGTTTGATTTATTTGATCAAATTAGTCAATATAGTTCTTTTGTTTCACTCAGTTAGCTAGTGTAACTCATTTCATATAATTAAAGTTTAAAAAGTTCATAAGTGACTACTTGAAAAATATAAAAATATAAGTTGAAAATAAAAGGTTAAGGTTAAAAAAGATTAAAAATGAGATTAAGAAGTAAAACCAAAAAACTTAAAGAATGAAAACCAATAGCCCAACCTTAGGCACCAACCCCGCTCCGCCCATCCCAGCTTCCACACAGCTCACAACTAACGACCACCAAAAGCCACTACCTATGTCTCTCTTCCTTGTTGTTTTCCCTCTCGTCGTTTTCCCTCTCGGCAAACTCCCCAACTCCTCTTTCCGGCAACTTGTCACCCAACTAGTGGCGGATCCAGGAATTTTCATTCCGGGGATCAATGTATAGACCCTTCAAAATTTCTATACAAAATAGACCCCTCGAAATGAAACGATAATATTCTAATTCATAGTTAATAGATAAAACCATACAAAATACTCATGGTCATTATCAAAGAGAACTGCATCAACCTCAAAAAATTAGACACACACTGCAATAAACTAGAAATATCTCGAAGAATGTGATAATAAATAAAAAAATTAGCACAAAACAAACCCAAAAAGAACAGCTAGTTCTATTTAATTTAATTTTAATTATTAAATTACTTTGATTCAATAGGTGTTTTTATGAGGTTTTCGAGTTGGGCATGTTTTAAGAAATCGATTGCAGTTTTGTAATTTATAAGAAGTTAAAAGCCTCTTTGTTATGTTGTAAATGAATTTTGAGTGTGTTTCTAATTTCCATTTCATATGATATTTTTATAATTTAGGCCTTTATATTGAGTATAATAGTGAATCTCCCAAACAAATCAAAATAAAAGAGAAATAGAGAGCTTTGGAACTGCTTGACTAATTTATATATGTGGAAGACGGGGCATGATATGAGATGCGACGCCGCGGCTGTATACAGTTTGAGACTTGAGTGGACCTCTCCATCAAATTTTAGATTATACTTTGTCGTTGGTGCATACAAAGTCTGCATCAACTTAAAAGTTTAATATGTATTATTTATATATATGTCGACTAGGACTAGCTATAAGGATGTGATGTATGTTACAACTTGATGATAAAAACAGAAAAGGTTACAGTATAGGAAAGGGAATGGTTGGAGAACAAATATGACACTAAAATTTAGATGGGTTTAGCCTAGTGAAAAATGACATTGATTTACAGATTAGTGGTCTCAGATTCGAACATTCATGATATATTGATAGTGTGTATGTAAGAAAACACCCATTCCCTTGTAATTTACACTATCATTTGTATTTATAAAAAATATTTATATAAAAAAAAAATTGAAAGGGTGGCAGAACTCTACAATTACCATATTAATTATTATCTTCCATTCGTAAATATATTATCGAAGTTACTGAACAATAAAGAGAGCTTCTTTAATAATATACACATGTGTCCAATAACATATATATATACTTATTCTCTTATTTGGATGTCCGTACGTTATTATTAGTGCGAATGCTATTGTAAACATCCAGGAAAGTATGGAGGGGTAGTGCAAAATATACAGCGTTAACACAATAATAACGTCCGGATGTCCGCATAGAAAAATTTATATATATATATGAGCTAATTAGATAGTAAATTACATGACATTAATAATTTGTTTGAGCCAACTC
This sequence comes from Prunus avium, assembly GCF_002207925.1. The sequence goes on along the minus strand of NW_018921659.1, from coordinate 5,992 downwards.
ATAATGTAATATCATGATTTTAACTTTTTTTTTTCTTTTGACCAAACAAGTGATAGTATTTTATTAGATTAATTGAAAAAGTAAATAGAGTGCAATTTCGATTAGTAATAAGATGGACATGGGTAAAGCTTCCCTAGTAGCTAGTGACTAGAGTCACCTCCAAAACTAAAACGATATGGAGAGAATAAATCCCAAAGAATTTGTCTTAAAACCCCTATCTACCGTCTACGTTGTCCTAGATCAAGTCAGTTACATCAAGGACAGATCCTGACCGCTAACCGGCATAACTCTCCTACGGTGCGTTTGGATGAGGAAAATAAATTTGGGATTTTGACAAAATTCAGAATTTCTTAATTGACATGAACCATTTTCCGTGTTTGGATAAAAAAAAAACATAGAAATTTAGAAATTCCGCGTGGGAAAAAACATGGAATTTGGAGATCATAAATCCCAACTTTAAATTCTATCTAAAAGTCGTTAGTTCTAAAATCCCAAGAGAGATTGAGTTTTTAAAAAAAGATAACTTTACAAATAAAGGTTAAATTCCATGTTTTAAATCTGTCACCCAAACAAGAAACTTTACAAATTCTAGAACATTAATTTCCATTATTTATGAAATCCTTTGTACTTTTAAATTTTCTCATCCAAACGCACTGCTAGAGAAACTAGACCATCCAGCAAATTCAACAAAATTTCTGGGAATTATAAGAGAAAACAAGACAACTCATAAAGTTTCTAGACTTTAATAACAAACTACACCATATCTAAGAAACCAAACAACACTAACTAAATGAGCAACAACATTTTGTTCTACAAATGATGCACAACAAAAGCCATCCAGATCCATAACAGAGACAACCATAATTGCCAAGAAGAGAGAGGAACATCATGGTTTGCTGAGGCACGAGAGAATACCAAATGGGGAATAAACACCTAGATTTGAAGCTTCTCGTTCTAACTCTCCTCCACCCTCTGTCACACGCTTTGCTGTGAAAATCAACGGGATCAGAGCCAATCCCACAACCAAGTTTGCAAAAAATAAATACCTGTTGTTCAAAAGCACTCCAAGTCCTTGATGTTTATGAACTACGCAACTATCACACGCAAGCCAGGCGAAGAAAAAGCACACATAAACCAAAAGGTAAACAAGCACACAAAGAACATAAGAATTTATAGACGTTCAACGTTGTGCCTACGTCTTCTTGGTGATCCCCGAGAAATTCACTAGTATGAAAGAACCCCTTTGGTTACAATGAAGAACCCCCTTTGCTCTCTCACAAACATGAGCTATCTTTTCTCTCACCCTTGGCTCAAACCCAATTTGATGCCTTAGCTTTCTCATGTTATCATAACCTAGCGCTAAAGTGCTTATTTATATGTCAGAGGGCTTTACTACAATTATACAAAGAATAGGGAACTTAAAACCACCCCAAAACTAGGAGAAAATTAGTCCATATTCGCCAGGGATACGTGCTAGATTTGGAGCTCCTGCTTGAGTGCCACTCGCGTTTCTCGAGGGCCTGTGTCTGCTCGAGTCTGAGTTCTGCTCGAGCCCCTGGGTCTGGGCGAGAATTACAGCTCTGCCGCTCGAGAGCCTGTAGTTTCAGCTCGAGCAGTAAAGCCTAGTCAAAACGACTACAACTCTTTTGACCGTCTATTCCTTCACTCCTTCCATATCTTTAGGTAAACCAACATCAATAATCTCCACCTTGGTGAGCCTAAATACCTTGTGAAAATCATTGACCTCAACCTCTTCCAACCTCTTAGAAATCGTCCTAGTAACTCCCAAGAGCTCTACATTAATCTTTAGCATATAACAAGATTGAGCAAACTTAAACAATGTCTGAACTTCTCAACTGTGATTGGCTTGGTCAAGCAATCCGAAGCATTCTCATCCGTATGAACCTTCTCTATTGCAATGTCCCTATCGTTCACCCAATCCCTTATCAGGTGGTACAATACATCAATATGCTTAGACCTTTCGTGAAACACTTGATTCTTGACTAAGCATATAGCACTTTGACTATCACTTTGTATCACCACCAAGTCTTGAGCTATCTCGAACTCTTTAGCCAATATTGTCAGCCATAACGCTTCCTTAGAAGCCTCCGTTAGCGCCATATACTCTGCTTCGGCCGTAGACAAGACAGTAATTGATTGTAGCACTGCTCTCCAACTAATTGGTCCTCCACCACAAGTGAAAACATACCCTGTGGTGAATCTCCTCTTGTCTAAGTCTCCCGCATAATCCGAATCTACATAACCCGACACATATGCCTTTCTTTGTCGTCTTTCAAACAAAATCCCAAGCTTCTTAGTGCCCTTCAAATACCGAAAAATCCACTTCACTACATTCCAATGTTGTTTGCGTGGATTTGCCATGTATCTTGAAACTATACTCACAACTTGAGCTAAGTCGGGGCGTGTGCAAACCATTGCGTACATGAGACACCCTATCGCGATTGCATACGGAACCTTACTCATTTCATCGTTCTCTTTGTCACTAAAAGGACTTTCTTAGGCACTTAGGCTAAAGTGCTCGGCCAAAGGAGTAGACATGAGCTTACAATCCAACATGTTGAATCTCTCAAGTACCTTAGATATGTACTTGCCTTGTGACAACCATAATTTGCCCACATCTCGGTCTCTCCTTATCTCCATTCCTAAGCCTATATCCTTATGAAGGACCGGGTAGTTTTGGGGGCCTCAACCTTTGATTGTACACTGAGAGAGTTTATATAGATGCTCTATCTTCTCTCTAGACTTCTCTCATTCTCCATCGCCCTATGTTGAGTGGCTTTTGGTTTTTCCAACCGCCTTTAGGGGTGGCTCCTCCCCTGTCCTTTGTGACAACTATTCCATTCTTCATCTCCTTTGTCTCCCCTCCTGCAACTCTCCATTCCATATATTGTTCTTCTCCACCATCTTTCCCATTTGTGCTCCCTCACCTCATCCTCCTCCCTTTTCTTGTTCTCCTGGTTGTCCACCCCTTGTTTGCCCCAAATCACAACCTCTTTTTTCACATCCCTGCATTTTTCCCTTCCCTAGCTGCTGAGTTCTTCACCAACTTCTCCTCCCTTATGCTTGTCCCCCATCACACCATGGATGATGTTTGTGAAAGCGCTGCTTGGTTCTTGGAGTTACGGATCTTTTTAGATCCATTCTTTGACCATATGAGTGTGTTGTGGTTTCGGCCCCATTCTCGCCAGCCAGTTGCTCTCTCTGGTGTCTTTAGGAGTTCAAGTTCTAGTGGTTGTCATGGTGGTGTTGAACTTGGTGGCAGCGACAACGACGACGACTACTAGTTAAAGATGACCTTATTTGGTAAGGTCTGTAGTGATATTGGGTTTCGTAAGTGGGTTGGTACAATTTGTTTTCTTTTATTAGTTACTGGGCCTTTTATAATGTTTTGTTTATGTATAATGGAACTTATTTTTTTTTTAAAAAAAGGTCTTCTAGTTGTTTTACAATTAAGTCTACAAGTTACACCTAATGATCATTTTTGTGTAACATACCCCAAATAGTTTTTAATTTTATTTTTGTGTGTGGATGTTCTTGGAAAATAAACTTACGCCTTGTGCACCAATAGGGTGCAAGATGGATCGACCTCGGCATTTGGTGTGCTCTTAAGTGGTGTGGATTCAGGCCTTCATGGTACTTGTGTATGTGTGTTTTCCTCTTCACCTTCTTAACTTTGATAAAAAAAAAAAAAAAAAACTTGCAGCACATACAAATATTAGCCCCCGTTTGTATTTTCTGTAATACAAACTTTAAAACTTTGGATTATCTTTTCTGGGATTGCAGTTATACTAAAATGCATTGATACAGTTTGATGACATTGTTAATGTCCATCCTTTTTCTGAAGATAGTTTCTTAGATTGGATTCAACATAATTGGTATAATTCCAAGAATCATACACTAGAGTATATATTTTTATGGTGCAAGGAATTATTTATTATTGTTTGACCAATTAGGCACACTAAAATGCGATATGGCCCAGATTCTATGCAAATGGCCGCAATATGTCATTTTCGCGTTGGATTAATCATTGAACAAATGCTCCTAAATGCTTATTTACGAGTCATTGGCTCAGTCAATATCTTAATTCTATTTTGTGGGCCCCTGAATAAAAGTATCGCAAATTAAAACGCTGATTTAACTCAATTTTTAGAAGAAAGAGAAAATTAGATATTTTCTGTCATTTTCACCCATTTCTCTATGTTTGTGACTATTTATTCTCTTATTCTCTATATAATATATTATCAAGTTTCAATTGGATTGACTCACTTAATTAAGAATGTTAACCATTTTTAAATTTTTTTTATAATTGTTTTCTCTTTGCCTATGGTTTGTTAAGGGTTGTGAAAGTTTGAATTATTCTCTATTGAGTTCAATAGGTCTTTCAATTAATTTGTAGATTACCAGAAAAAAAAATGTGTAAAGATTTCATATTATATATATGTATTATGTATGATGTTTTGGTCTTTTTTATATATAAATATTTTGTAAGAGGCCCCTCACACATAAATCCCGGCTCTGCCACTGTGGACTATAGCTTATAGGCCGGCCTGATTTTTCCCTTTTCCAATTTCTTTATGTACTAAATATTATCCAATCTATCTAACCACGTATTTGTTCTTTTTGTCTCTTTTTATTGTTGTTTGAGTTGCCCAAGTGCGTTTTTCTTGTTAGGCAGGCCATGTGTAAGTTTTCTTTTGAAGCACTTTTCCATAAAGGTTAGACGTGGGGACATGTGTGTGATTGAGTTCTCAACCAATTACAAAATGTAATTTCAAATATTTTTTTTGTCGGATGTAATTAGCATTAAGGCCCCGTTTGGTTCATGGGAAAGGAATCTTGAGAATGAGAAATCAATTGCTTTCCCATGTTTGGTAAGTCAGGCATGGGAAATCGTTGCCTGGCACATGGGAAAGTAGGAGGGAAAGTGAAGTCTTCCTTCCTCCTTGGATTTTACTTTCCCTTTCCATGGGAAAGTAAGGCTAGCATTAAATATACTTTTTTTCTGACTAATTTGTCCTTACTAACAATTCATAATTACAGTTTTTATCCAACAACTATTGGTATTCTTTTTTATTTTTATTATTCATATTTCTTTAATAGAGATTTTCTGACTAATTTGTCCTTACTAACAATTCATAATTACAGTTTTTATCCAACAACTATTGGTATTCTTTTTTATTTTTTTAATTCATATTTCTTTAATAGAGGTACAATTGGGAAAATAAACAAAATTTGTTTTCCATTCTTACTCAAAACAAACATGGGAAAGGAAATAAAGTGATATTTCCGGGTTACTTTCCCGGCATTACCAAACATGGGAAAGGAATCACCATTTCCCATCCCTTGGGAAATGACATGGAAAATGATTTCCCATTAAATCTGTCCCATGAACCAAACGGGGCCTAAAGATTAAGAATTGGGGTTTCTTTTTGTACATGATAATAAAGTTGAAGGATGAATGAGAAAATTTTCAGCCTTAATATTTCCATTTTATTTTGTACTCCGAAGTTGTATAAAGAAAAATTCAAAGTTGAGTTTGGTAAAAAGCTTGTACTTTTATTTATTTATGAAGTTTGGTAGAAAAGTTTTAAAAGATCGCCTGAGGTTCCTAAAACTTTAAAACCAGAATTCTTTTGTGAAAATATCAATTTTACTTGTTCATGAGCATGAACATCTAGGAAAATGTAAATGTGTAAAGAAATAAAAATGTAAAGATTAAGCAAAAAACAGAGAGAAAAGATTGATAAAAAGGAAAGGTGAGAGCATGAAGTTCAATTAGAGAAAGAGGACAATTTGGTGATGAAGCAGAAGAGCAAGGAAGCCATTTGCCCCTCTGTTGGCCATGAGATGTCTTAGTCTAGGTTTTACTTGGCAAATAGTTGTTATGGCTACATTATTAAGGGGCAAATAGTTGCATGAATGAGTCATGTGGGTCTTCCAAGAGAGAGAGAGGTGTGGCCACGATGTGACT